>CM073765.1:26493502-26830167 GCA_037127475.1 Arma custos
ATACTCAATAAGATTCATCCAAATGTTATGTTCAGTAGTTTTTCCGTGAATGAATAACAAACATAAATACAAACATTCGCATTTATAACATTAATAGGATATCAAAACAATAGTTTCACTCATGTTCTTTCTGTTATTTTAACAACTATTATCATGTGATTTGCCTTTAATCATGTAATATAATGGATTCTCCACAGTACCTAAAAAACTGTCGGGGGGGGAGGGGGAGGCACGTGCCCCTGTGCCCCCCTATATCCGCGTTTGCTATAGCCTATGTGTTATTCTGATGTATAACCTATTTTACTGTAAAGTTTCATCCAAATCCGTTCAGTAGTTTTTGCGTGAAAGAGAGACAAATATACAAACTTTCACATTTATACACGTAATATTAGTAAGATTAGTAGTATATCAAAACAAATAGTTTCACTCTTGTTCTTTCTGATATTTTAACAACTATGATCATGTTATTTTCCTTTAATTATGTACTATAATGGATTCTCCACAGTTCCTATAAAACTGTAGGGGAGGGGCCTGTCCCCGTGCGCCCCCCTAAATCCGCACTTGCTATAGCCCATGTGTTATTCTGATGTATAACCTATATTACTGTAAAGCTTCATCCAAATCTGTTCCGTTGTTTTTGCGTGAAAGAGAGACAAACATACAAACTTTCACATTTATAATATTAGTAAGATTAGTGAGATATATTTATTGAAAAGTTCGTTTCTAGATGAATTGATTACCGCAGTATACACATTTCCCATAATTACATCATCTCTAACATACTAAAACTTATGATAACTTGTATTTTTGGAAAATATTAAAAAGGGAAACGAATTAAAAGTTAAAGCTTGTGACTGAATTCGAAGCGACAACCTGCGGAATAATTACCCTTTTTTTTTTTTTGTTATATTGATACTTCATTGTTGAATTATATCCTCTTTTAAATCCTGGGCCCCTATAAAATCCATATAAAGAAACAATATAATTTTTGAAAGCCAATCAATATATTTTGAGCTTAAATAATCTTTAATTTGTTTCATGATGGGTAGAATTAGCCAGGGGGTGCAGTCAAAGATAACACAAATTAAATAAAACAAAATTTTTGAATTGTGCCAACGCTTCGGCCTACGATGTAGGCCATCTTCAGGGCAAATAGCAGGTGTGGTGGCTTGTCAAACTAACACTTGTCAAATGCATTTCATTCTTTTAATATTGTTTGTAAAATTAAATTATTTACTGTAATTTTCTATTCTCAAGTGTTTTTTTCCTTTTCAGAAACAGAAAGACGAATCAAAGCGAACGATCGACAGTTCAACGCGCAGTTCAACTATGCCGTAAGTAAATTTAATAATGTAATAATAAATATTATATTTATACAATACACATATGTATTACATATTATATAAGTGTAATATGACGTGTGTGTATTTGCTAGCCAATTGCAATTGACCTTTCGCGAGAGTCCGGTTTGATTGCTTCAAGTAGGGCGCAAGGTTATTTGACCATTGCGAATTCTCATCTCTTTAATCACAATCAATTATAGTAAATATATTGCATATATATATATATATATATATATATATAGGTTTTCAATTATTAATTAAATCAATCTGGATTTTGGTTTATCAGTTCTGTAACCATTTGTTAGAATAGAAGAAAATCGATGATTATTGATAAACATTAAAGCAGTTTGGAAAAATATTCCAAATTGCATTGTTTTATTTCTCGTTTATTGCATAATTTTTTTTTTTTTAATGTATAATCACTCTTTTTTTGGTTCAAATGATGAAGAGGTATACGACAAGAAATATAAAAACTCTTAAAACCAGAGTAAAATTCTTGTTTACTGTATTAACTTTTGTTACTCTAGGTGATAATAAATATATATTTTTTATTACTAATATGCGGCTGGTTGTAACTTTTAAATAAATATGTTTTATATATATATATATATATATATATATATATGTATATATATAATTCAGTTATTAAAATTATAAGTGATGTATAATAATTAGTGGCTTGAATTGTTTTATTTTTTTATTAAATACTACTTTTTGGACAAAATTAATTTTAAGATCAATTTTCAAAATATTCTTTACGTAATTTTTTCTAAAGAATTAGTAAATTTTATTTTTTTATTTTTTGTTCTACTAAACTCATTGTAGTGTAAATTTATTATTATTATGAATTTATTATATTCATTGCTGAAGGGTATTAAAATAAAATTTTGAATAAAATATTTCCACATTAATATTATTTTTTAACATAATATCCTTGATGGTTTATAAAAATTTGTCTAAATACAAAGAGAAAAAATATGAAAAAATCAAATTTATATTTATAATAACTATTCTTATTGTTACTATTTTTACGAGAATCTATTATATATTTTTACAAAAGTTTGTTTGTTTATTTAACGTCACTTTATGCTGCTGTGGCTAATCGGAGGATGCTACAGTGAAAACTCTAAATTTGTCTATCCAGGTTTAATTAGGATAGGGATGTTTAACGAGTACCTGACATCGTACAGGCTCGGGACTCCCGTTTAACGTCCCTTCCGAAGGGCGGCTTAACCAAGGATTTTTTACTCCTTTTAAAAAATCCTAGGGCCACCTGCCGGGCTACGAACTCGTGCTTCTTTTATTTTAAGATTCTCATTTTAGAGATAATTCGAATTACCCACTTATTCACCGGAGCTGTAGATTTATCCTACCTGACTGACAACTGATGGAGTTAATGATCAAAGCAATGTGATTGGTGCACTTTAAAAACTTCGCCTACTTTACCATAAAAGCATCAATAAAGTGCCTTGTCAAATAACTTTCAGATACTACGGAAGCTCCTTTGACATTCCTCTTTCCTTCTCAAATAAACTTAACCGCCATGTCATCTCCGTTCTTTTATATCCTTGACATTTCTCCCGTTTCCTTACAATCAATCCTCCCGTCCTTTCACGGACCCAGGAATCATTTATGATCCGTTGAGACTTTTGAGTTTCGCGTGTCGTTACAGACATACGACTCCTCGGAGGAATGAATGATCATTCTTCTGGATTTTTCCTATCATTTCCTTATTGGAATTCTAACTTCCTTCCGGCACGGAAATATGCAGCTTGACTAAAAAGAGAAACTACGTGGGAATTCTTTTCTGCATTTCTTGATGCACTCAAATAGGCCACGTCACTCAGTAATAAGTGACGATCTCAAAACCGTCACAAACCAATTTTTCCATTTAAAACCTATAAAAATATTAAAGGGGGAAACTCTGCACTGTTTCTAGGATGATGTACTTGTAGGGAGGTGATTTTTCCGAGATCATACTCAATCGCCTGGTTTTTTCCCTACTAAGGGCTCCCACTTAATTAATTAATTGACCGGTTAAATAATTGATCTGTCACATTCAGATTTGAATCAGGGTTTAGCCAAGGAACTGAGTTACTCCGCTCCCTTTAGTGAGAATAATAAAACGAAAATTTAAACATGTGTTGAAGATTTATGGTAGTGTAGAAGGATTATGGAACGAAATTTAGAGGCATTCTAGAAGAAACTAGCGTACTGGCATAATGAAAAGAATGATAAACTAGAAGACTTGCAGAAACGACATGCAACTAGAAAAATTTAAAAAAAAAATACTCCTAATACAACTCCTAAAGAGTTTGAGGTACAATTCCTGGAAGAGACTGTACTGTTTCTTGTACAACGGTTGTGCAGGGAGGCAGTTTGTCCTAGAATTTTAGTTTACATTGAATCGATTACTTTCTCGCACTGCCATACTTGTGACTATTAATCCTTATATTACTTAGTCAGTTTATAATTAATATAAAAAATTGTTCACTATTTAAGATTTTGTTCTGTTCTTTTATCCATTTTCTACTCTGTTATATATATTTATTTTAGCCAAACTAATAATTATTCGAGAAAAGAAAATAAGAGAAATGTCTGTATCTGTCCCTTAGGTTGTTGCTTTGAGTTAATTTACGAGTTTTAACAATTTATTCGTTTGATTTTTAATATTTTCCAAAAATTAAAGTTATAGTGAGCTTCAGTATGGAAAAAATAATGTAATTATGGGTAGTGAGTAGATTTCGATAATCATTTCATCAAGAAATAATAGTTTCAACTAACAATTCGAAGTGTAGATGATATTAGTTTGTTGAAACTTTCATTTCTAGATGAAATGATTGCCGAAGTATACACATTTCTCATAATTACATTCTCTTTTCCTTATTTAAGTTCATGATAACTTGTATTTTTAGAAAATATTAAATGGGAAACGAATGAAAAGTTAAAACATGTGACTCAACTCGAAGCTACAACCTGCGGAATAATTGCCCATGTACAAAATGAGTAACACCGGACTTGGTTTATCACTCTTTTTAAGTAAAACATTAAGCCTACTATATGCAGGATTGCCTAATCTTGGGAGTTTCATAAAATTTTGTAATATTAGTAATTATATGATTTTAGTAATCCTTTATTTTAATTCTGGAACGAAACTCTACGTTTCTGCAACTTTCGCCTCAATGTTAGGTTATTCGTGCTAAGCGCTCAGAAGCTTGTGTTGTTAAACTTTGAAATTCCATTAGTAAAGTTTGTAGTTCCTGCTTTATCTGCCGAGCTTCATGTAAGCTTTGCAAATTAATTTTCTCATTAAAACAGATACTACCATTAATGGCATTAGTATGTTTTTTATTGCATTAATCATTAAAGATATTTCTGCTTGCGGATTAATTATATTGCAATGTTCGCTTCCCTAATTTTTTATTTCAAGTTTTTATACAAACAATCTTTTAATTCGTTGTCTAGTCACTTCTTTTCAAGTTAGGACGTAGTTTTTTTTAAAATGAAAACTTCTTTAGCGACTTTTGGTAGGGGATAAAGTTGTGGGTTCGCGTCAGCAACATGCTCGAGACTGGCGACACCTAGCGGCCTCTGCATGAGTTATATTTTTTTTTTTACTAACTCTAATTTAAAGGTTAGAATTCCATTGATTTAAGAATAATTATATTTATCTAAAGGTCGTTTAATAGTTGTGCATTGATACTAATAATAACTAAAATCATCAATAACTAAAGAACTTAAAAATTTTCGTTTCCCCTAAAAGATTTTGTTTGTATTAGTTAAATGTCTTATTTTATGAAATTATTGAAAATACAAACGATCATGTATTGTTTAACTTATAAGTATTGTTGAACTTGAAGATGATAATAATGCTAGAAATGAAAATAAAGTATTTGCAAATACAAATACAAGGTAAAAATAGTATAAATATATAATAATTATTATTTCAATTAAATTATTCATATTTATATTGGGCTTCTGAAGTGAATATGTTTTGATTGAAAAATAAACTACTTGAAAAACGTATATAATTATTGTTCGCAATGTTAATATAGTGAAAAACAAGCTGATGTTAATAATTTAAATTTAAAAATTTGAAATCTAAATAATTCAGACTATAATTGATTTAGAAAGCCTTAAGCTGAACTTAGGGCAGAGTGGTTCAGTGGTAGAGCACTGAGTTGCCATGCCGGAAATCCTGATTCAAATCCCGCCGCAGGCCAGACTTTTATTTAGCCTGTTTGAACAGAAAAATAGGGAACCAAAAATTAGGGAGAAAAATCTGGCGGTTAAGCGTGACCTAGGACAAGTCACCTCCTTGCAGAACCGTTGTCCATGAAACAGTATACCATAGTCTCTACCATGTACTGAACCCCAGACCCTTCACGGGTTGTAGTGGTACAGTTTTTTTTTTTTTTAGTTTAACTTATATCGTTAGTCCTCAATATTATTTAAGATGTTTTATTTTTTTTGTTTTGTTTAATCTCAAAAGCAGTGTTTTATTACTGTATGATGAACAAAGGAAGTTGACATTTTTCCAAAATGGCGGCCGATTGAGTTTCCTTTAGCTTATATAAAGAAGAAAATTATGAAGTTATACAATCGTTATGTAACCTTGAAAATCAATGTAAATAAGTTAAAGGTTTTTTTCGTTTTCGAACAAGTTGTGATTTGTTGGAGGTATCAGAAAAATATTTATTTTCAGTAAATACATAAAATGTAATATATTATTTTGTATATTTATAAATATTAATAATAAGTGTAAAATGGCAGTACACAATACATTTTTTAGTAATTTTAACGTGGGACTTTACAATATAAATATATAATCTTGTAAGGTTATAAATTGAATCATTAGAACAAGTGCTGTGCCGACTGGGAAGCTTCTGAAGGGTAGACCGAGGCATAGGTAGGTGGATTGCGTTAAGAGTGATCTGAAGGATTTGGATTTGGGTAGTGATCCGTGGATGGAAGTTTGTAAGCAGAGATTGGTGGTATCGGCTTCGAGCCTTCGGGTTCGCAACGCCTTATTATTATTATTTTAAATTCAGATGGGAATAGATGGTAAAAGATCATAAAAGTAAAACATAATGATAAATAAAATTCCGTATAACTTAAATTTAAAACCCACTTTTTTGGGTGGTTATTATTTTTTTTTTTACAGGTTTTTATTCTATTTTATATTTAACGAATATTAAAAAAAAAAGTACTGTGAGTTAAATGGGGGTCTGTTTGGACAATTATAAAATACTCTTCATTAGTGATTCACTGCCATCGGAGTGTAAAGGGGTTTTCCAGTAGGAACTGTTCTTTGGCCAGAATTGCTGAAGGTTGTGTGGATGTTCGGTCACCGTGTGATTCTGTCTTCTGTTCCATTGCTTCCATTCTCCCCAAATATCGGTCATGTTGGTTTCCTATAATTTAGTTTTAGGGAAATAGTTTACTCTTTTTAATAATTCAAATAAAAAATAACAGTATTAAGATAGTATTGTTTTTATATTATACTATGAATATGTTACAGATATATTTTTTATATATTCCGAAAGACTACGCAACTAGAAATTTTTACTCCCTTTATAAAATCCTAAAGCATAAGTATTAGTAATGTTAATTTTTAATTCATGGTTCCAGAAGGGTATTATATTAAAAGTATCAGTTCCGCAGGTTTTCATTTTTTTTTTTTTAATTATCGAAAAAACTATTTGGTACTAGTATGTTTTAGGGCCTGTTGAAATCAGCGCGCTCAGGTGTCACTTTTCTTAACCATCTCCTACTGTTATACTAACCATCTATTGCATTGTTATTGTTTATGTGAAGTTGAAAGTGAATGTGTTTTTGATTATTTTCTTCAAATATGTATGTAGAAATTGATGAGCTGGAGGAAAAAGCAACAGAGGACGGATTTTGCCTCAGCAGTGGGTATTTGGAGGAATAATGCAGAGAAACAAAAGAGTGTTTCATAGTTAAAGTTCCCGATAGGTCTGCAACAACATTAATTCCATTCATTATTAAGCGGAGTTCCATTCATTATTTGCCCGGGCAAATCTTTTCTCTTTAAAATAAAAACATTTAAAAATTAAAAAAAAATATATTTTAGTTACAAATTGTTTTTTAATGAATATTGCTTGTAATAAATGTTTTATTATTTCTAGTTTAATTTTGTCTACATGTTTCTCTTTTATTTCATTTCCTAAAAATCTGTTGTATGATAATGAAAGGCAATGCCTATTTAAAATTCATTGTAGTTTGACATGGTCCAAATAGTTGAGGTAAGTGACACGTGAGCGCGCTGATGTCAACAGGCCCTAAAACATACTAGTACCAACTATTTTATTACTGACTGTATCTATGTCTGTAAATAACTATTTATTATCACTGACCATATTTATATTAAATAACCGACTTACATATACTGTTTATATTATATTATCATTCATACTTCGAAATTTTTGTTGAAACGTTCATTTCTTAATGTAATGATTACCGAAATATACACATTTCCCTTAATTATCCTTTTTTTATTCAAACTAAAACTCATGATTATTTTTATTTTCGAGAATATTAAAAAGGAAACGAGTGAAAAGTTAAATCTTATGACAATTCGAAGCTACAATCTTTGAATCCGGTCCTAGGTTAAAATTTGATGTAAGATAAGTTAAATTTTCAAATTCATTGAACACTTTTTATCCATATATTATATTTTATTTATTTAAAATTATGACACAATAATTGTATTGCTTATTATCTTTTCACTCTAATTTTCTATGTTTTTCACAATGTCTCCTACTGGTCCAAAGGGTTCTTCCAAAATTGAAGAGTGTTACCCACTTCCGCTTTCCATTGAGAAATGAGAATATGTATGGTTATTATTGATAAAGCAATAGGAACCAATGTCTAAATATAGAACTCTATATGTAAAAGACGTCCCTAACAATGTTTATGTTAATCTTCAAACCTAATCGGACCCACAAGCTAGGAACTATCCAATAGGACCTCATCGAACGAGCAAACACATCACCCTGTGTACACAAACATGCTCTACAATATTGCAACTCTACTGCGTCACTCTCCCAAATTAGTTATCTTCAATACTGCTAGGATGGTACGGCTCCATCACAAGTTTAGCCATGGTATTGAAAGCTATGTATGTAGTTATAACAGAAAAAAAAACCTGTACCATTACAACTATGAAGGGTCTTGGGTTCAGTAATTGATAGAGACTGTACTGTTTCAAGGACAACGGCTGTGCAGGGAAGTGATTTATCCTCAACTCTCAATCACCAAGTTCTTACCCGCTTTGTAGAGGCTGTGAGTGCCCCAGGAAAGTCTCCAGATCCCACAAGGATCCATCCCAATTGTTAACAGATTGAATCAATAAAAAAAGGGACTAGTTCCTGAATAATTAATGAATTTATTATTTTTTTTATCATTGCAAATAAATTAATAAATGAAAACACTAATAAGAGGAAAAAATGGTCCGTATGGAGATCAGAAAAAATTTCTCTTAAGTAAGAATAACTGTTAATTTTTATGAACACTGTTTTATAATTGTTCGCCTATCGACAAACCAGCCCCTATTGTTTTTCGTGTTTTTTTTTCATCGGTTCTTTATTTCTCAAAACGCCTTCTAGGAGTATTTTTTTAGTCAAAATAAATTAATTACAGGCCATTAAATTTTGTTAATATAAAATAAAGAAATAAGAATTATAATGATTGAGAGGAAAATAGTTGACTAAATAAATAGTAGTATGTAAGGAAAATAGTAGTAGCTCTACCTTCTATTAGCCCTGAAGATGGCCTACAACGTTGGTCGAAACGTCGACGCTTACAATTAATTAGTATCTTATTTAGTGTTTTGTTTTTTTACTGCATCCCCAGATTGTCTATATCTCACACAAGAATTATAATGATTCTTTTAAAAAAAAAATATTTCTAAACATCTTTTGTAAGAAACAACTCTAGATGTACAGCATTACATTTTTCTCTTTGTAGGAGGATGGTTTTTCACGGAGCCTCCCCCCCCCCCCTTTGAACACAGTTATGTCAAAACCACGTTATTTTCTATCGACTCTAAACGATTCAATTTTCATTAAGGTTAAAACATTTGCCACATCACAAGCCAATTTTCGCAAATCAAATTGAACTTGTCTTATCTGGTTATTTCAAAATCACAAATTGGACACTGTGTTTTATAACTAAAATACATAAAAGAATGTACTATTGCTAAGCGAACGTTTCAACAAACATATATCATCTATAAAAAACGGTCACCTGTGGTCTAGTGGTTAGCGCAACAAACTACCTAACCCAAGACAGCGGGTTCGTAGCCCGGCAGGTGGCCCTAGGATTTTTTAAGGGAGTAAAAAATCCTTAGTTACGCCGTCCTTCGGAAGGGACGTTAATCGGGGGTCCAGAGCCTGTACGATGTCAGGTACTCGTTAAAAATCCCTATCCTAATTAAACCTGGACCAAGCTAATTGGCAATCCTTTAAAAAAAATATTATAATTATTATTTATTATTAGATTATCAAAATAGGTGTTGCACTGAATACAAAAATTTTAAATTCCATCAAATACACTCCTGGAAATAGTTATTCTTTCGATTTGATATAGCGGCACTTAAGCGCAATTTAGATATCAATTCAATTAGATTGAAATTCAAAAGTTGTTTTGTTTATATTGATCTTTTCATAAAAATGTTAGAGATATCTATACTCAATTAATTTTTAAAGATTTTAGTTATCATTTAGATTAGAGAGATTAGTAAATTGGAAAAACCAAAATAAAAAATAAAATTGCAGTTTTTTTCTGAGATCATTATTCTGTCCATTAACGCATTGCCATAGTAGATTCCATTACGGTATATACAGGCAATCAGTATTATTTTATTGATTTTTAATTATGAATATATTTACTTATTATTTAAAAAATAAATTAGTGAGATAAATTATTAAACTGTATTTATCTTAAGTAAATTAATCATTATTTAAAGTGCATGATGACAGATCTGTGTAACGAATCAGCGTAAAACTAAACCGGAACTCATATTTTTTTTTCTTTTTTAAATCATGAAGATTTAAAATAGTAAAACAATTTGTAATATTGTAGTCCCTCATGGACATAATTGATTGAATTAATAATTTTAGGGTCACGTGTGGTGTAGTAGTTAGTATTACAAATTTCTATGGCAAATGTAAAGGGTTCGCATCCCGGCTCGTGGCCTTTTCTTTTTTTAAAGAGAGTAAAAAATCCTTGCTTATCTCGTCCTTTAGAGAGAACGTAAAATGGCCGTCCCGAGCTTGTGTGATGTCATTAATGATTCCTATCCTAATAATACCTGGATAGCGGATTCCGTAAAATCTTTGAACCCCTATTATATAAAGGGGAAAACCCTTGGGGATGGAATTATCCAAATTTCTTTCTTAAATTATACAAAGATCCTATCTGCAAATTTCAATATGTCAAGTTACTGATTTGCCTTTAATTGTGTACTATAATGGATTCTCCACAGTACCTAAAAAACTGTCTGGGGTACACGTGCCCCCCCCCCCAAATCCTCCCTTGCTGTAGTCTGTGTTATTCTGATGTATAACCTATATTACTGTAAAGTTTCATCCAAATCCGTTCTGTAGTTTTCGCGTGAAAGAGAGACAAACATACAAACTTTCGCATTTCTAATATTAGTAGGATTATCAAAATATGTATTGTTAACAGCTTAAACTTGTAAATCAACTCGAGGCAACAATCTGCAGAGCAGATACCAAATTGTGTAATCTCCAAAATTTGTATTGCCCATGCTGTACCGATTTATTGAACCTTCCTAGCGATAAATCGACGTGATATATTCCTTACGATATATCTCTTATCGTATATCTCTTGTGTGAGCGCGTCCATACAAAAAAAAATCTTTCGAAAATAGTCTCTGATGTTTTTAAGAAAATGTAAAAGACGGCCATGAATGTCGAAGTATTATGTAATTAGTTTATTAAATTAAAATTTTTGCTAATAAGTATATTAAAACTGTATGTTGAAGAGTTCCTGGACTAGGAAATATTTATAGTGTCATGAATCAGAGTGTCTCATATATTACGTCCGGCAATAAAATAAATTAAAAATAGACCAGGAATCCATTCATTAGATTTTAATTTATTGTTATGGATTAGTCTAGTTCTTTATTGATAAAATTAGTAATAAATATTTAGCACGATTTGATTCATATAAATGTATCTTCTATACATATCTTGTCGCGTTTGTTCGCGGTAAACTCAATAACTACTGCACGGATTTTCATGCGGTTTTCGCTAATAAATATAGCGATTCACCAGGAAGGTTTAGGTATATTATTCGTCGAGGTTTTTAGTAAATGGGTTGGAATTTCGATGGGTTTCATCCAAGACGCTGCCTAACCCCTTGCTGTTATCGAACGTGCAAGATAGTAAAGTCGTGGATAAAGAAATATTTGGTTTTGTTTTTATTTATATAATTTCTATATAATAAAATACATTAGCTGAGATGGGGAGAAAGAAAATCAAGGCTCCCAAAGAAGCTTAACCAATGATATTCACGTGGTCCTTAGTGGCAATTATGTGATTAAAAAAAATACATTACACAGACAAATTATGTAGGCATATAATAATATTCCTTATTACCCGAGCAAAGCTGGGATGGGTTGTTAGTCTTGAATTAAAAAAATATATTTATTGTTTTTGTTGTTAGTACTATTGATACAATATACTCTTCAGACAGACAGAGCAAATATACTGGCAGAATTCAATATTGATTGTATAATGGGAGCCCTAATGACAATCTCATACTATAGGCATTTTTGACCTTATTAGTTCATCTATTAGGTTCTTTTAATGAGCATTATTAATTTAACTTTTTTACAGTCTTGAATTTTAACTGCAAATGGGTTTAGACTTTCTCATAAACATAATATGCTTTGACAGGCATTTATTCCTTATTTTTTATTTGAAAAACTGTATGATTTTACATATCTTGGAAATATGCTAGGCTTGCCAGTTATCACCATGCTGCCTTATATATTTGATTACTATGAACAGATTTGTCTAGCTGACCCTTTTATTTCTTTTAATTATAGCATTGATTGTTTTTTTCTTTCAGAACAATTACATCAAAACTTCTAAATACTCACTGCTCACATTTATCCCGCTCAACCTTTTCGAGCAGTTCCAGAGGTTGGCCAACTTCTATTTCCTCTGCCTTATGGTCTTGCAGATGATAAATGTCATATCATCGCTTACTCCCATCACTACGGCTGTACCACTCATCGGTGTCTTGTGTCTCACTGCCATTAAGGACGCTTATGATGACTTTGTAAGTATTTTATTATATACCTAATTTTTATCATATACTTATTAATTTTATTTTTTACGCTTTCTTGTTCACAAGGCTTCGATGGCCAAGTGTGCACCTCTGCATTCTTAAGCCAGAAACAGCAGTGGTGTCGGACCTTTTTGTTTTTATTTAAATATGTAGTTAGTTACTCGAAGGCTACCGGATTTTAGTTGCTTATATTACATGATTAAATTTTTTTTAAATACATTTTTTAATAGTAATTTTATACTGAAGGATAGTTAATTGCAATTTTAATAATTCAGTTGAACAAATTGTAACAGTAAATTTAGAAGGAAGAACAATTGGATTGTAAAAAAAAAGTCTATTAAAACTTAGAGAAATTCAAATAGTCTGTTTAAAAATGAGGCATTAAGAATCAAAAGCATATAAATTCAAATTTTAAAAATTGAATTTTTTCCCCTAGTTTAGTGAAGCAATGTTTAATACTCCTGATACTTTAGGGCCAGATCCAAACTAAAGAAATCAATTCCAAACCATGAGAAATAACATAGCAAAGCGCAGTGTTAGACAAAATAGCTTGACTAAACTGGCGAAATGTGTAAAGGAATAAATTTTTTGAAATTTCGGAGCTATGCACTTTTGATCCTTAATGCCTCAAATGAGGTTTAGTTCTTTTTTTGACATCCTAAAATTTGTTCATTTTTTTCTTTAAAGAGGTAAACTAGATAAAATTTCTTAAATTTTTTTTGTAAGTAATTCACACTTTCTATTTATTTGTTTCTTTTCCCATCTTGTATCTTTCTAAGGAACATGATTTCTTCCTGCCCTGATTAAATACAGATATTTGTAAATAATAGTCAAGTTCATTTATTTTCAGTTTTTAAAATAATTTAATGATATTAAATTAATCTAACATATTTTAAAAAATACATGAATTGCCTTTGTCTGTCACCAAACTTTGGAACTAAATTAATACTTTTTTAATGAAATTCTTCATCAGTTGTTTTTTAAATAAAAAATTTCAATATCGCAAAATCTTTATATTTATAAAGTAGTTTCTTCTTATACTTTTTCTTGGTTTCTTTAGCAAAGGCATGTCAGTGACTCCCAGGTTAACAACAGAAAGGCATTGGCTGTCCGTGATCGTAAACTTGTGGAAAGTAAATGGTCACAGGTCCGGGTGGGAGACGTCATCAGGATGGAGAACGATCAGTTCGTTGCTGCTGATGTTCTTCTTCTAAGCACGAGTGAACCCAACGGTCTCTGTTTTATTGAAACTGCCGAGTTGGATGGGTAATTACTTTTACATAATTCCACCTTAATACAAAAATATAAATTGTATATTTTATTTAAATTTATTAACTTAATTTTTATTTTTAGGGAAACTAATCTAAAATCAAAAGTGTGTCTTATCGAGACTGCTGATATGGGCCAGGATGATGGTCTACTTGGGAGTTTCGATGGTGAAATAATCTGTGAACCTCCGAACAATTTGCTCAACAAATTTGATGGTACTTTGACTTGGAAAGGGCAGAGGTAAATATACATAGCTGGACAAAAATTGAATTTTTGGAATAGATTTGCAAAACAAATGGTCAACAGACATCGATTTTCCTACTTCACATGAAAATTTTTGTTTTCTTAAGTTGTAAAGTTTTTAAAAAATAATGTTTTTTTACAAAAGACTTTGTTGGTTTCTTCTGGTTTAGACAGTGTTGGTAAATTTTTTCGCCAGCCATGCTGCTGACTTCTTCAGGGCTGAAATGAGAATGAGCCTCATTCTCTTTTCAGCTCGAAGAAGTCAGCAGCATGGCTGGTGAAACGTTGGCGAAAAATTTATCAACACTGTCTAAACCAGAAGAAACCAACAATTCCTAGGAAATGTATTTACAAGTGCAATTAAAAATGATATATTATTGATATACTATTAAATTAACAGCTAGTATTCTATAATATAATAATGTTTTAAATAAACACTTTTATTTTTTCTTAAATTAAAAGCTTTAACTTATCACTGTACTCATTAAGCTTTTGTTAATTTATGGTTTTCCGAAATAATATACTACCTGACTATTTTTTATGTAATATGGATTCTTTTTAAGATCTAGGTCCACTATAACATTTCCCTTATTATGAGTTACTCCTAAGGTTCAACAATAATAATAATTATACATAACAATATTTTTTCTTTGAACACCTATAATATTTTAATTTGAGTAAGCCTTGGGTCATCTATTTAAACAGTTTTATCATTGAATGATTGCACATTTTTGGATAATAGGTATATTTTTAAAACTAGAATCCACTAAAATAATTTTAAATCATCATTATTGAATAAAAAAACCTTTACCACTACAATACATGAAGGGTCTGGGGTCCAGTACATGGTAGAGACTGTACTGTTTCATGGACAACAGTCCTGCAAGGAGGTGACGTCCTAGGTCACGCTCAACCGCCAGATTTTTCCCCCTTATTTTGGAATATTATTATTTATATAATATTTTATAGAGGCTGGGCTGGCCCCAGGGGTATATCTCATAGGGGTAGATCCCATATGATCCATCTCCCGCTGCAAACAGACTAAATAAAAATCATGGCCTACAGCAGGATTTGAACCAGGATTTCCGGCATAGCAACTCAGTGCTCTGCCATTGAGCCACTCCGCTCCCCATTTAATGAATAAAATCATTAATTATTTTCTTTATTTATTAATGAAAGATTAGGACCAGATATATTGTATTCATGTTACAGATATAATGAAATGCGGAATAGGAATTGTGAAGTATAATGAGCTGTTTTACAATGAGTACGCATTAAAATGTACATATCTGTATTTTAGCATTAGCATACTGAATTTTAACCAACATAACAGAAGCAATACAGCTGCAGCTACTTGATATATTTTTTTGTATTTCAACAATACAGAATCCTGAAAGTTGCAATGCACATATTTTTTTTATTTTTAACAAAGGTTTTATATGACTATTTTTATTTTTACAACAATAGGTTTTATATAACTGAAGTTTTTTTTTTTTTCCAAAACTTTAATACTCTCTTTTAGATATTTAAATTAGAAAATGTCAAAACCTAAAGTTTTTTTTTTTTTTTTTAATGACTCCTTTAGTATACTCAATAAAGTGGGACAAGTTCCAAACTTATGTTGAATGTTATTATTAATATTGTATGTTCTTTAAACATTCTATACGGTATATTGATAATAGATGCATTAATGTTTTCTGCAAATTTTGTTGTGATATATTAATATTATAAACTAATAAAACATAGGTTTAAGCATACCTTTCTGCAATGTTAATCCTTTTGAATTACCAATTAATATATGTGATTTTTGTTTTTAAACTTTAAACTTTTATTAGAGACAGAAGACATTTTTACTACAAAGAAGACTTATCCACAAGATAGTACAGTCTTAACAACACCTTCAATATTTTGTTTACTGCAGATAGGAAACTAGTCGAAAATAAGATATATTTTTTTTTAGTCTCTTGTAAAATTTAGAAAAAAGTGAACTGGTTATATCTTTCCGCAATGTTAGTCCTTATGAATTCCAATTTAATATATGAATTACTTAAGGAAACTAATTCAACTTTTGAGATTTTTGTCTTTAAAACTTTAAACTATTATCAGGTACAGAACAAAGCGCTTATTACAGAAAGAAAAATTGTCCGCAAGATGGTACAGTCTTGACAAGGCCTTCAATATTTTGTTTACTGCAGATAAGGAACTAGTACTTTTGTGGCATTTATAGTACAGAACAAGATCCCTTTTTATGTCTCTAATGTAAAATTTAGAGAAGTGGTTTTGTTTTATAATAAATTATTTTTTATAATTTCAGGTACCCTCTTGATAATGATAAAATCTTGCTCAGAGGCTGTATTTTAAGAAATACTGATTGGTGCTATGGTGTCGTCATTTTCGCCGGAAAAGACACCAAATTAATGCAAAATTCAGGGAAGACAAAGTTTAAGAGGACGAGTATCGATAAGCTTTTGAACTTTATTATTATTGGAGTAAGGGAGTTTATTATTGTTATATTAATTTTTTTATTAAATATTTACAAATTAATATTGATTTTCATCTTTCAGATTGTGTTTTTTCTTATTTTAATCTGCTTATTCTGCATGGCTGCATGCGGCATTTGGGAAACGATGACTGGAAGATATTTCCAGATCTACTTGCCTTGGGATAAGCTCGTCCCGAGCCACCCAGTCAGCGGCGCAACAATCATATCATTACTTGTATTCTTTTCCTATGCTATTGTGCTCAACACTGTGGTGCCAATTTCGCTTTATGTCAGGTAGATATGTTACCTCTATCATGGATTATATATGTGAATACTAGCTACACATCATATGGATTTTTCTTTGTTTTTAACCATAATCATGAACTAACCAAATTTTCATGCTTTAAACTCACCTTAATCACCTACGATTCAAGTTTTTATTGATAAAATTTCCATCTATCAATAAAAATTGGATGTTTTTTTTAAATGTATTAGTCAGCTATAAACCATACATGGCATATATTTTGTATATATGTATAAATTTTTTCTTCTTTTACAGAGTTATTTATTATTTCAGAGTGTTTTCTTTACCTGTCCATGTCCATTTATTGTCAGTGTTTTTTTTTCTAATCTAACACAAGAATCTTTATTTTGTTAATTTGTAGTCTAAACTGTGGGCTACCTTAAAAAAATTTCTGGGCCGTTAGATTTATCACACGTTTACAAAATATATAATATTATTTTATAATGGCCAAATAAATTATTTGGGCATCCATATATTCAAGAGTTAACCGTCAAAATTTTAAGATAAAATACAATAATATGATTATAATGGCTAAAATTTGTATTTATGATCTATTACTATTATTATTATTTTATCTATTTTAACATGTTTGAGTAATAATAAATAATAACTCTATATGTTTCAATTTTTCAATATGAGGACATAATATATATTTTTATTATATATATATTTTGGTCCACCTTGTTATGATGCATTTCTGAAGTTCAATCAGGTTGATCATCCTTGGTATAAATAATATTACAGTAAAACCTCGAATTAACGGACAGTCCTGGTGCAAATATTTTTGTCCGTTATTTAAAGGTGTCCTTCAAAGGGAGGTTTTATTTTTTTATAAATATGTATTTGTACAAATTAATTCTCTCTTATTCAATTTCCCATGTGTTTAAAAGGTAAGTAGAATAAAAAAAAAACATCACACGGTTTTTGAGTGTTTCCGAAACTTGTGTCCTACCGATATTGAGTCTTTCCGCTAGCGCATGTACACTTAACTTTTCACGATCATAAAAGTCGATTACATTTATTTTTTGTTCTAAAGTGAGTCTCTTACGTGAGGGAGACATTTTCAGCCGCCTGCCACGAGGGTTATAACAGAACTAAATTTTAATAAAGCAAGTTCGAGAATAAAAAAAAAGTATTTATGTGGAAAACCATTACTCAAAAGTAAACACAGCTGTCCCTGTTTTCTTAGACTGGAAACAACTAATTGTTTCCGAGAAATGGGAAAGGGATAAAGTCATACTGTCCGTCTTTTAGAGGTTTTTTTAATCGATTTATAACCAACACAGCCTGTCCGTGCCCGTTAATGAGAGGTTTTGTTAAATAGAGGTTCAAATGCCTTAAAAATTGTATTAAAATGTTGGTGCAAAAAAAATCGTCCGGTAATGGGGAGTGACCGCTATTTAGAGGTGTCCCTTAGTAGAGGTTTTACTGTACCTGGTTGGATATGATACTGTTACGCTTTTTTTTATAGGACATTTTATTAAATTTGCATATTTTTTTAAGAGGCTTAAATATATTTTTATTTTACAGTGTCGAAGTTATAAGGTTGCTACAAAGTTTTCTGATTAATTGGGATGAAAAAATGTACTGCGAAAAAAGGCAGATGGCAGCGAAGGCTAGAACGACTACTCTAAATGAAGAATTAGGTCAAATTCAATACATATTTTCTGATAAAACTGGGACGCTAACACAAGTATGATTTTATATATATTCGTTAATCCTTTCTCTTTTACGAATATTTTAAATATATTGCTGATTGATTCACTTTATTATTTTTCTTAATTTAGAATATAATGACTTTCAACAAATGTTCAATCGCCGGAAAGAGCTATGGAGATGTTATTGATAAGGTTACGGGAGAAGTTTTAGAAGTAAGCGAGGTTAGTATATCTCTGAGATAAAAATTATACTAACCAGATATATATATATATATATATATATATATATATATATATATATATATATATATATATATATATATATATATATATAAATTATTTTATAATATAAAACAATAAATGCTTGTTACATTATCTTGGTGTTGGCCTATTAAATCTTACATCAAATAATATTCATGAAGGCAAAATTAACTAACAATTAATTCCTTAATTTGTTAAAAATATTTGTAAAACAAGAAAAACAAGTATATACATATGCATATGATTATATAGACATACATCATCACAATTTAAAATATTTTAACAATTTTTCATACATTTTTATTATTAAAATTTACAGTGATGTTAATATTACGTTTTCCCTTTGAATACTGCATTTATGTATTAATTAATAATCAGTTTTAATGTAATTACAGGATACAGAGACAGTAGATTTTTCTTTCAACAAAGACTATGAGGAAACATTTAAGTTTTTTGATAATACTCTTTTAGACGCAGTAAGAAACAAGAAAAATGGTGATGTAGTTCAGTTCTTTAAAGTATTAGCTCTCTGCCATACTGTCATGTCTGCTGAAAAAAATGGTATGATATAATTTGATTGTTTTTTTATTATTTTACTTTGCCACACTCTATAAACATTTTTTATTGATCCTGAGCGTAGTAGATAGAGTAGAGGAGATAAAGTAGATAGCTCCAAAATTTCAAGAATTGACTTTTTCACATTTTTCCCTAGATTAGTCAAGTTATTTTATCTTACATGACACTTTGCTATGTCATTTATTATGGTTTTAGTCCGGTTCTGAACCTGAAGTTTCCGAATCATAAAACATTGCTTGACCAAACTAGCGAAAAATATGAAAAGTTATTTTTTGAAATTTGGTGTCATCCACTTTTGATCCTGAACGTCTCACTTTATCAATCTTACATCTCTACCCTACGTCAGATTGTATAATATGAAACATGGATTTTTCAGAATGATATTAAATATAAGTAGCATGATAAAATACTTTTTTTTAAATTTCCTTATTAAAAAAAAAAAATCCTGCACCATTACAACCGCTGAAGGTTCTGGGGTTCAGTGCATGGTAGTGACCATACTGTTCCTTGGACAACGGTTCGGCTCAACTGCCAGATTTCCCCCCCCCTTATTTTTGGGTCCATTTGGGTCCTTGATCCTATAGGATCCATCTCTGGCCACTACAGATTAAATAAAATTCCGCCGGCGAGCGGGATTCCAACCTCCAGGACCTTAGGTATGGTAACTCAGCGCTCTACCACTGACCTACTCCGCTCTCCTTACAGAATAGAAAAGTAACTTTATTATAAATATAACATTCTGTTCATATTTGTTATTCCTTTTAGAATAACAAATATGGACAGAAAAAGAAACATAATATATATATATATATATATATATATATATATATATATATATATATATATATATATATATATATATATATCTGGCCAGAAGGCTATATGATACAAATCATAAAGCGTGTAAAAAGTGACAGAAAACAATTCAAAAAGAAATAATTAAACAAAAAATAATAATAATTAAATAAACAGTACGAATCCTGACAAGATATTAAGCAGTTATAGATAAATCCATAACATCTGTTAAATCTATGAGCTAGCATGGAATAATTTCTTTAAATGTTGTACATCTTCTTAAAAAACAAAATTAAAACTTTACATTACATTCTAAGCAAATGACTAACCTGCTTATAGAGCTTTTTTGGGGGCATCTAGGAAATTTTGGAAAAGCAAGGATTTAAATGACTATAGTAAGGGAGCATGATGGATGTTAGGAGGAATTAAATTCCAAACTGTGGTGGAGCGGGTGAGAAAGGAACGTTCGACTGCTATTCTATCTTTTATAAATAATTGCAACTTATTTATCCCTTAATGACTACTCCCTCTATAGAACTGATCCCAATTATGCTGATATAGTTGAAATAATTTTCCTAGATTGAATTGATAAATATTTTTATGTTTCTAGGCAAGTTAGTATATCAGGCTCAATCTCCTGACGAAGCAGCTCTTGTTTCAGCAGCCAGGAACTTCGGTTACGTTTTTAGAGAACGAAGTCCGAATAGCATCACTATAGAGGTGGGAATATGACTATTATATATTTATCTCATATTTTTCTAAAGATTATATTTTCTCAATATCTATTCTCTTCGCTTTTACAGGTGTTAGGAAAGAAAGAGGTTCACGAACTATTGTGTATATTAGATTTTAATAATGTTAGGAAACGAATGTCTGTGATATTGCGCCATAATGGAAAATTAAGACTGTATTGTAAAGGAGCCGACAATGTTATTTACGAAAGATTAAAACCTGGAGATAACGAACTTAAAAGAGCGACTCAAGAACATCTGAATGTAATTATTATTATTTTATTTTTTTACCAAAAAATTGTATTTTAATATCATCAAGATTTTTTACATTATTATATTGAAGTACATGAATATATAAATAATTTATATTGCGAGGAAGGAATGAGAGTAACGTAACACCTCTTTCATATTTTTTAGAATATTTGTTATCCTAAAACTCATCAGTAAAATATCTGATTAAAAACTAATCTGCTAAAAATTTGATTAATTAAGTAATCGATATACAATGAAAAAATAATAATATATATATATATATATATATATATATATATATATATATATATATATTTTTATTAATTTATTCATTGTAATTTACAACTGTTTTATAACAATACAAGTGAATGGCAGGAATGATACATAATAGCATAGATAAGACAAGTTAAGAAACTACATAGTAGTAGTACTATAATTATATTTAAAATTTAATTAATTAGGAATTATAATATAAATTGTATCCAGGCATATTTTATTTAAAAAATTCAATATAAATAAATATGTTTTTGTATATTTAATTGCTAATTACTTATTATTTACATTTTTAAAACTTGTAAAGAAAAAAAATTATATTAATTAAATAAACCTATTGCTTAATTACATAAAAAACATATAAAATCAGGCCGGCAAGTAATAAATATCAATGATCTAGAAATTTGCTGGTGATGGGCTGAGAACACTTTGCCTCGCTGTGAGGGATTTGGATGAAAACTACTTTAACCAATGGAAAGCAAGGCATCATGAAGCTGCACTTTCATTAGACAACAGGGACGAAAAGCTAGATGCTATCTACAATGAGATAGAAAATAACATGACTCTAGTTGGTAAGCTTTTTAATATAAGATAAATTTTGAAGTATAACATTAATACTTATATGTATCTTGATTTGGTAAAGTTTGTAAGTTCGTTATTCTATATGTGGTATTATAAAATAATTTCTGAGTAAAAATTAATATCCATTTCGACCATCGAAAAATGTACTCATTTTTTCACAAGTACCTCATTTTAAAGACGACCAATTATCAGTTTCTGTTTTAATGTGTTAATCTTTTCGCTGTGATGTGTTAATGAGGAAATTATTATTTTCTATCAAAAGTACTTCAAAAAAATTTTGGTAGGTGTATAATTTTTTTTCTTAAAGTATTCCTGAAGTTGTGGAAAAAGAAAACTTGACTTCTAGCCTTAGCAAAAATACAAAAAAACAAAACAATAATAGATAGATTTTATATGTTCCTTTCAATTCCATTTCAATCCTAAAATTATTAAGAGAAATATAAAAAGCTGTATTAATTCATTAAGAATTTGTTCTTTACCAAGCCCATCTCAGCTTTCGTGATGCTATCACTTTAATTACTCTGTAATAACCGGGTTCGTACTTTTTTATTCTGCATTGTGTTAGCCTCTAAATTCACTAGTCCTTTTTACAATGCGTTATTTTTGAATACTTTTAGACATTGTTCATCCTTTAAAGTTTTCGGCCACGCTTTACACACATATAGCACAGTTGGAAGGATGATGGTTTAACATTATTGCTTAACAATTTAAAAATATAATTAAATTACCATTTCAGGAGCAACAGCTATCGAAGATAAGCTGCAGGAAGGTGTTCCTCAAACAATTGCCAGTTTAAGCGCTGCTGGTATCAAAATTTGGGTCCTCACTGGAGATAAACAAGGTATATTTGTAATATTTTTATTACTGCTTTCAATCGGCATTTAAGTTGTTCTAACTGAGCTTCATAATTAAATTCAATGCTCAACTTAATCTGGAATTTGAAAGCCAGTTCAAGACCCTTTTAAAATTTGAAATTCTCAAACAATTTTTGTGTTATCAATAAACCTAATTTACAATAAATAAGTCATTCTTGAATAATTGTAAGATCGTAACTTATACTTCAAAATTTCATAACAGAATTACTTAAAAAAGAAATGAATATTTCTAATCATGAATGAAAATTAGAGTATGAGAGGAAAATTAGAGTAGCCAATATTATAATGAGGTAACATTTTTCCGTCCTACAGATAAATAATTTATCTTTTTTTCAGCCAATTGAAGAATAATTGACTTTCTTTATGTAAATCTATGAAAAAAATATTGAGAAATAATGACCTAGTGATAAAACTTGTTTCTATTTTTTATTTTTTTTTAAATATAACATTTGAAGATTCAAGAAATTAAAAGTTTATCCAAAATTTCAGAAACTGCTATAAACATTGGTTATTCCTGCCAATTACTCAGTGATGAGATGGAAGTTATGATAGTGGACGGTCATACCGTAGAAGAAGTTACAAAACAATTGGCAAAATGTCGTGACACGCTTCTTCTCGGAGGGCATCCGATGGCACAACACAACAACAACGCACACCACCCACCGGCTATTTCAGTTGTCACTTTTACGTAAGTTATAACTTATGAAATCTATTTAATAACCTTTATCTATTTCCTCGATCACGCTTTAAGTAACTATATTTTCATTTTTTAGGGAGACTGATTACCATAAGCCGGATATTGAAGAAGATACTAGTTTATTATTCGCACTAGTCATGAACGGGCACTCTTTAGTTCATGTTTTTCATCCACAAGTTGAAAAAATGTTTTTAGAAGTTAGCACAATGTGTAAGTATTAAAATTGTCCCTATTATGTTTAAATAGTCATTAAATTCAATTTACTTACTTCTTTTATTCTTTTATTACAGGCAAATCAGTTATATGTTGCAGGGTAACTCCACTACAAAAAGCAATGGTCGTAGAACTCATTAAAAAGACCAAAAAGGCAGTCACTTTAGCTATTGGTGACGGTGCGAATGATGTTTCAATGATAAAAGGTATATTAAAGAAACCGTTAAGTAATATAAATAAACAAGAAGAAAATGGGGTATAAGATTCTTGGAAATAATACATGATAGTTAAAAGGAATTTTGATAAAAAATACCTACCTACCAACACCATTAAAATTTGTAATATGTAATGGTTTTTAGACATTGAATCGTTAAATGACAAAAATTATATGGTCATTGTTAAAAGGTAAGTACTTCTTTTACTAATTGAGGCGATCAGAATCAAAAGTGGATAGCTCCAAAATTTCAAAAATTGATTTTTCTCATTTTTTGCTAGTTTAGTCAAGAAACTCGAAACCTTTCTGATTGCCTTAACAGGGGTAGAAAAGAAATTAAAAAATATATCCTTATCATCTTTATTTTCTTAGCCTTATTGTTAGTTGTTGATAAAGTAAAAAAAAAAAAAAAAACCTGTGCCACTACAACACTTAAAGAGTCTGGGGTTCAGGTACATGGTAGAGATAGTACTGTTTCTTGGAAAATGGTCGTGCAGGGAGGTTATTTGTCCTAGATCATGTTCAATCAGCAGATTTTCTCCCTTATTTTGAGTACCCACTTTATAGAAGCTGGGTGTACCCCAGGGAGGGGGGTTCTATATCTTATGGGATCCATCCCAGCTGCTAACAGATTAAATAAAAGTTGCCAGCAGTGGGATTTGAACCCAGGACCTTCAGCATGGCAACTCAGTGCTCTATACCACTGAGCCACTACACTGTTGATAAATAAACATAATTAAATATATATAATTATACTTTATTTATGATGTAGAGATAACAACTTAAAGATTAAAAATATAAATCCATATATCTGTTTGATATATTGATTTAAAATCTAAATCCATATCGCATCTACTGTGCTATAACGTCATTTATGCAATTTTTGTCAAAACTGAACTGAGTATGTTTATATTTTTTTAATAGTAATTAGTGAGATGTTTGTTTTTACTTTAAAATGAAGTTTAAAGCTGTAGTTTAAATATTATAATTTTATTTGTTTAGTCGAGAAGAACTATACGTTGTAATATGTAATATGATATTGCATTTTCAAATGCTTCTCCTGAAAAATTACATCATTTGCATTAGTGACATAATAGCATCGTATGTGTGATATATCTGTTAGGTATATTTATTCATGCCATAACGTCAGCACTAATCCTAAATATTTTCTGCACAGCTGCACACATTGGAATAGGAATAAGTGGCTTAGAAGGAAACCAGGCAATGTTAGCGTCAGACTATTCCATTGGACAGTTCCGATTCCTAGAGCGATTATTATTAGTACATGGAAGATGGTCTTATTATAGAATGTGCAAATTTTTAAGATATTTTTTCTACAAGAACTTTGCATTTACTCTTTGCCATTTTTGGTATGCATTTTTCTGCGGCTTTTCGGCTCAAGTAAGTATATTTTATTCGTAAGTGATAAGTAATATGATCAATTCTTGAGTATTTCTTATTACTACTTCCGTTTATTGCAGACCGTGTTTGACCCTATGTTTATCGCAGTTTACAACCTTTTTTATACCTCTTTGCCGGTCCTAGCTATTGGCGTTTTCGATCAAGATGTGAGCGAAAAAAACAGTATTATGTATCCACAGCTTTACACTCCTGGTCATACCAATCTGTTATTCAATAAAAAGGAATTTTTAAGAAGTGCTTTATACGGTTTTTATACCTCGTGTATATTGTTCTTCATTCCTTATGGTAAATTTTATGAAATGATATTTTCAATTTTATAAATTTGTTTAATGCATAATAATAATTAATTGGACATTAAATTTCAGGTACTTATAAAGATGCAGTTACTCCGAAAGGGCACGTTCTTTCCGACCATATGCTAGTCGGAAGTGTTGTTGCTACTATTCTAGTCATTGTAGTCACTGCCCAGGTTAATTCTTTTGGATACATTTTTAAGATTTATTTGTAATTATTATTTACAACTTTTGTTTTAACCTTATACATCTTTTCAGGTTGCTCTCGATACATCCTACTGGACTGTTTTTAATCATATAACAATCTGGGGCTCTTTAGGGTGGTATTTTATCTTGGATTATTTTTACAATTATATCATAGGAGGCAGCTACGTTGGCTCCTTAACAACGGTATTATTTTAAAATTAATTGAACTATTTTTTGTTATTAATATTAACCAATCGTATTAAATGTATTATTACTTGACATATTTTAATTGTTTACTTTTAATTTTTATTTACAAATTAATATTCTCAGTTGTTTTTAGCATATTGATATACTTGGTTCAATAAGTCGTATTGAGAAAAGCTTTATGATTGCAAAAAATAATTAATATGTTTGCTTTTAATTGTTTCTACAGAGGTAATGATTTACATTATTCTATTCTAACAAATGGGTTGGGCATCATGGCAGATGATATCGTTATTGAAGAAAGCTAAATCTGTAGTGACCAAACAGAAAAAATATTACTGAACATTTACCAGTACCCATATATTGTTTATATTGCTTTTCTAAATTGTTTTCTTTTTCTTTTTTCTTTTTATTCTTTCAACAATTTATTGAAAGATTTATAGGGTTGTAACATATGAAATGTCAATGAAGGTGTAAATTTAAATTATTAAACAATACTTTTATCAATCAAAATAGGATGTATACGCACATGTATTATTTTACTTATAAATAAATAAAGATTGTGTTAATACAAACATGTAATTAATTTTTTTGTTAATTGGCATTCTCCTCCCTTAAAGAGAATTAGGGACATTCCAACCAAGTCTCACGATACAATTTCTGATAATTGACGGTCGACTGTATATATAATTTTTTTTCCCAAAACAGGCAATCATTGTGTAATGGTAGAGTTACTCAGTTATTTGTACTTTAAATTTTTAAAGAATATTTTACTCATTATTATTATTATTGCATTATTTTATTCTTGTAGGCTATGAGAGAATCTACTTTTTGGTTTACGACTGCCCTGACGCTTGTCGTTTTGCTTGTTCCTGTCCTTGCATGCAGATTTTTCTTCATAGATGTGTTCCCTTCATTGTCGGACAGGATAAGACTAAAACAAAGGCTTGCTACTATAAGGTAATTTATTTTGCTGTAAAAATATTTTGTTTTTATTTAATTTTATAAATTAATAAACTGAAGTGTGCTAGGGTCATTTCATTTATAAATTCTAAAAATTGAGAGACATGAAAAATGGATCTTTTAACATTTTTTTTATTTTAAACTGGGTTGAGGCGGTTTCTTCGCATTTATTGACTTAATATTTTTCGAATTTGTTTTCGATTACTTAGATCACTTGACCCATACACTCCTCAACTGTTGAAAAGTTTTATATTTATTTTAAGGATAAAATTTTTGGTAATTATTCTGTAGGTTGTCGCTTCTAGTTGATTCATGACAAGTTAAAACGTTTCATTCCTTTCCCTTTTAATATTTTTCAAAAGTACAAATTATCATGAGCTTTAGTCTGGAAATGAGAATATAATTATGGGAAATGTGTATGCTTTTATAATAATTTTATCTATAAATGAACATTTCAACAAACATATATCATCTGTATTTGGAAATGTTAGTAGAAACTTTTATTTCTTGATGAAATGATTACCGAAATCCACTCATTACCCATAATTACATTCTCTTTTCCATACTTAAGCTCATGATAATTTGTATTTTTGGAAAATCTTCAAAATGAAAGAAATAACATGAAAAGTTAAAACTTATTATAACTCAACTTGAAGTTGAAGTTAAACAACCAGTGGAACAGATACCCAATTTTTATTTAAAATAATTTATGAATTTCCTATGATTCTGCCAACCTGAAAAATTACAACCCAAAACAAGTCTTGGTCAAGTTTTGAACTTGATTCTTGGTTGGTTAAAAATTATTTATGAATTTATGAATTTCCTTTGATTCTGTCAATCTGAAAAATTACAACCCAAAAAAGTTTTGAACTTGATTCTTGGTTGGTTAGTAGTTACAAACTATGCCTTTAACCATGTATTGTTGGATCTCCTGACTATAATTTATTATATATATTTTACTTAATATCTTTAAATTATATATATTAATCTATTAGTTGAGTTAATAATGCCTTTTTATTTAAAATACTTCACACTATTTTGTTGTATGCTTAGGACTAAACAAACTCAAGATATTCTAAGGACACCATCAGCCAGAAAAGCAAGAAGATCGATAAGGTCGGGCTATGCATTCTCACACTCGGAAGGTTTTGGAAGGCTTATCACTTCTGGAAAAATCATGAGGAAGCTACCACGTTCGGATTTTCTCGGTTTCCATTCCCCATCCGTGAAGCCTGGAAATGAATCAGCTCCATGACACGGTAGCTAAATTTTAAATAACTTCTAATTTTATTTATAAATAAATTTTTTAAAAACATTATAATTTAATTTACATATCTTTTTAGTATTACTCATTAGATGTTTGGCCTTGTGAATAGTAGTTCATGTTTTCGATTCTGTTTAATGGATTATTTTTTATCTTGTCATTTGGTGGACTTATGTGTCACAGTATTCTGATGTAGTTATTTATTTGTTTCAAGCATGAATTTTCATATAATCTTAACTGCCTAGTTTTAAATAGGATGCAATTGGAAACATTCCCAAAACAGAGCCTTAACTCTCCAAAATACTGGAAAAAAACAACCATTCAACCACCAGTTCAGGCATTATCAGTTCACACACCAAAAGAAAATTGCATAAACATATTAAAAAAATCAAAAGCTTGGACAACCGTTGTTCAAGAAACAGTATAGTCTCTACCATGTACTGAAACCCAGAGCCTTCATTTTTTTTTTTAACCTTCATTTTTGTACTTTTTTTTTTTAACTTGACCAATACATCATTATCATTAAAAAATTTGCAGAATCGGAGAAATAGTATAATCCCATATATAACACAATTTGATTTATACCAAATTACTATGTTATTCATTAGATTAGATTAGTTTTATTAGTTTCGATTGAGTTTATTATTCAGCTAGTCAATATCTCCTATATAGAGAGAATAATTCTGCACTTAAATTTTATTCATAATTATAAATAATTATTTTATTTTAATAACTTTATTACTAATGATTGTCCATAGTGCGCACACATGAATAACTTCTAATTACTCATGTACTTAAAATTTATTCATAATCATGCATAATTACTTGATTTAATTATTTTATTTTAATGACTTAATTATTGACAATTGTCTATAATCATCAATGTGAGTCTATAATCATTTGGTAATAAATAACTTCTATATAAAGATAATTGCTGATGTACTTGGATTTATTCGTAATCATTGATAATTATTTTATTTTAGTGCCTTTTGTTATTTATATATATTGTTTATAATAATCTGTTTCGCCTGATTTCAGGGGAGGAGGGTGGGGGAAACCTACCACCCGTTATTCCAATGTATCTACCTTAATGGCGGATCGATGTTCCTCAGAAAACAGCTCCCACCCTCTTGTTTCTTCATTTATCATTTGATTTAAAATGATAATTATGAGGTCAATTATATGTATATTTTTAAATTCTTGTTAATCTGAAACCGGAAGTGAAACTATTTTGACTTAGCAAGTAACAGTAGTGACTGTTAAAGCGATGTCGAATATACTTTACAAATTCTTTCATCTGAAATCTTTCTTCATTCACACTGAATGTACTTTGTAACTTTAAACAATATTCCTTGGTATTAAAGGAATTTTGACAAAAAAAAGTTTATTTAGGCCGAATTTTTTAAAAATAGCTAACTGAATCGTTCTTTAATTAAATAGTTTTAACAAAGTATATTATGACATGTCTGGTTTCATTTTAGTCATTACATATCTTTTGTAAATATAACAATTAGATAATTGTAGTAGTATAATAATTTATTTGTGATGGATGTCATTTGTTTTTTAGTTTTTTTGAAAATATTAAATTTTTGCAACAATATGTGTCAAATGTCAGTTAAGTGAAATCCATCTTTTTTGTAAATATATATAATAATAAATTACGAAAAGGGTACAAACTGTGTATCCAGTGCATCAATTCTAATAAGTATTATTGATACTGCATGTCTATATTTTTGTATTGTCTATATGAGAAAATAATTTTTTGTACCAAAAAATATTGTACAGAAATACTTTAAATATATATATATATATAGTTCATAAAATCTTTTGTAAATCTAGTTTCATATAAAAGAATATTTGGCCAATTTTAATTTTTGTATAAAGTTTATAAATAATGTTACAAACTTTTAACGTATTTTAAAACTGACTATATTACTGATGTTATGTATTTTTGTAAATATGTTGAAGTTATTTAAGAAACTTTTATTTTTTAAGATTTCAATTACATTTCGTTATAGTACCTCCGAAATAAAGTACCATATCACTAGTTTTAATGTTTTATCAATTTCCTTCAATAATACATTGAAATTCTTTTAAAAATAAATCTATTGTTTATTTAACTAGATAAGTGAATCAGTTTTTAATTAGACTATATCACATACATCGTAATATTATGCATAAAAGAGTTACTACTGCTATAGTGATGTAATTTTACATGGATTTTGGCGTATCTGTTCTGCAGGTTGTCACTTGGAGTTGAGTAACAAGTTTTAACTGCTTATTTGCTTCATTTTTAATATTTTCCAAAAATACTAATTATCAAGAGCTTTAATATGGAAAAGAGAATTTAATAATGGGTAATGAGTAGATTTCAACAATCATTTCATCAAGAATTAGATGTTTCAACATTTCGAAATATAAATGATATATGAGATGAAAATAGTTGACTGGATGATCTAATGTAAAGGAGATAGTTGGGGGGTGCAGTCAATAAGTACACAGAATAAGTTCATCACTTATTCTGTGTACTTATTGACTGCACCCCCCAACTATCCCCTTTACATATAAATGATATATGTTTATTGAAACATTGTTTTCTAGATGAAATGATTACAGAAGTATACACATGTCCCATAATTGCATTCTCTTTCTCCATTCTAAAGCTCATGATAACTTGTATTTTGGAAATTATTAAGAGGGAAACAAATGAAAAGTTAAAACTTATTATGATTCAACTTGAAAGAGATAACTTGCAGGATTTTGGAGATCCAAAATCATTCAGGCATCTTTAAAATATAACTTGGTATTATTTTTTTAAATATAAACAAAAAATGTGATATGTTAAATCTGTGAGTTAATTAAATGGTTTTGTCACTCTTCTTTACCTGCCTCCTTAAACTCTGAACTCAAAATGATACTATTTCCACTCACTACCTCATCCTTTAATCATTCCTCTCAGAAAAATTGTTTCCACCAGAGGATTTGAAATATCATCAATTCGACCAGCCCTGTGGGTGCCTCAAGGATCAACTCTTCGACCATTAATATACATAACAAACACCCAGGACATAACCACCATTAATGACTCCTAGACAGCCATGCACGTAGACGATACTTTTATTATAAAGCACCAAGATCCAATGCATCCTGCGATTTTACAAAATCACTTAAGATACTGGACTACAGCAGTACAAAAGAGGGATGACTGTCAGCTCGGTTTATGGGAAGACTTGACTCTTATAAGTTGTAGTGCTATCGAAGAAGAAAAATATAGAAACTATTCAACTGGTGCTAATATTGTTAAAAATCATATTCAAAAATTCTATAAAGAAGGCTTATGTACTTGTTCCCCAACTTCATCGGCCTTCTCAGAATTTTATTCACCTGTAGATTTGTTCTAAATTATTTGATTAAAAACTAAAGATTCTTGATTACTGCATATTTGTTAATTTAAATCTATCAAGTATGATATAGTTATAAACATATACCTTTTAACCAGCTCAACAGTTATATATATGTCTTACTAATATTATAAATGTGAAAGTTTGTATGTTTATCTCCCTTTCACGCATAAACTACTGAACGGATTTGGATGAAACTTTACAGTAATATAGGCTATACATCAGAATAACACATGGGCTATAGCAAGCGCGGATTTAGGAGAGGGCGCACGGGGGGATGTGCCCCCCTTGAAAGTTTCTAGGTACTGTGGAGAATCCATTATAGTACTTAATTAAAGGCAAATCACATGATCATAGTTGTTAAAATAACACAAAGAACATGAGTGAAACTATTGTTTTGATATCCTACTAATATTATATATGCGAATGCTTGTATATATGTTTGTTACTCATTCACGCAAAAAACTACTGAATGGATGTGGATCAAACTTATTGAGTAAAATAGGTTATACATCATATGCTAAGCAAGGGCAGATTTATGTGGGGGCATGTGCCCTCCCTGTAATAGTACATTATTAAAGGCAAATCAGGAACTTGGCTTTCATTTTTTTTCATGTGCAGTACTACAAGTGCTGTTTAAGCATTACAATCTCGATTTAAAATTGAAAGTGAATTCCTATGAAATCAATTATATATCACATAATATTATATATTATAAATAGTTTTTATAAATTTATGTTAGTTGACGTACCTTATTTTAATGAAAATAGTGTTTTTGGTACAACTGTCTCTCTTCATTTTAATATTTCTTTAATCTGTTTTTTTAATCCTGAATTCCAATCTTTCTTGAATCATTTTCTTTATATTAATTCTGGTTTGTATTTATTGTAATTCTGGTATGTATTTATTGTAATTCTGGTTTGTTGAGTCATTGTATTTATTATTTTAAATTTCCAAATGTGTTAATCATGTGAAGACCATAATGTATGATATCTTTTAGATTTTCTTCATGAACGCAGTTGAAAATAAAATTCGAGAAACAAATTTTTCATTCTCATCCCGTATTCTTCCCTCCTCTATTCAAGATCAATTTTCTGAAAGACGTTAAATTCATGTTTCATTCTAGCAATCATACAGTGGACCGTTTCATCGTTAAAATTAACACATTAAAACAACGTATGTTTAAAATAGTAATAAAATTAAATTTTTGTTAAATTTATTGATGGCTTATTTATACTCCTCTCGTTAAATTTGATTATATAAATTGTTATTTCTCCTGTAGCTCAGTTGCAGTTTTTTTTTTTTATAAGAATATTTAAATTTGTACTGGAAATTGGACAGTGGGTATTTATTTAATTATTCATTGCATCCATTGTCTTTTTTAACAGTGTAATAATGACCTATCTATTAGCTTATTAACTGTTATGTAAGAAGGAGGAAGGTACGGTCACCTGTGATCTAGTGGTTAGCGTAACAAATTACTAAGCCCAAGATCGCGGGTTCATAGCCCGGCAGGTGGCCCTAGGATTTTTTTAAGGGAGTAAAAAATCCTTAGTTACGCCGTCCTTCCGTGTGTGTGTGTGTGTGTGTGTGTGCGTGTGTGTGTGTATATATATTGATGAGGAATTAAAAAAAAAAATGAGAATGACAGGAAATACATGAAATTATAGAAAATAATAAAATTAGATGAGATTTTTTTTCTTTTATTTGTAAGTTGGCAACACTGAACACTGAAAAATGTTAGATCCTGTCTGGTTTAATATTTATTAAGTTGTTCTCTGATTCTACATTCCTTAGGTATGTTCTATTTTGTTAATTTTTTTCCTGTTTCATTCTTTTTAACCTATCATAACTACATTTTCATTTGAGTAGTAAATAATTTCTAACTCATTTTGACTTTCACTTATAACAAACATGGCATTCATTTATATATTGTAATAAAATTATTTCTCATCTAATTTTACTGTTTAATTATCGTCATATATTTTAATAATTCCTGTTAATTTTTTGTAATAAAGGCTTTACTCATTCATTTCATTACACTTTTATTTTTTGATTTCTCATCAATTATTTTATAAATTCTTATCAATTACAAAATTTCAACATCTACAAGGAACAAGGGCAGATCCAGGATTTTTTCTGGGAGGGGGCACAGTGGGCAGACGGGGAAAAAATCAACCATAACTTACAAATAAACTTGTAGTATCTATAGAAAAATATCGAAGGTTTATTAAAATATCAAAATAATAGTTTCACTCATGTTCTTTCTGTTATTTTAACAACTACGATCATGTGGTTTGCCTATAATTATGTACTTTAATGGATTCTCCACAGCACACAAAAACTTGTCTGGGGGGGCACGTGCCACCCCCCCCCCTATATCCATCCTAGGCAAGGAATCATTTAATAAAATACTAAACATTAAAGTATTGATATTAACTAAGAAAAAGTTTTAAGAGATTATTTATTGTGGCGATTGTCCATGAAATAGTGGATTTCAAGGGATCAATTTTTTTCAATTTACAACTTTAATTTCTGACCATAAAAATATCGGTTATTATTTTAATACAATTCTAATATCTAGAATAGTTTCTTATCCTAACTAGATAGTTCCTACTATTTTTATTATGAAGTTAACAACTATAATAATTATTTTAAAAATAACAATTAAAGATATACTATAAATAAAAATTTGATAATTTATTATTAATTTTGACAATGGTTACTAATAATTCCTGTGACTGCCATCCACGAACAATCATGGGTTATAAGAAGTAAGATCAGATATTATAATTATAATGGTGTAGTTCAACGTGAAGCGCACTGTGCTACTAATCTCTAGACCTAAGTTCAGTACTGGCTGTGGCAATAAAATTATTTATTCTGTCATGACGTGGATTGATGCTGAGGGATCGGGTGATCCCAAGAGGAGGAGGGAGAGAGGAGAAATAAATAAAATATTTTTGATTTTCAAAATCCTTAATTATATTTACAAAACTATACTTATGTTAAATTACATATATGTGTTTATTCGAACTCCATATAAAAGATATAAATAATATATTTTAAACAGTTATTGAATACTGCTGTGCAAAACGCTCAAATTCTTTTTCTTTGTTACTATATTCTGTTACAAAGTGGTGGTCAGCATGGGAATCAAACAGCTGGCTGCGGTATCGGTTTGTAACCTGAATAAAAAAATTAAAATATTAACACAAAATATAGATAGTAATATATGAATGTTAATTTCAATGTTATAAAATATACCTCAAGAGGTTTTCCTAAATGCTGGGATAAAACCATCATATTGAGAAGCGTATCCGGATTGTTATTATCTTTATCCATTGCTTCCGTAAGGGCTGCTTCAGCTTCTTCGTACTTTCCCTGGCCGATAAAAGTAACAGCCTGACCGTTGAGTAGGACAACGCTGCTCCCGTACTTATCCATCAGCTCTTGGAAAATGTAATAAGCGTCTTGCGATTTATCACCTCCCTAAAAGAAAAACAGTAAAATTACACACAATATAATGGACCATAAAATTAAATGCATCAATTAAACATATTTATCACACAAGAATTAATACCCAGAAAAAAAAAATCACATTTCATTTATTAAAATCTGTACCCTTGATGCAAAGGATAGCATGCTATATTGTTGTAATTTTTGTATTTGTAGAGCCAATAACTGTTTAAAGCAGCACCTTTGCTAATTTCTACATGAAATTATTTGATTATACGTTGGAAAGAAAAGTAGAAAAAATTCTCTGATTCTAAAAACTTCAATATTTGAAGAATTTTAACCATGTTGATCTCAAAACAGGACATGCATTACAATATACATCACCTATATTATACTCCCTGGCTAAAAAATCAATGTTCTTCGATGCCCACTATAATTCCCAAGTATCACAAACAAATCTCTAGTTTTGGTTATAAAAAATAACAGGAAACTAAACCGAATTTAAGTAATAAAGCCAATAGTTAAATTTATATAGAAATACTTTTAAATGATAATGACTAAACTTAATGTTACAATTGTATAACCTTTATCAGTCAATAGTATATATTTAAAATTATAGCTATTTAATTATTCACCATTGCGATATTTAACCAAGCTTGTGCCAACTGAGTCAACGTATTGTCTTCATCCTTTTCTTGCATAACTTTTAATTCTTTTTTCGCTAAATCAACTCTGTCCATTCGTAAATAGCACTGTAAATTCATGGCTAAGCTAAAAAAAAATATAATAAAAGTACAATAACAATGAAATATAGATATAAAAAATAACACTTTATTAAATAATATTTAAACTAAATTATTAAATGTAATGTGTCTTATACCTTTCAATGTGATCATCATTATACAATACTCTTAAAGCTGATTCATTGTTCTTCTCATGACAGTAAATTGTAGCAGCAACAATTACAAATGTATGATTACTTAAGTTATTGGAATCATTGAGTTGATCATCAAGTGCTGAAACGATCGCATCTCTAAAAATCAAAAGGATAAAAGTATTGTAACTTAAAGCACCTAATCTTGGGTATCACAATATTACAATAAATCATAAATTATATAACATTAAGTTTTAAGTTTTAACTTACTAAATTAAGTTTTAATACATTTCGCAACTATATTTATTTAAAATATAGTTATCTGTTCTGCAAGTTGTTGCTTCGAGTGAGTTACAAGTTTTAACTGTTTATTTGGCTCATTTTTAATATTTTCCAAAAATACAAGTTATCATGAGTTTCAGTTTGCAAAAGAGAATTTAATCATAGATAATGTCAGTTATCATTTCATAAAGAAATAAAAGTTTCAACTACGATCTCGAAGATGAACCAACAGATATATATGCTTATATATATATATATGATATATGCTTGTTGAAACATTAATTTCTAGATGAAATGATTTAGCGAAGTATATATATGCCCCAAAATTACATTTTCCTTTCCGTACTAAAGCTCATGGTAACCTGTATTTTTGGAAAATATTAAAAGGGAAACGAATGAAAAGTTAAAACTTGTGACTCAACTAAAAGCGTCATCTTGCGGAATAATTACCAAAATATATCTTTGTTCTTCTGATGCCAGTCAATTGTTACAGGTAGAATTACAAATCTATGGTAATTCAAATAATAAGAAAATGTATTAAAAAATCTATTAAAATTTTTATGATCATGATACATCGAAATTGCTGATTCTGCAAACAACCCGAAGGAAAGGACTCAACAATGAAGATTTAAAAAAAAAGAAATGCACATTCTTCAAAATGTCAAGTAAGAGAATATGAATCATATAGAAATAAGTAGCATAGTTTTTGAATGATACTTGTAGATGTGAGTACAAAAAACATTTTAATTAGAAAACGTTAAAATTTATTTCAATACTGCAAAGTAAAATAATGTTCCTATAATTTAAAGATTATATAGGGTGCCCTGGTCACCTGTGGTCTAGTGGTTAGTATAACAAACTACTAAGCCCGAGATCGCGGGTTCAAGGGACATTAAACGGGGGCCCCGAGCCTGTAAGATGTCAGGTATAAAAATCCCTATCCTAATTAAACCTGGATAGGCAAAATTTAGAGATCCCACTGTAGCATCGTCCGATTAGCCATAGCAGCATTAAGTGGACGTTAAATGAACAATCAATTTTGCTAAAAAATAAAAAGTTGGTTAAGAAGTAGATATTCTCAGGTAAAGCTATAAAATTCATATTTGTCGAGCTGTTATTGGCTCCATTTGAGGACAAAACAAATGGTCTATAACAATTTTGATCCATATTTTAAATCGAATAGTATATTTTTATTAGTCAGAACATGTCACAGGATCTATATATTTTTAATAATTTTTGCCGCAAAAACTAGAAATACTCCATTTTCTAACATATGCTCATAAGAATTTTTCATACCGTTACATTAAAGGGAATCCCAGAGGGCATACTTTTTTGGTGATAGAACACCCTATAAATAATTAGTTTCAAATATGCATACATCTAATAATGCATGACAGAATAAATTAAAATTAGGTACCAGTTCTGCAGATTGTCACTTCAAGATAAGTCACAATAAGTTTTAACTTTTCATTTTTTTCCTTTTTATTATTCTATAAAATAAAAACAATTTTATTACTGACTGCATATTGAATAAAGAACCGACTTACACAAACTGTTCAGATTGTATCATCACCAATACTCTGAAATGTTTGTTGAAATGTTCATTTCATTATGAAATGATTACTGAAATATACACATTTTCCATAATTAAATTCTTTTTTTTTTCATATTGAAACTGACAATTATTTTTGTTTTCGAGAATATTAAAATGGAAACAAAAGAAAGTGAAAATTTTTAATGACTTAACTGAAAGCGACAACCTGCGGAACAGATGCCCACTAACAATGAGGATAAGAAATCACCTCTTGTTTTTATTCGAAAAATAATCTGCAAGGGTTTTCAATGGTCTGAGTTCAGCTGGAGATGCTCCATTAATTTCATCCAAAACAACTCTATATTTCCTTTGAGATATGTAAGACCTATAAAGGTATATGTCTCTTTCAAGTTGAATTTCACTAGTCGGAGGCTAAAAGAAGGACAAAATAATATAAATAATAATGAAACAACTGTAAATTCAGAAAAACATTAATATGATGTTACTGTAACTACCTTCAATTTTTGAGCTTCAGTAATAGCTTGTTGGTAATTTCCGATGTAATATGAATTTTTAACATCAAAAAGAATGTCTACTTCTCCCTGTTGAGGAGACATATTTCTAAATATGATAAAAGAAACTGTTAACAATAGTTATCTGTTTGACAAGAAACTTATGCTGGGGAAGGTTATAAACGTCATACATATGAATATGGTTTTGCCACGTTTCACTTAATCTTTAATATAAAAATTTCCATTAAATTATTTCTTTACAAATTTAAAAAAATAAAATTATTCCACAGTTTTCTCAATCAATAAATTTTAATTTTATAATGGAAATTTTAATTTTATTTCCGAACTTATGTTGATCTAAGAAACACCTGATGGTAGATAACACGAACGAATTTTGAAAGTGATTCTCAGTTGTTTATGGCTAAAAGTCAAATAGTATAAGTTATATTTAGCCATCTGTAAACCGGTGAAAACGAATTTATTATTTAATAATGAGTACAAACAATCAATTCCTGACTTCGAAAGCCTTCGATATTTTTGAAGATATTGGAAATTATGATCCTAAAGAAAGTCCATCCAATGGGTATGAGTATTTGTATCAAGTTATTAACGAATCTTCTAGAGCACCTCAGACTTTAGTCGCTACTATAGATACAGAAAAGTATAAAAAAAATCAAACCATTTACGTTCAAGAAACAAAACCTGAAATAATAGATAAAGGATTTATCCCTACAGATGAATGGCGACTGAAACAACTCCAACACTTTAAAGTTGTAAGGAATTTAATTGCAGAAATGAGACAGAATTGGAAGAGAAGAAAGAATTCAGGAAATGATATTACTGTCGTCAATAATGTACCCGAAGATTTTCTAAAGGAAGATGAATGGCTCAAATTTTGTTCCGAGACTCAGCCACTCCTAAGTATACTATTTTCAATCAACCAATCAGGTTTGGACCAATTATTGAATTATTTTTCTATGTGGCTACAGGAAAACCTTATGGATTTTTCGCACAAAACCAGTATGTGGATATTTTCCATATTAGCCTGTTTAGAGGAACCGCTGCCACCGAATATCTGCGCTAATGTTAGAACGATTATTAGGCATGCGAAAGAGAGAAGATCTTCGTTGAAGAGCATGAGTGATGAAGTATTAATACCGTTGAATGTAATTATTTGTATCGCTATTAAGTATTTCAGACAAACAGATCTTGGAGACTGATGACAATTTGTTCATTTGAATTGGCTGTTGTTTGGTAAACCGTTTTGAGTTTGTTGTATTATTTATGTTCCATGTATCAATATACCTTGTTAAAAAATTTACAATATTTTATCTATTTTAATTTTTATGACAGCAGTACATACTTAAGTTTTCTCATAGTATTTTATTTGTTTATAGCAACAGATCATGCATAATTATAACTCATGAGTTCTTTTAATCCAGCTGAGAATTTAAGTTGGAATTCTGGAATTCTCGAGACAATTTGACAAAGCCATTGTAGATATTTTAGTGTTAAAAAAGTAATTATTCCGCAGGTTGTCACAATTTTTAACTTTTCATTTGGTTCCCTTTTAATATTAACCAAAAATACAAGTTATCATGAGCTTTAGTATGGAAAAGAGAATGTAATTATAGGAAATGTGTACACTTAGGTAATTATTTCATCTATAAATGAACATTTCAACAAACATATATCATCTATATAATTTATTTTATTGTTATATTATATAATTTTATTTTATTTTTTTTCAAATAAAATATATCATCTATATTTCAAAATGTTGGTTGAAACCTTTATTTCTTGATGAAATGATTACTGAAATCTACTCATTACCCATGATTACATTATCTTTTCCATAATAAAACTCACGATAACTTTTATTTTTTGGAAAATATTAAAAATGAAATGAATAAACATTTAAAACTTGACTGAACTCAAAGCGACAACCTGTGGTACAGATACAATTAAAAATATGTTGACAAATATATCTAAGCTTGAAAATATTAAACTGAACTCATAAAAGCTAGGTGGTTGTTAATATGTGATATTTATTATTAAAATATTTCATTTCTCCCAAAATAATTTTTTTGGGATGATGGCTAGAACATGGATAATCACTAATTAAATGTAAATTCAAAATGATTAATCGAAAATGAATGATATGTACAAAATATATTTTTTACAAGTTTGAAAGTATTATATTTCAATAACCTACATTGAGCCCAGAATTTAAGTGTATTTTTTAACTAATAACATTCTAACCCAAACTTGAAATAAATAATTTAATTATGTCTACATTACTTTACTCCAAATTTGGTATTGCCTCGAAGAAGTTATAATAATTTCTTAGGAATCAGAGGTCTGGACAGCCATGGGGGTCTTATGTCTATGTGTCTACCCTCACTTATTAATCTCATATTGTACATATAGGATAATATTTATTTTTTTAAACATGCAAGAGAGGTTTTTGTGGTGTTTATATTAGTATTATTCCATCTTTTGGAATAATTTAGACTATTGATTTTTCGCACAAATATAGTATAATATAGTAGTCACCTTGTGCATCCTCTTTTTGGACCCTTAGGTCCTAAGGGTGAAATGTGTGGGGATCTCCCTCTCAGTCATGGACAAGAGGTAATGTTATTATATATATCTTTGATGGCAGAAATTTAATTATTTTAACAGTTCTGCTATCCAATATAATCGTGTTGAACTCATGTCGGAGTAGGCAGTAGGGAACTACTTCTTGAGGGTGGGGCAACCTAGGGTCTAGTGGTTTGCATAACAAACTACTAATCCCAAGATTGTGGATTCGTGGCCCTAGGATTTTTAAAGGGAGTAAAAAATCCTTCGTTATGCCGTCCTTCGGAAGGGACGTTACATGGGGGTTCCGAGCCTGTACAATGTCAGGTACTCGTTAAAAATCCCTATCCTAATAAAACCTGGGTAGGAAAAATTTAGGGCTCCCACTGTAGCATCGTCCAATTAGCCACAGCAGCATAAAGTGACGTTAAATGAACAAACTTCTTGAGGGTTAGGCCCTTCTCTCCACAATTCTAGTGAATAGGTGCAGTGCCAAAATATAAGGTTATGTGCTTCATTCTTTCTTCATAAATTAATCGTTTTTAATAATTCTTATTATTAAAAATAAATATTTTTGCAAAAAGGAATGAATTAATTATTGTGAAAAGGGTTAACTCTTGAAATAATAATCCGGTTGACTCCTCAAAATTAAGCCTGCATTACTATAACCAATGGGCTCAGTACATGGTAGAGACTACTGTTTCTAGGTTTTTTCTCTGAATAAGGGTATCCAATTCCCACAGTGTCCATGACTACCAACAGATTAAATAATTTCTCAGCCATAGCCAGATTCTAACTCAGAACTTGAACATAGCACTCTACCCACTGAGCTACTTTTCTTTCCTAAAAGTTATGTAAAGAGAATATTTTATAATTGTGAAATTTTAAGACCCTCGAAAAGTAAAAAAACTGGTTATATCCTAAGTACTGCATCCCTATCTTCTACCTGGGTTCCTCAGTCCCTTTTGGAAGGGCCTCAAGCCTCTATTATTAACTACTATAATTTTTTTTTTCATTAAGTCATAGTTCTACGTTAGCAGTTTGTCTGTTATATGTTAGTATGTTGGTCTGGCTGGAAGTCAAATAACTTATAAATTCCTTAAATAATAATTAAAAAAAAGTATTTTTTAAAATTTGACCTCTGAAGGTCTGGATACTGGATATTCAGTTTGTATATATGATAAGGTAGATAGAACAAAGGTATCACAGGAGATGAGTAAAAAAATTAAGGCAGTAACAATATATTATTAGGCTTCAGGAAAAATAGGTATAACAAGGCAAAGGGAACAGAGTTGGGAGAATTAATTTGGTATAAAATTGCATTAATGCTAAATAATAACAATTTCATATGAAATTGCAACTCTGGAAGGGAACCAGCTTCCGGATATATGGAATTAATAATTATAATGTTAATTCTAAAACCAGATTTGTATTAACAAGTTGCCAGTAATGGTATGGATGTGAGAAGCTTCATCTTTAAGTTGCATACTTATTAATTAGGCTGATGTAAGTCAATACATATTATATCGTTAAGGAAATGCCTGACTGGTTGTATCTTGATAAATGTTGCAGAGGAGGGCTGTGCAATCAATAAATTTGACACAAATAAGTACTACTTATTTTATTTGTGCCAACGCTTCGGCCTAATTTATAGAAAATCATCAGGACTGAGAATTAAAAAAACATCGTAATAATAATATAGAACAATTATAATAATTCATATTATGAAGGATAGAAATGATCAGGTGGTGCGGCCAATAATAACACAAAAATAAGAAAAAACTTATTTTTTAATACTGCCAATATTTCAGCTTATGGTGTAGGCCATCTTCAGGGCTAAGAAAAAATAACTATAAATTATAAATTTCTGTTTTTCTTTCTTAGCCCTGAAGATGGCCTACGCCTTAGGCCAAAACGTTGGCACTATTAAAAAATAAGTTTTTCTTATTTTTGTGTTATTATTGGCTGCACCACCTGACCATTTTTCTCCGTTAGAATCTTCCAGTCAACTATTTTCCTCTCTAGTCACCTGTGGTCTAGTAGTTAGCATAACAAACTACTAAGCCCAAGATCGCGGGTTCGTAGCCCGGCAGGTGGCCCTAGGAGTTTTTAAAGGGGGTAAGAAATTATTAGTTGCGCCGTCTTTCGGAAGGGACATTAAACGGGGGTCCCGAGCCTGTACGATGTCAGGTACTCGTTAAAAATCCCTATCCTAATTAAACCTGGATAGATAAAATTTAGAGCTTCCACTGTTGCATCGTCCGATTAGCCATAGCAGCATTAAGTGGACGTTAAATGAACAAACTGAACTAAACTTTAACATATCAATTTAGAGAGGCATACTTCTAAGAGCTTATAATGGGTTCACACCGAACATCTTTTGGCATTGGAATAATATTATTTTTATTTACAACTAAGGGTTATTTTATAAAAAACGCGATGATTTCTTATTTAAATTTTAAATCTGACTCCTATAAATTTTATGAACACCCTGAAATTACCCCCAAGTTATTTATCGACCAGTCGATACATCGAATCCTTTTAGAACATTAATGTTCATTTAAATAAGAATAATCGTATGTGTGGAAGAAAGTGGTCCGGGTAGAGGTCACAATGAATTTCTCGTAGAATTGGAGAAAAACTTTATTGATTAGCCAACGTTTCGACCTACTTTGTAGGTCTTCTTCAGAGCTGAGGGGGGGGGCTGGAGGCTCTTGATAGGTCCTACACTAGCTTAAATACAAACTGTTTAACGTCGAAGTATAACTTAGTTTTTGATTTTTACTAAGGAGCATGATTAGTCCGTACAAGTGCGGCTATGATTGCTGCGATCGTTACAAAAGCATCGAACTGAAAGTCAAGTATGATTATTTTTACTTCCGAACAAAAAAATACAATTTTTTATGTTGCTTAAGTAAAGTAAAGATCTATTTAGTTATGGACTTGCAGTAAATAATAATAATTAAGTAAAAAAAACAAACAAATTATTTAATGTTCCATATGATTGTTGGTAGTTGGTTATATAGGCCAAATATTAAAAGTTTAGACATAAGTAGATATATTAATTAAATTAGGTAAGATGAAATCTCCACAACAATGGAAACAACTTCTTGAAAGTATCAATTTCCCAAACTTCAACAAGTCGGATAGTGAAGAACTTATGGAGTTTATTTTTTCTAACTGCAAAGAGAGGGATGCCCTATTGAATTGGATGGTGATTCAACTGGGTGCCGATTTCGACTGTAGGGTATTAACGCATGAAGGTATCGTAACACACCATTAACATAATTTACAGTAATAAACGATTAATGCAATGTAGGGCGGAAATTAGTTAACTGGAAGATCTAATGTAAGGATAGAGATAGTTGGGGATGCAGTCAAATTAAAACACCAAATAAGTGAATACTTTATTATTTGTGCCGACGTTTCGACGTACTTTGTAGGTCATCTTCAGGGCCATGAAAGAAAAACTGACAAAACTAAATAACTATAAAAATACATTACAGTACCAAGAATATAAAAATATTATGTAGAGTAATAGAAAAGTTAAACGAAACAGTGAAGGAATTATATGAATAATACAGAATAAATTTACAGAAAGGTGATAATGCAAATAAAATACAAAGAGAAAAAAGAAGGTAAACAGAAAGTTACAAAATGAAAAAAGTATAAAAATAAATAGGTGAGATATAAAAGTATGAAGAACCTAGTTTAATACAGATAAAATATAAAAAGTATGATAATATGTAGACTCTGTTAAAGTTATATAATAGTCAACACTGTACAATGTAACCAGTAGGGGAATTATATTTAAATATTCTAGATTTTAGTGCGAATTGTGAATTTCTTTCCCAATATTTGAAAAGTGTTCTACAGACTTTATTATAATGAATGTTGTTCCTATAAATACAAAATTACTGTTAAAAAAAAAAAATGTTAAAGTTATATAATAGTCAACACTGTACAATGTAACCAGTTGGGGAGTTTATAAAATATAGATATCATTGTTCCAAGTTAACATATGTTATTTATGTCCTTAAGTCTTAATATGTTTAACAGACTCCTAGAGAGTTAACATAAGTAAAATGAAAGAAATTTGTAACAAAATATGATGCCAAAGAATAAATAACGGAAGAAATTACAAATTTATTCATTTATTTGGTGTTTAATTTGACTGCACCCCCAACTTATCCTTAGATTAATGTAATAGTTACCAGCGAACTTTATGTAATTAAACTCAGAGGTATTTCGTACAAATCTGTTAATTTTATTAAACATTAGTCACATAAGGTATTTTCCATCTTTTCTTTGAAGGCATATTGTTTTAGGTACAATACTTTAGGAACGTAATATATGTTTTATAAATTCTTATTCGTAAACATTTAAAATAAAATAACTTCCGTTTACTAAATATTTGAAAATGATTATTTTCAAGTATAAAATAATTATATTCCATTCTATCTTAATATTTCAAAATAATTATTTCATTTAATAATAAGAAGGGTTTGTATCAGTTACGCAGGCTGGCGCTTCCAGTTAACACATCAAGTTTTAACTTTTCATTCGTTTTCTTTTTAATCTTCTCGAAAATTAATAATCGTGAGTTTTAGTATGGATTAAGTGTAATTATAGGGGAATTAATTATAGTAATTATGGGATTTTGGTAATAATTGCCGAAATATACACATTTTCCATTATTACACTTTTTTTTTTTTTATACTAGAACTCAAGATTATTTTTATTTTAAAAAGGTAAAACTTGTGATTTAACTCGAAGCGACATCCTGCGGAATGGATATCCGTCCTCTTCCCCGGTTATATTATATATATATATATATATCAGGTTCTTGAGATTAAATTAAAAACTGTTTAATTTTCTTTGATAACGTTTCGATACTTTATTGACATCATTATGAGAACAATGAAGTATAAAAATATTGCCAAAAAATATTTAAACATTTAATTATATACTGAATTAAACTTATAAATGTTTGAATGTCTTATTCAACACCGTACTGATTACTAATAATATAATTCAATATTTATAAACTTCTTTTCATTCTAGCATTATATAAAGTTTCGAACAGTTAACAGTTGGGGGGGGGGGTAATTTAATTGTAATTGTACCTAAAATGTATGTGATTTATTAGAATGGGTAGTATAATACCGCAATGGCCAATCACAACACTCCTATACTACCCATTCAACAAAATTACATACATAGTAAGCATTTAATAACAATTTTATTCCAAATTACATTTTGCCGGACTCTGGATTCGAATTGATAATGTTCTTCAATTGATAATGTTCAGTCATTATTGAGTATTTAAAGAAACGGCGAATCGCTGGAAGCAGCCAGGTAGTGGATTTTGTAGAGGTGAGTGTAAATAGTAATAATTCATATCAATAAATATATTTTATAATATTATTTTAATAAACTTCTCTAAGCTACAGAATCCTGTCTCTTGCATCGGTCTGCAATAAGTTTTGAATATTCTAAAACTAATTGTCATTTAGTTATTTTTTAAATAATTAGAGTTTGCATTTATAATGTTTGGAGGGATAGAAACTAGAGAATAGATGCTATTTACTTTTCAATATTAGAATAGATGCTATGTTATGGCCTTTATATATATGGCCATTATCTCCGATTTTTAAATTTAAAAAACCCACTAATATCATTGGTTCGTTTTGGGGGCAAACTAAAAAATGCCAAATGTATTATTTGTTTTATCTTTAAATATTCATGGGATTACTTCTTTAATTTACAATACTTATAGATATTATGTGAAAATTTGTTCCTATTGGGCGTGTCTCACTTTCAAGTTGTTCTTTATAAACTACGATGCATGAGATTAATTTTTTTTTTTATTAACTTATTTTTTAGGCAACTCTACCTAAATTCGATCAAGAAGTAATTTGGGACAAGCTTTTCAACTATGTTAAAATGCAGAAACGTCTTATTCCTCAACCTTACGACGGTATACCGAACTCGGAACCAGCCACCTTCGATAGTACAAACTTCAATGAAGTGAGTATATTTTTTTATTAAATATTGTTTTCAGTGATATAAAATGTAGTTAATTCAACACTGTATTGTTTAAAAATACAATTAAGCAATGTGTAATATATTTATTGTTATTTTTGTAGAGATATCATGATCTCTCAGGTAAGGATTACACGGAACCTTTGTTCAAAGAGTTAGAATTACTGAAGAAATTGAAAAAAATTAAGCCAGGCGTGAGTCGTTGTACATTTTATTAATTTACTTTTATTTAAAAAAAAAAAGTTTTTTAAATGCTATATTTAATAAATCCAAAATTTGTTATTTCAGTTCTACCACTGAGTAGTTTCTCTAACTGCCTTTTTCCATGCCATTATGTATCATCCCTGCCATTATATTCTCTCCTTATATTGTTATAATACAGTTTTAAATTTCAATAAATACATTTTTTTTTTAATTTTCTTAAATGCTGTAAAAAAAAATCCAAAATTTCTTCAGGACGTAGAAGAAGCGCAATGTTTTGGGGACGCAGCTCCTGAAACCAAAGACGAGAACGAAGAGGTTGTATTATTATTGTTTTTCTACTATATGCGTATTGTATTAAAAATTATTTATTTGTATTATCAAATTTAAGAATTTAGACGCAGAAAAATCTGAAGAAACAACAGTAGGTGAAAAGGACACTGAAACACCCTCTGATTTAAAAAATACCAACCAGCCTGTAAGTAATAATATCAATAAATGAGTAAATAAAATTACTACATAATCCATAAATATATTACTTCGAAATATATATTACAGAGAACAAATTTTGGAGAAGGAGATGCTAATAAAGACCAGAAACCGTTGATCACAGAAGTAAGATACTTTGGATCAGAAGTTATATTATATCTTACATTAATTAATAATTTTTACTATTGTTATTTTTTGATTATTTGAAAATGCGAAATTTTATAACATCACACAAGGCATAGCCGCCGGTTGCCAGCTTGGTGTCAGGGGTAGTTTAAGTTCAGTCAAATCACGTTACATCATTTCTACGTCAAGATGTTTTGAAATCTACAAAATTGTAATGGTTAAGAAAAAAATTGGCTTCAAAATATACCTCAATAAAACAAAATGACTGCTTATTCGAGAATGACTATAACAACCAGTAATGGTTAATTCAAGATGAGTAATTTAAACTGGCATAATTTCCTGTTATTTGAGAAGGCTAATATAACCTTCATTAAATGTAAATGAACAAGGTATTATGCAAGATTGTAAAACCAATATAAGTACATATTGGCTATGTTAAATACGTATATACTATGTTATAATTTTTTTTAAATTTATTATTATTATTTATTATTTATTATTATTTAGTTGCTTACATCACAAGTGATCATAGATTCCCAGGGAGTCAATTGTAATATTTTCGGCTAATATCTCGATATGCCTAAAGCTAACTTTGAAGTCTTCCAAACGTAATTTGAATATTAATTATTTATTTCAGACAACGAGCGGTACTTGGTATTGTAGCCCTAATGGAAGGCAAAAGGTGTTCGTGCCAGTTGGAGCGCCGCCTCTAGGAGAGTTCAATTTCAATCCGAAAACTATGAAAGTAGTCGTTAAGGTACAATAAAAATAATATTAAACTTATACTAAATATATTTATCTATTTATACATGCTTATGTAGGTACATGTTCCGCATGTTGCCAGTTTGGTGCGAGGGGCTGTCCAAATCCCATCAAGTGACGTCATGTTACGTCATTTTTAAGTCACGATCTTATCTGTTGATATTCAAAAACCAATGGTCTTATCACTCAACCGTATCAATAATTATGGGTCATCGTAATTTTTATTACAAGTGCCATATTCATGAAAAACAAGATTCGTATCGATCATTTATTTATGCTAAAATATCATTAATTGTTCAGTATTTTAATACACGATTAGATAAATCAGATGTACGGATGATGTAGGTTCATATAAAATAAAAATAGCATAACAAATTACTAAACCAAAGATCGCGGGTTCGTGGCCCTTGGATTTTTTAAAGGGAGTAAAAAATCCTTGTTAATGCCGTTCTTCGGAAGGGACGTTAAACGGGGGTCCCGAGCCTGTTCGATGTCACGTACTCGTTAAAAATCCCTATCCTAATTAAAACTGGATAGGCCAAATTTAGAGCTTTCAATGTAGCATCGTCCAATTAGCCATAGCAGCATAAAGTGATGTTAAGTGAACAAACAAACAAACAATAAAATAAAAATATGTAAAAGCTTGTAAACAAGTACTTTTTTAAATTCTGTCTTGTGGAATAGAAGTGTGTTTTGTGGTACATTATTAATGAGTAATAAGGCGTTTCTATTAATATCAGTTTATTTCAATTAAACTTCAACTTCAATTAATAGTATTAATTAAACTAAAAATTAATATATATAAATAACAATATTATCGATGTTTTTTCTCATTTTCAGGAGGATAAACCTAGGAATGCATCTAAATTTGATAGCACGAAACAACTGGAAGCTCTTGAAAAGGTGTTTAAAAAAATGATGAAAGAAAACAATAGTGGCTTATAAATAAATAATTTATAATGAGCTTACAATTTTCTTTACATTATTATATTTATTAATAATACAAGGGGTAGTTGAGTAAGTAAGGAACTGCCATCTTTTTAATATGGGTTCGAGTCCAACTAACCCAAATAATTATTTATTTTATCACATCAGTGTGGATAGACCCTGCGATCACCCTGCCTATATGAATAGGGTAACTTTAATTTAGTAATTATTTAATACTTTTATTAATTGGGGAGATGTGTTCGCCAAATAACATTATACCAACATTGCTGAAGAACTTAACCACAAATACTGTACCTATGGTTAATGCGACTATAGCATACTGGTGTTTATTTAATTAATTTTCAAGTATTTCGTTAAATATTTTATTTATGATCAGGCCTTATAATTCATCAATACTTTTACTAATATGTTATTAAATTTAATAAACTTCAATAAGGAAAGCTAGTTGGTCAGCTTTTTTGATCTTATTTTATTCTTACTTGAAAGGTTCATAACAAAAAACGAATAAGATACATTTAATTGCCATGATAACGATGGAAACAATTTCAAAAATAATAAAGTTATCAAGAATACTGGATTTTAGTTGTTGATTACAATATTTTTTTTTATATAATATGCGGCTTACGTGATCAGTAGTTATTGATTTTTTTTATCAATTTATAAGTAAATCCGTCATCAATTATATCTATACATATAAAATGCTTTGTCCTGAATGACTGAGGGATCAAAGCACAGGCTAAACCGCTGATCGTAGGGACCTGAAACTTGGAGGGTGTGTTCTTTGTATGAAATAGGCATCCGATAAGAAAGGATTTTCCGAAATTCTACCTTTAAGGGGGTGTAAAAGGGGGGCAAAGTTTGTATGCTTGCTCACGTGTTTCTTGCTCGCAAAATCCACATATTTTTGCTGAATAAAACAAATCAAGTAACATAGTTGACTTCTGGTTGGTTCGAGTAAAAATCGCGTTCAGCGGACTCAGCCCATTGTAACGCCTTAATTATCAGAAGGCTCTTGGTTTATATAGAAGCATTTTCAATTATTTATTGTAAATTTGTATTATATTGTAAATAAAATCTTGGAGTATGCGAAAAAAAAAAAAGTTGACTTCTCGCTGCTGCCATACAAGTGAAACCGTTATACTAAGTAATCCTTTTCAATAAATTCAATAACATTATATACTAATCCTTTACTGACACGAACAACAGTAAACTTCTATCTGTCCCGTTTGTTAATCAGTGTCAATGTATGTTTCACGGCTGTACTGATCCGTCTTTGATGAAATTCGATAGGGATAATCTCAAGCCTGGGGAAGGACATAGGTCCCCCTAAATCCGCGCTTGCTATGTGTTACTATGCTAGCCTATGTGTTATTCTGATGTATAACCTATATTACTGTCAAGTTTCATCCAAATCCGTTCAATAGTTTATGCGTGAAAGAGAGACAAAAATACAAACTTTCACATTTATAATATTGGTAAGATTAGCAGGATATCAAAACAAATAATTTCACTCATGTTCTTTCTGTTATTTTAACAACTATTATCATGTGATTTGCCTTTAATTATGTCCTATAATGGATTCTCCACAGTACCTAAAAAACTGTCGGGGGGTGGGGCACGTGCCCCCGTGCGCCTTCCCTAAATCCGCGCTTGCTATAGCCTATGTGTTATTCTAATGTATAACCTATATTACTGTAAAGTTTCATCCAAATCCGTTCAGTAGTTTATGCGAGAAAGAGAGACAAACATAAAAACTTTCACATTTATAATATTAGTAAGATATTAATATTGAAATGTAAAAAGAGACCTTACATAAATGTTGTTGGAATTTTTCCACGGTCTTAACATTAGTAAGATAGTAAGATGATCTGTCACAAAACTTTATGTGGCAGATCAAATTCCACGCGAGCGAAGCCGTGGGCAAAAGCTAGTTTACAAATAAAATGTCTGCCTTCGTATTTATTAACCAATATTATTAAGTACCAAAGAATCAAATTTATAATTTAATTTGATATGACACAGTTTAAGGCCTAAAAGTGTCTTTACTCAATGTGAACACTGTATCGCCGAGATGTTATCCTATATTATATAATTTATCATTTTTAATCAGATGGATATAATATATCCATATTATGTTTGTAAAATAGTGTTGATTTTAAATCCCAGTTGGATTGATACTGGAGATTTTAACCTGTCTACTTAGTATGCCTTGTCCAATATCAAACCTTTCTGATTTCAACAAAAAGTTTAAACTGCTTATTCGTTTCACTTGTAATATTTTCGAAAAATACAAAATATTATTGTGAGCTTTAGTTTGGAAAAGAGAATCCAATTATGAGTATGAGTAGATTTCGGTAATAGTTTCATCAAAAAATAAATGTTTCAACTAACATTTAGAAGTATAGATGTATATGTTCGTTGAAACGTTCATTTCTAGATAAAATTATTACTGAAATGCGCATTACCCAAAATTCAAAGCTTACGATAACTCAAATTTTTGGAAAATATTAAAAAGTTAGTGAATGAAAAGTTAAACTTGTAACTCAACTTAAAGTGACAACTTGCAGAATAATTATCCACAATTTCAGACATGGGATGGGGATAAAAGAAAATACTGTGTACATCAAGATTAATTAAGGATACTCATTTTATTGAGGCTGGGGGAGCCCTAGGAGGGTCTCCAGATCCCACAGGATCCATTTCCGGATGTTAACAGACTAAATAAATTCTCTGCCACAGTCGGATAATAGCTCGGAACCTTCAGAACGGCAACTTAGCGCTCTGCCACCTCTTTTTAATTAAGTATAGAGGCTATACTGCAGCCCCGATGAATAAGTGGTTAAGTTGAATATTGTCCAGAGAAAGTTAACTGTATTGAGGGAAGCGGACTCGAGTCATTCTCCTAGTTTTTGTCTTGAAATGGAGTTGTAATATAGACAATAACTCTTTTTCAAGCCAATGCATTGCTCATTTCCTCATTGACTTCGAAAATAACACGATTCTACTTCCTCAAGTACAAGAAACTTATTTGGGGACAAAATCGACTTAACCACTTATCACTGGGGCTGTTGATATGCTGGTTGAAATGTTTATTTCTAGATGAAATGATTACGGAAGTATACACATTTCCCACAATTAGATCCTCTTTTCCATACTTAAGCTCATGATAACTTATATTTTGGGAAAACATTAAAAGGGAAACGAATGAACAGTTAAAACTTATTCTCAAATCGAAGCTACAACCTGCGGAATAATTACCGCTTTTTGAAATCAGAAAAGCTCCTTTTTGGTAGAAGATACAATCAAAATCTTCCAACAATACAACAGATTGACAATACACCTTCTTCCACTTTATTCCAATCGTGTACTTTCGTTAATTGGAAAGTATAATACGGTATATTTGTCATTCTTAATTGTTTTTAAAATCATTTAATGCACATTAGCGCAGTTAAAGTTGAGATAGAAGTATTTATAACAGAACAATTATTATTATTTATGTTTGACTCTTGATGTCGGCCTAAATGTGCTTGAGTCCTAAAGATCCCTAACATAGGTCTAGACCTCTGAGAAATTTTAGATAGTCTTTAAATCTCAGTTCTTGGAGTTCCTTGTGTCCTCCAGGACCAAGGTCAAATGCTCTCTTTCGACTAATAGAACAATAACACTACTTCGTTTCCAAAGTTTTGCGAATCAATTTCGCAGATTATCGCTTCGAGTTGAGTCACAAGAAGTTTTAACTTTTCATTCGTTTCCTTTTTAATGTTCTCGAAAATAAAAATAACCGTGAGTTCTAATACGAAAAAAAAGAGTGTAATTGTGGAAAATGTATGTCTTTGGTGTTCATTTCATCGAGAAATGGACTTTTCAAGAAACATTTCGAAGTATAGATTGGGATATAAGGTAACAGCATGGATGAGTTGGTTCTTTAATCTATATATAATCAGTAATAATTACTGTACAAAGACAATAATAACATTATTTTTATTTTCAAGAGTATTAAAAAAGAAACAAATAAGTAGTTAAAACATAAATACTCTTACTCTTAGTTAAAATTTGCTTTTTAACTCGATGCAACAACCTGCGGAACTGATACCGAAAAAAAAGGAATCGGGAAGAATTTAAGTTACATATTTCTAGAATGTTCTTCATCAACATAACTTATAGTGAGTTACTGTTTATACAAAATAAATAGTAATTATAAATACATTACTTATTATTTGGCAGCTCATTATTCAGAAATTTATTACCATTCTTGAAACTAAAATTACATTAATTACTATTATATTTGTATTTTAAAATTATATTTATTAGTTTTATACATTTACATATTAAAGCTTGTACTTTTCCAGATAGATATGTTGTTGTTGGTTTGATATTTAGTAGCAGATGTTCTGGAGGGCAGTATCTCTTAGTAGTGTTTACATTGATTCCTTGCTGGAAGGTTAAGTTTGTCCCTTACCGTAACATTTACTTAATTATTTTTTTATATTTAAAATGAGTAGAAGAAGACCTTATGATGACGAGGATGGATATGGTTAGTATTAATTCACTTCATTTACAATATTTATTCATTTTTACTCATAAAAAATGTGAATTATAGACTTCATGCTATACATGTATATAAATTTTATGTTTCAGATCGTGGATACAGAAAGAAGAGGAGAGTTTCCGATTCTCAAGATCTTGAGGATCATTTGGAATCTCTTATTCTTCAAGTTGGAGAAAAGGTTTGTAGATAAAAAATATTTAAATTATAAAAATATTTATAATATCTCATCATCTGTTGTTGGTTTAAAAATATTTTCAACTGTATAATCATCCAAAGTTATAGAAATTTCAAGAATTTCATTTTAAATTGTCTATTTAAAACGATTTTCCAACATTTGCCGGAAGATTTAAATATATACTTCTCTTTGATTTATTTCATCGATTGATCATTTCAGACAATGAATATATATATTATTATTAACAATATTTCTGCCTTTCTATATGCTATGTTTTAAAACTAAAACTGGACCAGTATTGTTATAATATTAGATATGGATAAGATTTAAGCAAACTTTTTGAAGTTCTCTTCTATAAACTTCACTAGTCGTTTGTATAAACGACTGCAATATTTTGCTTACCCACATAACTTCAATTATTCTTTATATTTTTTGTTAATCTAATGCAAGACTCATTTATTTGTTAATTAACTTTCTTACCTACTATTTAAATAAAATATTATTTCATCTATATCATAGCTTTGATTTAAAAAAAAATCTATTTACATTCTTTTTAAAGTTATCGATTGATTTGTTGTCTTTGAGAATAATGTTTTTTTAAGACTAGTTTCAGTAGTCTTAAAATATATAGTATTACATTATATAGTAGTCAGTAGTATTACATGAAATAGATGTGTTTGCTTTAATTTTTTAAAATCTGGTTACACATCACCAGTGTCACCTGTAAATTGTTTGAAACTTTTTATATAGATATATTTATGTCCAACTATTCACTTATATTTTGGCTTTACAGATAAAAATATATTGTGATTATTTTTATTGAGATCAAGAACAAAATTTAAATTTGGATTAGTTATGGTTATATGTGCATGAAATAAATCTGTTTCATGACAATTGTAAAGGGCCAGACTGGTAGCTTTGTAGTTATATCTAAATATTTATTTTATAAATCGTAGAGAGACTAATATACAGATGCTTCAGTCATGAAGTAATTTTTTTTTCAAATCGCATAATCTAAATTTATAAATAGATCGAGACTTTAGAAATATTGATATCTATTCTACAGGTTGTCGCTTCTAGCTAAGTTATTACTAGTTTTAATTGTTTATTCGTTTCATTTTTAATATTTTACAAAAATACAAGTTATCGTGAGCGTTAGTATGGAAAAGAGAATGCAGTTATGGGTTAAGAGTAGGTTTCAGTAATCATTTTACCAAGAAATTTGAACTAACTTTTCGAAGTATAGATGATATATGTTTGTTGAAACATTCATTTCAAGATGAAATGATTACCGAAGTATACACATTTCCTATAATTACATTCACTTTTCTATACTCATACTCATAATTTGTATTTTTGGAAAATATTAAAAGGGAGAAAGGAATGAAAAGTTAAAACTTATTGGGACTCAACTTGAAGCAACAAACTGCGGAATAATTATCAAAATATTTAATTTTCATTAACTACCATTCACTTAACGATGGCTCGTTTGGTTTATTTATAATCCCTGACAAATTTTAGTTTAGTTATTTCAGATTTTAGTTTAGTTGTCTCTAATTCTGCTGTTTTCAATTAACTACATTCTGCCGATGTTCTTAGAGATTTCTTTGTTAGATCTTGTCTCATTGTATTTGCTAGTAAGAGAAATTATTTCTCTGTGTCAAAACGACAACCAAGATAAATAATTTTATTTTACTCCCTATCTAATTATTTTAGATGACAACATTTTTTGCAAGTATTTCCTTTATACTGAAACCAATCTTGTTTTTTCAGAGTACATCATCCTTGGAAAGCAACTTGGAGGGTTTGGCAAGTGTTTTAGAAGCTCATCTCCCAAACTTCCGCTCCAAGTTTCTCAGATTACTAACTTACTGTGCTGTCAAAATGCCAGAAAAATGTACCATATATACTACATTAGTTGGTCTGCTTAATGCCAAACATTTTAATTTTGGTGGAGAGGTAAATATACTAGTCATTATTGTGTCTATTATTATTATATTTTTTTTTAATGAACAGCACTAATAATTATTTATTACTTATTTTTGTTTTAGTTTGTGGAACAGATGGTACGAATATTTAAAGAAGCATTAAAAACTTGCTCTTGGGATTCTGCGAGATACGCATTGAGGTTTTTTGCAGACCTCGTCAATTCCCATGTAATAGACGCTAATTCGTTATTACACCTATTAGATAATATGCTCGAGGCTGCCAAAGAAGATAATGTTCCTGATGTAGGTTAAATCTTATTTGTGATTGATTAGAAAATATCATTAGCTGTTACGCTGTAACCCATGAAAATAGATATTTTAATAAACTATGTCAAAATTTTAGGTTCGGAGGTCATGGTATATTTATGCAGTTCTGTCTTGTCTTCCATGGGTAGGAAGAGAGCTTTATGAGAAGAAGGAACAACAATTGGATATGTTGTTGACTACTATTAGCGTTCTTCTAAACAAAAGAAGTAAAAAACACGTACCTGCGTTGAGAGTATGGACTATTGATGTCCCACATACGCAAGAAGAGGTAAAATATAATAATAAAATAATGAATTATTATTATTTAGTAATATTTTTGTTTAAAAGCAGTATTCTAGAACTTTTTATTAAATTTTTTAATAATGTATTTTCACTACAGTTTTACATTTTTACAGTTATAAATGTTTGCTAGAATGTTTAACATGCTACATGTCTTCTAAAACTATTTATTTTTATTTTATTTTTCTAACATTAACATATTTGTTTCAGTATTTGGACTGTTTATGGGAACAGATTAGGAAATTGAGACAAGACAATTGGGTTGAAAAACACAACCCACGCCCATATCTTGCTTTCGACAGTATACTCAGCGAGGCTTTGCAACACAGCCTACCAGATATTCTTCCTCCGCCTCATCATGACGACTATGTTTATCCGAAACCAACTGTCGTTTTCCGGATGTTTGATTACACTGATTGCCCTGAGGTAAATATTATTAATACCGTTTTATTACAAAGTAATAACTTTGATTCCTAAGTAGTCATAGTCCAATTGGTTGTATTGTGACTGATAACTCAAATTTGATCTCAATCAAATTTTGAAATTTTTTTTTGTTTTTTATGAATATTAGAAGGTATTTAATTATCTCAATATATTTACTATTTTTTCTGAAATTATTGAACTAAATTTAATAAAAATCATTAGTTTTTTTTTTCTTAAGCCACAAAACTAAATATGATTATAGGTTCCTAAGAAAATTTTCCTCAGCAATAAGACATATATTTTTAAAATCATAAACAGTTCATTTTTAAATTGTGTAAACTGGACTATAAATCTTTTGATTTTTATATTTTGAGGGGGGGGGGACCATTATCCAGTTATCTAATCTTCTTAATTTGTATAATAAAATGTTTCGACAACTATATGTCATTATCAATCATTTAAAACAATTTGTCTGCATCTTTACAATAATTATACATAACTTTAAAGAAGTTATATGTCTATACATCTGTAAAAAATAACAATTATATTAAGAAAAATACTGTTACCTGCTGCTATTCTCTGGGACCCTATGGCAACCTAGAAAGAGCTGGGAGGGGGAAATTTACATGTACAGGGGGAAACTGGGTGAATAAATAAACCCCACACATTTATCTATCTACAAACAAACGCTAGTATATTGAAATAAAAGTTACATATAGCATCATGAAAATAAAACTCTAATTTAACATAAGAATCACCCTCAATAATAGTACTTAATAATAACATATGAACGAGACTCATACACCTGATTCTCCATCAATACTCATAGTCTCAAAATCCACTAAAATAATTATAAAACAAGGTCCATCATATATAACAATCATCAAACCCTTTATCTATAACAATAATTCTATGCACTAATAATTACAACGTCAACATTCCCCATCAGCACTCATTATCTTATAAACATTAATAATTTACGTAAGAAATAGTTGGGGGTGCAGTCAATGAAAACATCAAAATAAATAAGTTATACTTATTTTGATGTTTTCATTGACTGCACCCCCAACTATTTCTTCCTTAAATTAGAAGATACAGTCGACCAACTCTTCTCTAACATTAATAATTTACAATTAAACCTCCATCTATCCTCCATAACAGTATCCTTTATAATAATCATCCTATGCACTAATAATATTTACAATGTACTCATTACCTAATAACCGCTAATAAACAACCTAATTCTATTATAAAACATTTTCTAGAATTCCATATTACATGACAGTTACAACTCAATTATCCACCATCATTAATCCTTATCTCCTATTCGCTAATTTGACAATTTCCAAATAAAACTAGATCTATCATTTATAACAATAATCATAGGCACTAATTACAACTTAAACATTCGCCTCAGAATTCATTATCTCATAACCATTAATTATTTTCCAAACAAAACTTGATCTATCAATTATAACAATAATCCTACGCACTAATAATATTTATAACGTACTCATTACCTCATAACCGCTAATAAACCCCATAATTTTAATACAAAACATTTCCCGTAAGTCCATATACAACGATGACGATTACAACTCATTTATCTACCATCACTAATCCTTATCTCATAACCGCTAATAACATAATAACTCCCCTTAAAAACCAGTTCCCTCTTTTCCAACCACAACTCTATGTGCACTAATACTTAAAGAAAGATTCCTATCTGCCTTATGGCCAAACGCGACGATTGTCAACGAAATAATTACTGGCTCTATCTTCAACTGACCATCCACTGGCCTCACCCCAAGTCTAGTCAGACTACAGTAAATAGAAAATATAATACCTTTCTCTGGCTTCTGGCTCCGGAACCAAGTCTTCTCGCCAGTACTCGTCTTCTCGTCTCGCCCCATCTTGCCAATTTCCCACCTGCCATCGGCAGAGGTACTCTTCTTCTCCGAGGAAAACAGTCGGATACTTAAGCTTCTCTGAGCTGTCGTCAGCATTCTTCCTTCTTCGTCTGACAGGTGCTGCCCCTGGTGGTCATCCTTATCCCGAGAATCTTAATAATTATATTCAAAGTTCCCAAGAGTCGTGGATTTTTCAGTGAGAATCGCTGAGGCATTTCCTGCTTAGTTGGCATCGGAGTTATGAACCGCTTGGCTCAGCGTCTCCACAAACAGATGTCACCTTCTATTAAGAATTAACTTTTAATTAAATATTATTAAAACTAAATTTTAAGGACCTTTACGGCCTTTAACCAAAACCATATACAAAGAACATGGATGTAATTAGTCACAAAAAGAAATAAACTTAGCAAATCTTATTTGGCATAGGATAACATATACCTACATATTAATGTACAAAAATCCTTACAACCTAAAGTATTTTTAAAACCTATTAGTGAGAAGAAGCAAATAAATGCTAATCATTTTCTATAATACGTAAAACTAAAAAATAAATCTTTGACTTCAAAGGATAATATACTTCTTTTTGATCACAAAGATGAGAGTTCAAAATTTGTTAACACACATTACTTTCATTACATACATCTAAATTCGCTCAAATTTTTAGCCTTGAACAAAAGCTGTAATTAATGCACATTAACTAACTATCTATACAAAAAAAAATTCTCAGCCTGTTACAATACATAATTTCAATAAAATTGTCCTAATAATTAATAAAAATCAAATTGTTTTAAATGATTGCTAATGAGATATAGTTGTCGAAATGTTTTAAAGAATTATACAAATTAAGAAGTTTAGATGACTGGATAATGTTTTTTTTTTCCAATCATAAACAGTTTAAAAAAAGTAATAAATTGAGTTTTAAATATGCTCTAAAAGCTAACAGCCAGTTTTGCCTTAATTCATGAGTGTTTTTTTTTTGGAATGTAAATGTATTTTTATGTTGAAGATAGATTTTAGAATACCAGAATTATCTATAGGGTTGGCAACTAAGTAATTGCCGATTTCAAATAAGAAGGCAAATTCAGAATTTTTGTTTAAATTCAGCATCTAACCTATAAATATAACTTTATTCAATTAGATATTGCCCGTTCTTGTCGATGACCTTTTTCCATCGTTCTGGCAGCGTAAAAATTCCCCGTTTGTAAAATGTCTGGTCTTTGCTATTAAAAAACTGAATTAGGTGTGATCTGACATCATCCGCGTTGTTAAAAATTTTACCATTTAAAGAGTTTTGCATGGAACGAAACAAATGGTAATCCGAAGGCGCAAGGTCAGGGCTATATGGTGGGTGTGACAAAACATCCCAACCCAGTTCCAATAATTTTTGCCGATTAACCAAAGATGTGTGGGGCCTTGCATTATCATGATGGAAAACAACACCCTTCCGATTTGATAATACCGGCCGCTTTTCTTTAATTGCATCCTTCAGTTTGACGAGTTGTTCAACATACACATTTGAATTTATCGTTTGGTTCTGCGGCATGAGTTCAAAATACAAAATTCCTTTGTGATCCCACCAGACTGACAGCATAATCTTTTTTTGGTGAATATCTGCTTTTGATGCTGTTTGGGCTGGTTGATCTTGCTTCACCCACGATCTCTTGCGAGTAACATTGTTATAAACTATCCACTTTTTGTCGCCAGTAACTAGGTTCTTCAGAAATGGATCATTTTCATTGCGTTTCAGTAGCGAATCACAGATGTTAATCCGTTGCATCAAATGAATTTCTTTTAGCTGGTGAGGGATCCATAAATCAAGTTTCTTGACATAACCAAGGGTTTTTAATTTTTTTTCAATGCATGTATGCGACACATTGAGCTTCTCTGCAATGTCTCGTGTTGTGCTGTGACGATCTGAATCGATAATGGCCTTGATATGGGTTTCATCCACTTCGACTGGGCGGCCAGATCGTTGTGCATTTTTCAGTGAAAAATCACCGGAACGAAATTTTTCAAACCAATTTCGACACTGCCTTTCTTTTAAGGCTTTATCTCCATATACGGCACATAACTTATTTTGTGCTTGCGATGCGTTCTTGCCTTTTCGGAAGTAATACAATAAAATGTGTCGGAAGTGCACGTCCTGTTCTTCCATTTTTAAATTGGGATAAAAACAAAATTAAAGAACTAATCAAAAAATTTTTTTTACTAATTAAACGTAGAAGTCCATACAGTAAGAAAAAAATATAGGTTAGATGCTCTGGCCACGTTAACAAAACAAAAGAAAGTGTAGAGTGAATCTATCGACAAAAACGGCAATGACTTAGTTGCCAACCCTATAGATTCTCAATTGTTAAGCTTGTATTCGGCTTAAGAAGTTTTTTTATTTAGTTTTTTATTAGCATTGTAACTATGAATGACAAATTTTATTTTCACCTCTCTGAAAATTTATATTTAACTATTCAATATTAATTCTTGGTTTCAGAATGGTCCAGTTTTGCCAGGTTCACATTCCATCGAAAGATTTTTGATTGAAGAGCATCTGCATCAGATTATAGAAATGTATCATTTGGAAAGGAAAGAGTGGTAAGCTAAGTTTTAAAAGTATTTTTTTATCTAGTTTTAATTTTGTCAGACAAGCTGTTACGAATAGTAGAATAGAGTGTCGATTATTCAAACATCTATTATCTGAACAGACTTTATTGAAAAAGATACAAGTAGAACTTGACATTGGCAATAAGTTGGAAGAGTATTTTCTTTTAAAATTTGATTTACTACAACTATTATTTAATACTCATTACTGCACTTAAAAGAATTAAAGGCTTAGCTGACATATAGAGGAAGTTAAGATTGAAGCAAACTAATCTTACGATTTTCTTTGTGTCACAATCTTGATAAATCCAACTATGTATGTAGATATTTTTATTGACATTGATTTGTTCAACTTACATACTACAAAATAAATGAAAGATACATACGTATGATGGTTATTTATCGTTTTCCTTTTTTTAAGTGGATTTTATTATCAGAGCCAAGGATAATGGCATAAGTTTAGGTAATCTACACAATACTGTATTACTTCATGACACTTCATCTTATTTTATATTTATACAGAATACAGACTTATGCTAGATTGAATTAAAAATCTAAACAAAATAATTTTATAGCTATTTTTAATAAATTCTAAATAATGATTTATAAAGAAATTTAATTTTGTTCATGCATTCTGAATGCCTACACATATCGTCCCTTCCATTTCCAACTAAGAATTTAGAAAAACTAGTAAAATAAAGATATAAAATGTATGATAACGGACTTCTAGAGGTTACATAAGTAAATGTATGAGACATAATAATATAGGAATATGTAGAAAGAAATGGAAGGTGTCTCTTTATCTTAATTTTATTATATCTGTCACTATTTTAATTTCTTTTCATTATCCTTAATTTTATTATATCTGTCTTTATCTTAATGTTATTATATCTGTCACTATTTTAATATCTTTTCATTATCTTTAATTTTATTAAATCTGTCTATATCTTAATTTTACTATATTCTGTCACTTTTTTAATTTTCATATCTGTCACTATTTTAATTTTCTAAATTACTTGTCACCATATTATTGTTACTGTACGTTTTTATATTTTTTGTTCTGTTTGTTTCTCTCTCATAGCCCTGAAGATGACCTACACTGTAGGTCGAAACGTCGGCACATAAATATAAGTCTAGTACTTATTCAGTGTTTTTTTTTTTTACTGCACCCCCAACTATCTCCTTTCTACATTCGATCATCCAGTCAACTATTTTCCTCTCAGACATTCATTTTACATTCTTTTTGTGACTGATAGATGCCTCTATATGAATTTTATATTAATTACCAATCCTAAAGCAACTGCTATAAGTCGAAAACGAAAACTGTGTTTTTTAACTTTCGACTTAACTTTTTTCGATACTTTGCAATGACAGGAACGATATATACTCAAATCTAGCTATAGTAAGGTACATGTAGAGTATAAATAAATGATATAAATTTCAATTATTCTTTGATAGAATCATTAAATAAACAACAAATCACGCTACACTAAGCCTTAATAGGTATTATTTCATTATAATAATTGTTACTTTGATAATTCTGTAATTTTTTAATTATTTTTTTTAGTGCTGCTAACCTTCTGGCTTTCCCACACAAAAATAAAGTCCCCCTCGAATATTGTATTGTGGAGGTTATATTTTCAGAGCTATTTAATCTTCCACAGCCGAGATATTTGGAAATATTTTATGGATCCCTTTTGATCGAATTGAGCAAGTTACAACCCAGTACAATGCCTCAGGTTTGTAATTATTCCACTTCTATTAAAAATAGATTTTAATTTTGTTTGTATGTAAAATTTAATGATTATTTCTACAGCCCCGTTAAATAAGTGGCTGTCGGGTTTTGTCCAGATAGAGTTAATATTATTTATTAGTTACTATTATTTTGTCCAGATGATAGTTAACTGCTTTCATATAACAGGAATCGTATCATTCTTTTAGTTTTTGCTTGAAAAGAAGTTGTAACATAAAACTCATTTTACATATAAACATACATTAGAAACTCATTTTTGAGAACATTCGACTTAACCACTTATTTACCAAGGCTGTAGAATTACACTTAAACATAGGTTTGAGTTTTATATTATTGTATTTATTTATTATGTAAACGTCGGCACATAATATAAGTACTTCACTTATTCGGTGTTCTTATTGACTGCACCCCCCAACTATCTCCTTTACATAAGATCATCCAGTCAACCATTTTCATCTCATATTGTATTTATCACTACAACTTATTATTATTTATTTTTATAATTATTAAATTCATGTCAATAAAATTTATTTTTAATTAATCACTTTGTTCATTTGTTAGGTGCTGGCTCAAGCAACTGAAATTCTGTTTTTGCGAATTGAAACAATGAACACTGCATGTTTCGACAGGTAACCATTTTCTATATAATATTTTGTCATCCTGCTCTTTCTCTTTACTTGTAGTTTTAGTTCTGCAATTTCGATAATTATTCCGCAGGTTTGAGTTGATTCACAACAAGTTTTAACTTGTTTTTAATATATTCCAAAAATACAAGTTATCATGAGCTTTAGTATGGAAAAAAGAATATAATTATGGGAAATGTATATACTTTGGTAATCAATTCATTTAGAAATAATCTTTTCAACAAACATATGTCATCTATATTTTGAAATGTTCGAAAATATTAAAAATAAAACTAATAAACAGCTAAAACTCGTAACTCAACTTGAAGCTACAATCTGCGGAACAGATACCATTATTTTAATTTACAAAATATCCCTTAGGCAATTATTTTCTGTCTCAACCTATTTTCCTTTTTATTATTTTTTTCCCTTGGAGTGTCCAGGCACCCACCAAAGCCAAACTTTATATTCTGCTAAGGAAGATTAGTATTTGATTAATATAATTATATTTGGCTATTAATATATATATAATTATAAAAAATACTTGTTATATTATGTCTGTGTTTTGATTTATTTGGTTGGGAATATTTAATGTTATTCTTTCCTTTTCCTTAATTATTTGATAACTAAAACCAGATAATATGTTATTATATATGTTTTACTGTAAAACTATTGTCTTTATCCTTATTAGACTGTTTAAAAAAAAAAAAAATGATATAGGTTAGTATTCACATCTAATTTTACCTTTCGAAACTGTGTATTAGATGTAAAAGATCGGTTATTCTTTGTTGGTAGATTTTTATCTGCTTAGCCCCTATTTATTTCAGTTATAAACTTAAATGCCATTGGTAATAATAAATTTTAATTTTTTTTTCAGATTTGTATCATGGTTTTCTTACCATCTCAGTAACTTCCAATACCGTTGGAGCTGGGAAGATTGGGAAGAATGCCTTAAACTTGATCATGAACATCCGAGACCAAAGTTCATTAAAGAAGTTCTTTTGAAAACTTTAAGGTAATGAATTTTCAGTTTTAATATTAAAATAATCTTTAACAAAACTAATAACTCTGCTAATGTTGAAGCTATTAATTATGTTATTAGTCTAAATTTGATTAAAAATATCTTAATTTTGTTTATGAAATATCAGATTGATTTGTATTAACATAGTTTTGTCTTCACAGAAATTAAAGAAGTAATTTGATTGAAAATATCTTTCATGTATGAGAGGAAAGATAATCTTTCTTTATTATATTATATCTTTATTATTTATAAGATATTTAAAAAAATATCTTTCTTTATTTACAAAATGTTAGATTATTTTTTTAAATATATAAGTAATAACTATAAAAAAGTAGCTGTATTGTGAACTGGAGCTTACCAACAACATAAGAAAGAGGAATAAGAAGAAATTAAATGAGACAGTTAAAGGAGATGAAGTAAAGAGTTTTAAATTAAAAATAATAAGAATAGAAAAAGTTGTTTAGAGTCACCTCTGGTGTAGTAGTTAGCATTACAACTTTCTATAATGTCGTGGGTTGCAGTCTGTGAGGTGTCCTAAAATGTGAAAGGAATGTAAAATGGCTCATTGAAGATCCTGGATAGCAACATGGATAGCAAAATGTAGGAATTAGCCATAGCAGCATAAAATGACGTTAAATAAATTAACAAACAAATAATTTTTACTGTAAGAAGAACTGAAGCATATTTCATCTTTGCATTGATTTTGTAGTCTTAGTTTATTTTGGTTGTTCCTAATTATGTCTGTACATTGTATACACAATATACAAGACCCTTAAAAAAAATATATATATATATATATGATATTGGAGAAATATGAGAACAGTACGCAAATCCTTATGAAGCTCAGTGAGTATTCAAAATACAAAGGTCGAGACTATTTTATTAATGTTTGCCTTAATTTACTACTAATGTTGAGAATAAACTATTCTGTTTTGTTTTAAATAAAATATATTCAATACTTATTTTTTTTACAATATATATATTTTTTTAGGTTGTCTTATTATCAAAGAATCAGAGATATTGTACCTCGAAGTTACGATTGTGTTTTACCTCCTAGACCTCAACCTTTTTACAAATATCTTGCAGAAGGAAGCTGTAAGTAAATTATTATTTCCAAGTATTCTTATAATTAGTTTATAAGTTTTACCATAAACACTCACACACATTTAATATAATTAACTGTTTAGGTTTCATTATTAAATGAGAACTTTTTAAAAAAAAATATATTATAAAAACAAAACTAATACACATATATAGTACAAAATTTATTTACATTAATAATTACTATTACTATTGAATCAAATTTGGTATTATAATTTCAGGTGCTATTTGTTATATTACTTTAATATAATAATTTAAGTTGTACATACACAATAACATAACATAATTTTATGTTTTATAGTATTTCTCCACGATGATTATCAAAATACAATTTTTGTTTTCAAACAACTAAGAACCATTATTTTTTAAATAAAAGATTAGATATACATTCTTTGATGATGGAAACTATTTTTAATTAACCTTTCACATTATTTACAAGCATAACATAATGATATCTGCGACTATGTTATTTCTCGTAGTTGTTTCAAATTTCCTATATGCCCTACAGATGTTTTATACGAATACGACTGTGATATTCTGTTAACTACGACTGAGATTGGTTCACTCCCCTCTTCTTGGTTGTCTTCGTGTTTCTTGGATTCCTGTTTTTCTTTATTCTCTAATTCGTCTGGATTAGATTGTTCGTGTCTTTTATCTGCCTTTACGATTGTTGAATTTACGAGTCCCATTGTTGTCAGATCAGTTACTATCTCCTCAGGAGTTTTGTTAGTTCTGTTGTTTATGACATAGTTTGTCGTATTGAGCTCTAATGGTTCGGTAGTTGTTATGTAATCTGTTGTATCTTTAATTTCATCATTGACAGTTGTAGTTTCTCGTTTTTCTTCTTTAATGTTTTCGTCAGAACTACGATCATTGTCATAAGCGTAGTCATTTACTTCTTCTGGAGTTATATTTTCAAATTTATTATCATTTAAATTTTTGGCTGTGTCTGTTATTGCTTTCTGTGTTGTTCTATTTTTACTTTCTTGTGGTTTTATTTTTTCTCCCCATCTTATGTACAGCGGGGCGTAATCGTAGTTTTCATTTTTCATCAAAGAACTTACGTGTGGACTTTTAGCAATATTTTTTCCTCTTGTTTTGACTATTTTCTCTGTTGTTGAATTTATACCTTCTTCTGGTGTAGCGATGGGTAATTCTGTTGTACTTATTCTATGTTTTTCATCAAACTCATTCAATTTTTGAGGATAGTTTATTATTAATGTCGTTGACGTAGGTTCCGCTGCATTTTCTTTTGACACGGTTACATTATTAATTGTGTTTATCACACTATCATAAAAACTCTCTCCTGGATTTAATGGCGGTATATCTATTGAGATTGCTTGTATTGGAGTATTATAAACCATTTGTTGGTAATCAATGAAACTTGGTTGTTTAGGATCTGATTTGGGGATTTCTTCTGTAACTACTGGATTTTCCTCAGTTGCGTAAAAAGGATCAACTTCAGAATATTGTATGAATTCCGCTGATGGCTTGAAATATGTGAGTGGTATCTGTTTCTGTGTTGTTATTAGTTGTGATGGAGGGAACGTCGGATAGTAGCTTTCATACTGTTTGTACGTGATGGGTTCGAGAGGGTTACCCTGATAAACAGGTGGACTCCCCGTAGGACCGACCGAAGGTATGAATCCATTATACTCCGCATTCTGTTTGAATTCAGGAAATAGTTTATAACTATTGATAGAATAATAATCGTTAGGCTGACTCATAGTTTGATATTTAGGAATCGGTGGAGGGGTCTGAAATCCTACTATGGTGTAGTATTCTGCTGGCTTATATATGTATGTTTGGGGGGTCGGCTTTAATTTGAAATTATCAGGAACTTTATTAAAAGTATTAATGCTTGATAATTGTGTCCTTCCGACGTAGCTATCTTGCCTCTTTATCGATTGAATGTTATCTGTCGGTTCTATGGACCTCGCACTCTTGCTATCATTAGATTTCCAAGAAAAGCTCTTACCTTGCTTGTTTTTATTATGGCTATTGTCGTTAATTTTAATTTCTTCAAGACCTTTTTCAGAAGTATATTCATATGTGTCTTCTATCGGTGGTTCTTGAGGAATCTTTATTTGTATCAAATAATGGTCTTGATTTATTTTTTGAACTTTCCATAACGCTAATATCCTATTATCTTTCGGTTCGAAATTGTAACGAGCATTGTCGGTCTGCCTGTACTCCAAGTAACCTGTATCTCTTGTCATGTCGACCAGCAAGCCGGTTTTGAATGGCTCTGGTTCTTCTTGTTTCTTTTTACCTTTTCGTATATATTTTGCTTCTTCTAATTTCTCCCATAGTAGCGTATCGGCTTCCATTTTCATGTCTAAACTCGGCGAAAAATCTGTATATTTACTTAGTGTTCTGAACGTTGCAGATTTGAGTAGTATGTTCCAGTTATTCGGCTTAGTGTTAGCTACCCTTCTTGAAAAGAAAGGGAGTGGGATTGGTTCTGGTGTTAGGATACCATTTGCTAAAAAACAGCAGATCACCTGTAAATAAAAAGAAATGTATAAATATTTATTCAACATCTTAATGTAGTTTGTTGTCATTAATTAGTTCATACAGAAATACAATTACAGCCTTACTTGGTAGTTAATTAATTATTGATATAATTTATTTTCTTTATTGTAAAAAAAAGTAGATATGTTGGTTATTTGCCTTTGACATTTAACAAGCATGTTGTAATATTTATGTATTACTAAAATACTTCAAAAGAGACAAAAAAATCTTTTTTTAACGTAAATCTCAAGTTTATCATACACAAAAGCAGAACATTTAAAGTTCGAATTATTGTGATAATTTGAAAAACAAATTAATTTATATATATTTGCCTTTTCATTCTCAAATTGCTTACCAAAATAATATTTTTGAATTATGTATTTTGCTGATCGATTATATTGCTATATCAAATTCTGAAAGAGTATTATGAATACAGACATTTTTCTCATATCCCTTATGGCTAAAATATTTTGGTTTAATGTTATTATTTTATTTACAATGAATATTCTTAGATCTCTTTAGTTGATATATAATTATTATTTACAATGACAGTTAATTTTTTTTATTCGTCTAAATTCATAAAAATAAAAATAAATTTCTAATTTTCTCTATATGTATTTGAACAATAATTAATTCTTAAATGAGAAAGCATATCTGAAATTGATGCTATGCGGTAGTTAATAATTGTCAATGATCGTCCAAAATTTGTTGTTCAGTCTAAATTGAAACTTAGATGACTTATGCAAACTTTTCTTTTTCATTTTGAAATATTTATTTGATTTTTTTTTGCATAACGTTTTAAAATTTATTGTTGAATTTACCTGCTGAAACTAAAAAAAATCTCACTTAGTTTTTCCCTTACCAGTAATTCTTTATCTTAAATTGAAACTTATAATGTTGTATCTTGTGATAAAACTAAATGTTTTGATTTTAATGTAATACTTGTTGTTTTTATTATTATGACTATACAAATTTTATGCAAGGGGGTGTGTGGCAAAAAAGGTTGGGTATCACTAGTGTAGAGTGCTACATTGCTGAGCTGAAGGTCTCAGGTTTAAATCCAACTGTAGTAGATCTTTATTTAATCTATTAACATAAAAAAGATCATTTGTGGGACTAAAGGCCCTCTTGGGGCTTATCCAGCCTCTACAAAGTGGTTACAGTTCATTGGGGATGGGAAATGTGGTGTTTGATTGTGATCTTAGCCAAATCACCTCCCTGCTCTACCGTTGGTTTAGAAATAATGCAGTCTTAAGTAAATTCTGAACCCTTTATAGTTTATTGTGGTAGAGATATTAATGGTACTTATATAGTTTGCTTTACAAGTTATTATTTATACATTTCTAATAATTTATGCAGTACACGCTTTTTATTTGATTCACTATTTTTATTTTTATTTGATTCAGAATAACTCATTGTACCACCAGTTCATAGTTTAATAGACGTACTAGATAGTGGTGTAACATTCACAATAGATCTTTTCTTCATATTATCCTTTAGGAGGTATTGTGTAAGCACAACTATTATTTTCTTTGACGAAGATTAGTCAGTCGCGTCTCCTTCAAAAGCAGTCAAAAGAGGGTGGGAAATTTACGTCCTCATTAGAGTTGATGGCCTGATGTTGGGTTGGCCTTGGGATTGTGTGATCACAGCGTAATCTTTTTCTGACTATATTAAAAAAAAAATGTCGAAAGCTACTACATAAAACATACGAATTACAAAAAAATTGTGAATGTTGCACTACTATCTAATACGTCTATTAAACTATTAACAATTGGTGGCGCAAAATGCAATTCTGAATAAAATTAAAATTAGCATTTACAGCTTCAATTATTATTAATGTATAAATTAGAACTTGTAGATCAAAAATATGTAAGTACTATTGAGGGTTCAGTAGAGACTGTTATTTTTCTAAGCCAACTGTTGTGCAGGAGGGAGATTTGATTGAGATTACAATCAAACACCAGACCTCTGTAGATCCCACGAGGTCTATCTATGGCTGTTTAAATAATTTATCTATTTCATTAGCTATGGATACTTAATATGAAAACAGTTTAATATGACTGTGGTAAAAAACAAGTATTTTCGAGCAAAATACCACTTCCTGTTCATCTGCTGTATTTGAAATTTTATTTACTCTTGCGTAGATATAAAACACTTAAATACGGTTTTCAAAAAGGATTCGTTTGTATTTAAATGTAATTTTTAAACAGTGTTTGACAAGTATAATACGTCCATAAAGTACCACTTCTGATTTATTTGGGGTATTGCTTTACAAGCGCTTACTACAACCCATGAAGGCATTACGTTTAGTACATCGTGAAGGCTGTGCATGGCAACGGTTGTGTATGGAGGTGATTTGTTCGAGATCACGCTCCACCCCGTGGTTTTTCCTTCATTTAAGGGTACCGTTTTAGAGTAGGATTCCCATTCCACCGGGTCCATCCCTAGCTGTTTAGAGATTAAATAATTTATCTGCCGCAGCTGGATTTAAAAAACTCGGGACCTTCAGCACAGCAACTCAGCGCTCTACCCACTGAGTATAGCACTCCCTAGTAGAGGGATAGCCAATCTAAAATCTTAATACGTTTTAATTAGAGGGAATATGACAAAATGATGAAAAGTAAAAAAAAAAAATCAAATATTTTTTCTATGAATAACTTTCTGTAAGTTTAAGATAGTTTACTAAGAATTGAAGTCAAATTATTATTAAAATCTCTTACTTAATTAAGTATTAATCTGTTTTTATGAGATCCTGTCTTTTAATTTATTTAAAATTCTGTTTTATTATTTAAAAAATTCTGCTATACGTGTCGATTATTTACCCGATCGGAGATAGTTTCGCGATTTTATCTTTATTCACACATTATTGAGTCTTTGCTGATATTGAACATAATTCATGGACGCGTGTTTCTAATGAACCTTTGTTGTTTGCCGTCCAATTCGTCATTACACGCTCACACATTCTCTTTCATGTCTATTGTTGCGATTAATATTTTTCTAGTTTTCTATTTTACAATAATTCATTACTCATTCTGTGACAAGTCCCTTTAGAATAATATTACAGAAAAGTTAATATGAGTTTTAGTAGCTTGGAGTGAAATATACAAATTATCAGGATTGATATGTATCCTTTTTTGTTTAAATTAATTATATGATTAAATAAATGAAAATAATCTACCATTCAAATCCTACTAATTAAAAAGAAAGAAAGAAAATTGGCTAACAATAATCATAAAAAAGGAAAACATAATAAGTATAGTTTACATCTATGAGGCTTTCAGGATCAACGATGACTTAAAATTTAAAACTTGATTTTTTCTCTTTTTTTCGCTAGTTTAGTAGAAATTTTATGCTCTCGGCTTCAGGTTCAAAATCGAGTGCCTTAGTCAAAAGTCCAGTTTTGAAATTCCGGAGTTATCCGTTTTTGATCCTGAACGCCTAAATGAAAATTTAATGAAGAAAAAAATAACATTGAAAAATTTTTTAAACAGATTTTATGTGATTTACATCGCGAAGGCTGAGGTTATCTTGTAAAGTTTTTTTATGTCCTTTATTTGCTAGCCTTACATGGTTTTGTTTTAAATAATGAATTTTACACTTTAACAAAAAGTAAAAGTGTGGGTTTCGTCTCATGCAAGAGACTCTCCTAACTGTACATTATTTGCAAGAGAAGTTATAAATATATAATAGTTTTTTTTTTCATATAAAATAACTATAGTGTAATAACAAACAGAACTATAGTACTATAAAACGGAAAACTATAAGGAAACAGGAATATATTACAATTTTTTAAAACGATTGGTGAGAAAGGTAATAGAGTTCACATCAGAATATCTTTCAAGAGTCTCGGTTTTAGTCTTGGGGATGAAATAGGTTCGCCTATGTTGAATGCTACAGCACCTTTGAGTGCTGGTAATCCGGTCTTAAATCTGGTGACGCTTTTTAATGAATTCTTCAATCGTCTCTAGTTTTAGCTCTCGGTGGAGTTGACTGTTTCGTACAAACCAAGGCGTGTTTACTGCGATCCGTGGGATTTTATTTTGGAAAGTTTGTAATTTTTTTCGCTTAGTTGTTGACATTGCACCCCACACTTCACAACCGTGCATTAGTAGAGGTCTAAGAATGGTTTAATAAATTAATAATGCTGGTTCTGGTTTTAATCTAGATTTTCTATTTATTATCGGATAAAGTAGAGCTAATCGTGCGAAGGCCTGTGTTAATTTGATTTTGATATGCTGGTTCCAGGTAAGACGACGATCTAAATAAATTCCGAGATATTTTGTTGCTTCTTTATTCCAGGGAAGGTTGCTGCCATTGAGCACTAGCTCAGGTGGGTCTGAAGGGCGTCTAGGGTGAAAATGCGCTACATTTTTTAACGTTGAGGTCAAATTTCCATTTAGAAAAGTATTGTTCTAACTCATTAAGGTGACTTTGAAGTGTGTTCCTGGCTATAATTATGTCATCACTCTGCGAGAATAGTGCTGTTCTTGTAACGTTACTGGGCTTCGTAACGAACACATTGTTAAGAATATAGTAGTAAGTATAAAAGTAGTAAGAGGCGTAGGTGGGAGGATTCCAGCAAGATTGATCTAACGGATTTGGATTAGGATAATTCGTAAGCAGTTTCCGTGGACGGAAGTATGTAATGACAGATTAACGGTATTATTATCGAGCCTTCGGGTCCTTATTCATTATTATTATTATTATTATTATTACATATACATATATATATACCTTACTGATTACAAATCGTTAACGAACAAACTACTTATATTTTCTCTAATGGCTGCGTGGTGAAGTCCTTTCTTATGTTCCTTCCTTATTGCCTCACAATGCCTCTTCCGCTGTGACATAACTTAGATCCGCAGTATCCCCCACTTATGATCTTTTGTCTGATGATAACATTTTGTCCAAAGTCTCTTTTGCAAATGTTTTGGGCTAGGTAGGAATGCCCGCGGCACACGCGGAGTACGTGTTAATAATACGTGCCTATTATGATTTTACAATCTCCGTTCAGACTTTTGAAGGCCCGAGGTGTTGGAAATCGCCCTTTGTCTATAAATGTGAACCAAACCTTTGCCACTACAACCCATGATGGGTGTTAAATAAATAAATAATGATCTTGGGTTCAATAAATGGTAGGGGGGGGTGTACTGTTATTAAGCCAACGATTGTGGTGGAGAATGATTTGTTTTTTTATTTTATGCTTTATTTTCCAGATCGGCTATTCCTAGCCTTACGTGGATTTTTTAAATAATGAATTTTAAACTTTAACAAAAGGTAAAAGTGTGGGTTTCGTCTCAAGCTAGAGACCCCCTTAACTGTACATTATCAGCTTATTAGCAAGAGAAGTTAAATATATATGATAGTTTTTATTCGGTTGAGATCCCTCTGAACTGCTATGTTTTCTCAATGAAGGGTATCCAATTTATAGAGACCATATGAGCCCGAGGGGGTCTGTTAATCTGTTAACAGATTAAATAATTTGTTTGCCCCACCCTGGTTATAAATACATAACCTATTCTTGAACATGTACCTTATTGCAATTTAGCTATTATAACAAATTCCCTTTTTTTCAAGATTCGCCTCAAAACATAAGTACTTACGCATGTTATGGGATCTTTGAACTCAATTTTCGGCCACTTCAAAACATCGAATTAAATTAAACCTTAGCACACTTCTCAAGGACCGATGACAACATAATAAATTAAAGAGCTTGTCTTATAATCCTGACCAGGATCTTCAGGATTAGAGAATTTTTATATCAGAAGACACGGTACTGCCTTGTGCCAAGTACCATGGCGTGTGCTAGGCATGCATGGCTTAATCTTTGAGGCAACCATATGGCTTGTTGAATGTATAATTAAAAAATTTTGAAATTTGAATTTGAACCTGATTTTTCAATTAACTAATATAGTCTTTAGCTATTGATCGATCTTAAACAATTAAAAAGAATCATACGAGTTTATTCTTTGTAATACTATTAGAACGATTTATTCATCAGTATATTGTTATTTTAAATCAATTGAAAATTATTTTCTACTTTTTAGTTTTATTAACGATCAAAGCGAGTTTTTAGTTTTTTAAAAAGTTAACTACCTACCATATTATTTAATCTTCATCAATTAAATATTTACAATTTGATGGGGATCAGGCTTGCGTGAAAACTTTAATTAATTGCATTCCTTTTTTTCCTCTGCATAATATGTAAACAAGATGAATATTATGCGTCTGTCTCGCATAATCTTATAAATATAATTTCATAATAAAACGCGGGCGTGTGTGCTTATAATTATGTACATAATTAGTACCATAAGAAAATTATCATTATTATTTCCGCATCACAGCATTGTTTTTAATGCTAATATTTCTCCTCGATTACTTTTAAAAGAAAACGAAATGTCGACTTCGAAAGATTCTAGGTTTGCCTGAAAGTCAATTGAAGTGGGAAGTTTATTTAAAAAAAAAAATTATATCTCTCTTTTATATATATTAAAAAAAGTTTAGGACGTGTAATAAATTTACAAAACTGCAGTGTTCTGCAAGTATTGTTATATAAAGCTCCGATCTAGAAAAGAAATACAGTACTCAGATACGGAACAAATTATTGAGCAGGAATGTGCCTATTATCATGTCTTAAAAAAATAAAAATGTACAGTAAATAAATTACAGCAAAAAATAACAAAAATATCAGTTTTGAATAGTATATTAAATATATATATTCTATTTTTTAAGTAGAAAAAGCATTCAAAGTTGACTACTTTAGTATACCTCTTTTACGAGGAAAAGTAATGTAGCATTAAGTTATTTTATTTAGTCGAAATAACTTACTAATCAAGGTATTTTGAATCTGTCACAAAATGTCTGAACATTAAAAAACCTTCTGTGAAGACAGCATACTGAACTAGTGAGCTTCAGATACTTCTTCTATTTGACTTATGAATAATAGAAAAAAATGTTACATACATTTTTTCCATTTTTTGTATTGTACATTTCAGAAAAATAAAAATAAATGAGGGTCAAGAGGAAACCACATTTTTTGAAGATCGATATTGACCACTTACAGTGAAAAACCAAAAAAAGGTTTTTTTATTTCTTCAAACTAGGCCTGAATAACTACAAATTTTACCTGAATCGTTTTTCGGCATGGCAACTCAGTGCTCTACCACTGAGCGACCTATTAAATATGGTCGTATGGAATATACCAAAGCATTGTTTCTTTTTTTTTTTAATAATCCACACACAACATGGTATAACATTCATTTTCGTTTATTTATGTATTTTTTTTTAAATTATAAAAATCCTCTAGACATGATTTAGTTCCAAACATCTACCTCTTACGACTTGGCAAAAGTTGGAAAAGGAAAAAAAAATGATGACAGGATCGTTTTTAGCTCTCTTCTTCCCGGTTGTATCTTTCTCTTCTTGTTAGCGCTGACAACTGAAACTGCCTCTATTGTGATGTAACCACACGTAAGAACTTCTGTGTGTGTCTGAATTCTCTACGTTTTCCCGATCCACGGCCAAAACTTTTCGGCATCGAGTGTTCTCTTGTATTAGCTTTGTTGTTCGTATTTTATTCACTTAACGTCACTTCATGCTGCTATGGCTAATCGGACGATGCTTCAGCGAGAGCTCTGAATTTTGTCTATTCAGGTTTAAATAGGATAGGGATATTTAACGAGTAACTAACTCAGCACAGGCTCGGGACACCCATTGTAAGTCCCTTCCGAAGGACGGAATAACTTAGGATTGTTTATTCCCTTAAAAAAATCCTAGTGCCACCAACAGATCTGCGAACCCGCAACCTTGGAAGTAGGTTGTTATGCTAACCAATACAACACAGGTGACTCCGCATTAGCTTTAAAATAAACTGTGTTGTTTGTTTATTTAACGTCACTTTTATGCTGCTTTGGCTAATCGGAGGATGCTACAGTGGGACTTCTAAATTTTACCTATCCTGGTCTAATTAGGATAGGAATTTTTAACGAATACCTGACATCATACAGGCTCGGGTCTCACATTTAACATCCCTTCTGAAGACGGCAAAACGAAGGATTTCTTACTCCCTTAAAAAAATTGTTAGTTCACCCTTAAAAATTGTAACCATTATCCCTTTGGTGACCCCGCATTAGCTTTGCAATAAACAGTGTATACGTCAAAATAACTGTAAATATAATATCTTTTACTTGAAAATTTAAAAGAAAAAACATTTTTTTTATTTTTTTAATTATTGCTGTCATTTTTTTATTACTTATTATTCTTTAATAAGCATATTGATGTAGGTTATGGAAACTTGGTTTGAAATTATTTCAAACTTATAAGTTTTTACAAAATATAAGCTAGATATAGTGAAATATTGCAAATTTTGTTATCGACTGGCTAAATGATATAGTATACATCCGGGGTTATGAGAAAAAAAAATGGTTTGTTTGTTCATTTAACGTCACTTAGCCGGTATGGCTAATGGCTAATGACGATGCTACAGTGGGAGCTCTTAAGTTTGCATATCCAGTTCTAATTACGATAGAGAGCTTTATAGTGTACCTGACGATTGTACTAGTAAGTGATTTGGCCTAGACCACGGGAACACACTTGTCACGGAGGCTATACATAGAGTAACAAATTAAAATTAGTTTTAAAAAATATAAAAGTTAAAAAAAACACTGGACCCGTGAACGGGTCTGGAGTTCAGTACATGGTAGAGACTGTACTGTGTCATGGACAACGGTTCTGCAAGGAGGTGACGTCCCCTAGGTCACGCTCAACTGCTAGATTCTTTCACTTATTTCGGATACCCAATTTTTATAATATTTTATAGAAGCTGGGTGGACCCCAGGAGGGTCCTGGATCCTATATGATCCATCTCCGGCCGCGTACATAAATAAAAGTTATATCCGCAGCGGGATTAAACCAGGATTTCCGGCATGGCAACCCAGTGCTTGAGCCACTGAAAAACTGAGCCACTCCGCTCCCTATAAAAGTAAAAATTATTTAAAATTAATAAACTACAACTTTAAAGTGAATGATTGAGCTCCAAGAGGATACTTAGGTACCACGTGTTTGATTCTTAGCAATTAACAGAAAAAATATACTGTCACAGCCGGCCTCGAACTGAAGACCGAGAGATCAGAAACTCTACGTGATTAAATATCAAGCTCACACATTTTCATTCTCCACTTTCTAAAATCTTTTTCTATTAAAGTTTGTTTGTTAAAATATAATTTATGCTGAAAGAGGTTATAATATAAGGAATGTTCTCTTGAACGTAGCTAAATAGTTCTTCAACGGTATCCCTAATTATTAGGCCGATTAATGACCAGTACCTCCAGCTCTGCAATTAACTTGTCACGTATTCTTCCTCGTTCCTCTTAGACCTGGAAGGACCATATCTCCTACGTCCGCTGCTAACCTTCGCAGTTCCTAAACGGGAGAATACTTTCTAAAGTTCAGGATCAAGTTGGACCCCTCCCTGTGGATTCTTGCGCAAGTCATCCCGTTTTTGGAGTATCGTAATTGAACTAGTGTCGAAGAACATATCTCTGATGTATTGATAAATAGTCAAACTGTATTCCGTAAGTGCCGATTCATGTTACTATTTATTAAGGTTGTAATGCTCAATAAATAGCAATCTTCACGATACTTCCTGTAATATATCTCCCTTATCTTAAATATTTAACACGTTAAAATAAATGACATATTTTACGTAGTGTTCACCCGTTTTTAGTGTTGTGGATACCACAACCAACAAGTTCGCAGGTTCGTATCCCGTCAGCTGGCTCAGGAATTTTTAAAAGGAGTAAGATGGGGTCCTTCGGATTCGACGTAAAATGAAGATCTCTAGCCTCCGCGATGTCAAGTATTTGCTAATGACCCTCATCCTAATTAAACCTGGATAGGCAAAATTTAGGACACCCACTGTAGCATCGTCCGATTAGTCATTGCTATCATATTGCGATTAGCCGATAGTAGCAGCATAAATAGACGTTAAATGAAACAAACAAATGTTTATTTATTACTATTAAAGTATTTAGTCTTATTTTAATAATAAATGTCAGTTATTCTTAGAATTAAAATTTACTTGCCACGACTTCCATAGGCACTAGTATTTCATGTTCTTGTATTTTTCAATTTTGTGTATTATATTTATCAAGAATATAATTATTAATCATTTGCAAAATAAATTTATTATTATAAAAATATACCTTTTTCATATTATCCAAAATTATTTTTTTTAAATTTCGTTAGACGTAAATACTTGCATCTTTAGCGTTTCAAAGAAATCGAATCTTTGAAAAACAAATGACTGCTATGGAAATCAAAATTTTTTTTTAGGAAATTTTTTTATCGAAAAAGTCTATCTTAATCGGATTCCGTAAGAACCGGCAGGTTGCCCTAGGATTTTTTAAGTTACGCCGTCCTTCGGAAGGGACGTTAAACGGGGGTCCCAAGGCTGTACGTCAGGTACTCGTTAAAAATCCCTATCCTAATTAAACCTGGATAGGCATAAGCCATAAGAGCATAAAAGTGACTTTAAATAAACAAACAATCACAGTTTATTTTAATTCACAGCGGAGTCGCTTGTGTTGTAGTCGTTAGCATAACAACTTACTTTGTCCAACGTCGCGGGTTCGCAGATCTGTTGGTGGCACTAGAATTTTTTAAAGGGAATGAACAAACTAACAAGTCCATTATGTAAAAAAAAAAATTAAAGCTGAATCTTGCTGAAAAAATTTAACATTATATTTTTGATCCATTAATAATTAGCATTATTTCAATATCCGTAGGAATTTGTTATTCAAAATTTAGGTATCTGTTCTGCAGGTTATGGCTTCGACTTTTAGTTACAAGTTTTAATTGTTTATTCATTTAATTTTTAATATTTTCCACAAATACGAGTTATCATGAGCTTTAATATAGAAAAGAGAATGTAATTACGGGTAATGAGTAGAATTAGGTAATCATTTCATCAAGAATTAAAAGTTTCAACTAACATTTCGAAGTTTAGACGATATATGTTGAAACGTTCATTCCTAGATGAAATGATTACTGAAGTATATACATCACATATTATTACATTCTCTTTTCCATACTGAAGCTCATGATAACTTGTATGTTTGGAAAATATTAAAAGGGAAACGAATGAAAAGTTAAAACTTATTGTGACTCAACTCGAAGCGAAAACCTGCGGAATTACTGAATTACTGGAATTTATTTGGTCAAAAATATTTCAAATGTGTCCATTTTGAATATAAATATCTAGCAATAACATAAAATGCAGTTGTCTCATTTTCAAAGTCAAGGGCTCATATACTGAACCAAAAATCCTTCACGGATTATAGTGGTTATTGTATTTTTTTTTAGAATAATTTATCGATATTTACAACTGTAATTATATTACATCAAGTAAATCTGCTGTATGAACAAAGGACATGAAAAAAAAACAGTTTTGGAGAAACTACCCATTGATAGCACTCCAATAAAGTTCTATAGTAGGTCTCGAGGCCATCTTCTTACTTTTTAAATTTATTTTTTGTAGAATACATGTTGATTGTTTGTGAGATCTTGTGGTTTTGCTTTGTATTAGCCTCAAACTTGTTCCTTATTGGTATTCAATGACCTTACGTACCCTAACCAAGCAACTGCGCTACTGGTTACCAATGTTTTATAGTCAGTAACTTATCTCTGGGATCACTCACGAAATGAAATTCTACCCGTCCAGGTTGCAATCGAATCGACGGGTTGACTATAAATATGCAAAGTTAAAAGGTCTTAAAAACATCTTTTGATAGACATGTACATATATTTGAAGGTGTATGTGGTGGTAATAGTGAATTAGTTGGAAAGTCGAAAAAGGTCATCCTAAGATATTTTGTAACCATCAAGCCGTCTGCTGAACTTTGAAATGTTATGTGTACAACCCCGGTGAATAATTTTTAGATCGAATTTGGTCCAAAATGAGTTTCTTGTACTTACGGAAGCGGGGTCGAGTTATTCTCGTGGTAAACAAGTGGCCGAGTCAGGCATTGCCATGAAATTGAGTTATTTGTTATATTATATATTAATTTCAATATATTTGAAACTTTGAATGATTTATAAGATATTGCGTGTTTTATTTTTAAATTCAAACAGAGCTTTCCCTTTAAAAAAAAAATATACATCCCTACAAGATATAAGAGATTAAAAAAAAAATTAAATTTTTACTACACCATATTTGTTTTTTAGTATTTTGATATACAAAGATAATCTTATAATCGAGTTAATCCAAGCTATTTCGGCTTTTGTCATTATTAATAAAAACTTATAATTTTTTTTTATGCTTTCTGTAATTATTACATGTTAACATCTATTGAAGAACTCAGTAGTGCCTTCTGCGGCTCACCTAGCTCCATAAAGTGGATACCCTCAATTTCCCTTGAAAACCTGGCGGTTGAGTTAGATCTAGGCTAAACCACATCCCTGTACAATCGTTGGTTTAGAAGCAATAAAGTCTCTACCATTTGCTGAACCAAATACCCTTTATGAGTTGTAGTTTTATATGTTTTGTAAATAATTTGCTTGTACACCTTTTATTAGTCTGTTTGACCTTACTTTGTTGCGTAAGTTAATACGGTGTAGAGCTTTGGAGCTCCACTAATCATTCAAATTCCTATCTTGTCATATCCTCTCAATCCAAAATGCAACTTACTTGTTTTACATATAATTTCATACACATTGACCTTAATGTCCCATTCGTTGCTGATTTGGCCCGAATCCGATATCAATATTTTTAATGACAATCTCTGTTCTCAATCAAACCCGCTAGTTTTAAACCAAGCAACCTCTTCAATTCCTGATAATCCTCCGAGGCTCGATAATTGTCTGAAAAGAAGATGGCCTCGTGACCTTTTAAGTTCAACTTGTTATTTGAGTACTACCACTGGGTAGTTTTTCTACTTTTTTTCTGACCCTCCTTTATTCACAAAAATACATGTTACATATACATATATATACAAACACAGATATATATATATATATATATATATATATATATCTGTGTTTGTATATATAAAAAAAGACTGAAACTCAAGATCTAAAACACAATATAATTTCCATAACAGTCAAGATAAGTAGAAACCAATATATATATATATATATATATATATATATATATATATATATATATATATATATATATATATATATATATATATATTGGTTTCTACTTATCTTGACTGTTATGGAAATTATATTGTGTTTTAGATCTTGAGTTTCAGTCTTTTTTTTAACTTCTTAGGTGACGTTTCGAGACTCAAGATCCAAAAGCTCATTTGTTCACTGTCAGGGCATGAGTATGAGACTAACCTAGTCTCGAAACGTCACCTAAGAAGTTAAAAAAAAGACTGAAACTCAAGATCTAAAACACAATATATATATATATATATATATATATATATATATATATATATATATATATGCCTTACATATAGGTTCTATACTTTTCTTTATTTATAACAATATGTATCATTCCTGCCATTGACTTTTATTGTTATAATACAGTTGTAAAATTCAATGAATAAATAATAAAAAAAAAATCATTTATGGGAAATAATCAATTGAATCCAAGCAGTTTCAGTTGTGTTATTAATAATAAAGACCAATATGTATTTTTTACACGGCTTCTAAAAGTGTCTGTTAACAGCTACAGAAGGACTCGGTGGGACCTTATGGGTCTCAACCGTCCCTCATTTATTGGTACCGTTTAGAAGCTGATGTTTGAGTGTGATACTGTTGGCTAAGAAACAGTGCAGTATTTTCCATGAAATGAACCCTATGTAGTGGTACAGGGTTTTTATTTAGTAAGAGGGCCACATTTTACTTGTTTTTTTTATTTTGCGTTGGGCAAGACCAAGCTATTTCTTAAACCGTTTTACGATAATATGATATTACATTTTATAGGATAAGGTATAATAGATAGAAGGAGATAATACGAAGGATTGTAGGAGTGACTCTAATGATCGTACAACTGACCTATAGGTTCGGGTTTAGCAAGGTCCCCCCGTACACCTTTCACTGGTCATGTCCAACCCGATATAATTCACTTTGTAACCCGCTCTCAAATCCATAATGTACTCCGAGAAAATTATACGATTTAATGTCACGAAACTTCTGTGCAAGTTTTTCATTATTTTTGTTTTGTTTTTTATGGGTTCAGGAATGATTAAAATTCGTGATCTCCTACCTACTTTTTTAAGGAAACGGTGTAGAGAATTTTGAGAGAACCATTGAATCCAAGCTATGTTATTATTATTAGCTGTAAAGCTCCCAAAAGTGGAAGAGGCTACGTAAAGATGGTTCAAGTTTGGGACTTCTTGTTCTTATTTGCCCAACAGGTTTCCATTCTTTGCGAGAATTCAGCTTTTCTTTCTTCCCTCTATTTTCTTCCAGTCCCTCGGGACTTTTGTCTCTGGATTAACCTCCCATTTTTCAACAAGTTTAAAATTGTTTCATGCCTTCATTAGTAATTCCAGCTCTTTCCCAATATTTTGGATCCGTTCTCCTCCATTAACAAAGGATGCTACGTATTTTACTATTCTATCTGTAGGTCTTATACTTTTTGAATTCATTACATTTTTTTTTTTTTTTTTTGATTCAATAAGATCATTTCTAATATTTCGCTGACTGTAAATATCCAGGGTATTTCAGGCTTGAGTAGCCGAACTGAAAATTTGAACCAAGGACTTCAAAACAAGAATAAATTCCCTATGGAGTTATGCCCGCAAACGCTTTGTTTAGGAGATATTCACACCCAAAGATTTTCATTGTTATAAATTATTTAGGCATAGTAAAAAAATAAAACTTATTATATTTGTTTCAACTACTTTATTCATTAAATTTAAACATTAACATTAATATTAAATGTTGTTCAAAGTTATTTCCTTGAGCATTAAGACAGGCTCGACATCTTTCCACAGCAACTGTGGCAGAACGGCAATGGATACGTGTTATAAATAAACCAATAAAACTTGATTTTTTTGGGGGAGTAACATTAAATAAAAAGTGTATGCAAGGTCCTTCAATGATCTAAATTCTTTACAATAACACATATCAAGTGCCGTTCTGCCACTGCTGCTGTTGAAGGAAGATGCCGAGCCTGTCTTAATGCTCAAGGGAATCACTTTGAACAACATTTAATATGAATGTTAATGTTTACATTTAGTGAATAAAGTAGTTGGAACAAATTAAAAAATAAAAAAACTTGTACCCCTACAACCTTTGAACGGGTCTAGGGTTGGGTACGTGGTAGAGACTGTACTTTTTCAAAGACAACGGCTGTGCAGGGAGGTGATTTGTCCTAGATCACGCTGAAATGCCAGATTTCCCCCCCCCCTTATTTTGGATACCCACTTTATTGAGGCTGAGTGAGCCCCAGGAGGATCCTAGATTCTATGTGATCCATCTCCGGCTGCTAACAGACTAAATGAAAGTCTTTCCTGTAGCAGGATTTTCGGCATAGCAACTCAGTGCTCTACCACTGACCCACTCCGTTCCCTACAAATAAAATAAATTTTATTTGTTTAATAAATAATTCATAGCGGTGAAAATCTTCAGGTGTGAACATCTCCTAAACAAAGCGTTAGCGGGGACATATATCAATAGGAAATTATTTTCTTGTTTTTGGGTCCTTAGTTCAAATTTTGGCTACTTAATCCTGAAATATCCTGTATATTATTTTACTCTTGGATACTTATAAAGGTTATCAAACCAGCACATATGTGCTCTAATTTTCTAACGTACCTAATTACTTATATCCTTATATTTATGAGCGTATTTATATATACAGAAGTATATAAGGAAGGGGAAGACTTGTTATATAGGTGAAATAGCAGAGATTAGAGAGGTTGCTAAATTGGATCGACTTGCTAACTATCATGCGGTTACCCTTCTGTCTCTATGCTTCCGCTCGGCCTCCAACATTAGCAAACTGTATCGTTTATTATATAATTTAAATAACTCTCGCTAGCATATAACTGTTTGGGCTGTTGATATGGAATGTGCTGCACTTGATCTTCCTTGTGAATTTTTTTTTGTCTGTTCTGGTGACCTTTGACTTGGCGAAACGTTGAATTGTTTGTTTGCTCATTTAATGTCACTCATGCTACTATGGCTAATCGGACGATGCAACAGTGGAAGCTCTAAATTTAGCCTATCCAGGTTTAATTATGATAGGGATTTTTATCAAGTGCCTGTCATCGTACAGGCTAGGGACTCCCGTTTAACGTCCCTTCCGAAGGACGACATAACCGAGGATTATTTACTCCCTTTAAAAAATCCTAGGGCCACCTGCCGGGGTAAGAACTCGCGATCTTGGGCTTAGTAGGTTGTTACGCTAACCACTAGACCACAGTGAATGGTTAGTTATTTTCCAGTATTTTAAATACTTAAGGCTTTTTGATTTTGGAAATTTTAAATTTTATTCTAATGTGTATATACACCTTTTTATATATATATATATATATATATATATATATATATATATTTATATATATATATATATATATATATATATATATATATATATATATATATATAAGAGGGACCGTTTATTAATATTAGGACATGCACCATGTTTAAATAAGCATATTACTTGTCATTATATAGGGTTTGAATATGTAAAATTTGTTTATTTGTTTATTTTATTGTTTTTTAACTAGACTTTATTTTATTATCATTTTTGCATTTGTTTCCTTTTATTACCGCATGTATATACTTTATTACATTCACTTATTTTATTTTGTTTATATCATTTTTTGTTTTGTTATGGAATGGTTGTAGCTACATAGCACCATTACTTATTGCCCACAAGTGGCAGATTGTAATTATTTTAATAACTGTGTTTAATAAAAAAAAAACTTGTCATTGTATGTGATTTTTATATTAAAAGATGGTTTTATAAAATTACATTAAAATGCATTTAGGTATAACTTAACAATATAAGAAATTAATCGTCCACTTTATTCCACTCCTGCAATTGTATTTAATCAAAATTATAACCTATAATCTGTAGGTATTATTATTGTAGGTAATATTATTGAACTAATAGTGTCACGAAGATTAAGATGGGCTTGGCAACGAACGAATTCCTAAAAAGTTAATAATCGCAGTGCCGACTGGAAACAGTCTCAGGGGTAGACCGAGGCGTAGGTGGGAGTAATGCGTCAAGAGTGATCGGAAGTATTTGGGATTTGTATAGTGATCCTTGGACGGAAATGTGTAAGGAGAGATTGTTGGTATTGGCATCGATACTTCGAGAAACAAGCCCATGAACTACGCAAGTGTAGGCAAAGCACGGACATGGAAGAAGTTGCTAAGGCCTTAACCGCCCTACCCGACTTACTTTAAAGGTATCTGCAACAGCTAGAGTAGATTCCCGTTAGTCTTGAATCGAGGAAATGACATTACTGTTGTTGGAGTGTAGAGCACGAGGTTAACCACTCCTTGTATTATTATTCTAGACCGGTCATCGCCGCAACTAAGTAATAATAATAACAAAGGCATAATAAGACTTACATAATAACAAAGGAAAATACTTAGATATAGGATAATAACTAAGACTTCGATACAGGAACAGAACTTCAATAATAATTTTTAAATTACAATAGTTGCAAAAGCTTATTTTATGTGTTTTTTTTAGTTTTTTAGACTATTTTTTTTTTTACAAAAGACTTTATTGGTTTCTTCTGATATATATATATATATATATATATATTGTTTTTTTTGTTTCAATATATACGAAATTTCCCAGTTGGTCCTACCAACAGACATGTCATATGCTTGTCTCAAAGATTAAACCAAACATTCCTCAGTACTTGGCACAAGACACTACCGTGCCCTTGGGTATGAAAAATCGCTAATCCTGAAGATTCAGAATAATGAGACAAACTTATTAAATAATTGTATTGTCATCTGCCTTAGAGAAGTGTTCAAAATTTCAATTTAATTCGATGGTTCGATGTTGCCGAAACTCGAGTTCAAAAATTCCATTACATACATATAAACAGGCGAAGCTAATAAAAGCAATAAGTTGTAGGGCATTGGGTTGTAGATTTTTATTTAATCTGTTAGCATTGGGGGTGGATCATATGGGATTTAGGAACCTCCTGGGGCTCACCCAGCCTCTAAAATGTGGCTACCCAAAATAAGGGGGAAAATTTGACGGTTGAGCATCACCACACAGATCACCACCCTGCACAACCGTTGTCCATGAAACAGCATAGTCTCTGCCCTGTACTGAATCCTAGTCCCTTCTTTTTCCCTGGCTTTCTAATATTATTTTGTCTGTCTCTTTTCGAGTTTTCGCTCATTTTTATTAATTCGTATCATCATTATCTATGTTAACGTTTACTTCAGCTTTGCCTTGTATTTATTTAATACACGGCGGTCACATACACAGTGTGCAAATAATGATTGTTACATTGACCCATGATCGCCATCCGACGGATTGACAACCATGAAATTGCAAATGAGAAAAGGAAATTGTTCTCTCTATTGAGGTTGGTCTGTATCAATGTCCTGCCATTTGTGTTGTATAATACATTTACAAGAATACAACCATTGTCCTGTTTTGTAATAATTGAAAATCAAGTTAACTTAATACTACACCAGAAATATTACAATGATAAAATGTGAATTATGAGAATAAAAAAAAACTATAATTAACGAAGAGTCTTGGGTTCAGGACGTGGTAGAGACTACTGTTTCTAGGACAACGGTTGTGCAGGGAGGTGATTTGTCCAGGATCTTCGCTCAATTAAGGATACCCACATTATATAGGCTGGGTGAGCCCCGGGAGGGTCTCCGCATATCACAAGGTCCATATACAGCTGTTAACAGATCGAATAAATTCTATTAACAGCCGGATTCGAAGCTGGGACATTCGGCACGGCAATTCAGCGCTCTACCATTGAACACCGCTCCCCATTAAAAGAATAACATGTCTTTTTATAACCCATCCTTATAACGAAAATTAAAATTATCCATCATAGTAATTTCCAAGAGATATTTACTTAATTTGAAACAACCAAATGTTTTATTTTTAATACAATTATGCCTAAATATAAATGTTTTAGATAGGATTTTTTCAATGTCATCTAAATGATAATAATAATAAGGCATAGCCGAAGGTTCGATGCCGAATTCTCTAATCGTTACATACTGATTCCCGTACATGAATTGCCATCAATACCTAATCCTTATGATCCATCTTAACGCAACCCTCTCACCTATAACTCGGACGTTTAACGTTCGGCTCAGAGGTTATTAACTTTTTAGAAATTCGTTCGTTACTAAGCCCATCTCAACTTTCGCTATCAAACGTAAAACATAAAAAATTTTAAATGCAGTGGGATGATAGGTTCGTAATTATATACAAATAGCATAGTACTTTAAAGATCAAATTTTATATGTAATATTAATAATTTGACCATGGAGGATGGATATATCCCCAAGAAAATACGTAATAAATATACGTTTATGAGGTATCCATAATTGTTTTTACTGATTATTAGGACAATTTTTATCGAAATTATGTATTTATCTTAATATATTTATTTTATCTTAATATAATTGTTAATTTTTACAGATGTATAGAGCTTTTTAAAGTTATGTATAATTATTGTAAAGATGGAGACAATTTTTTAAAAGATTGATAAATGACATATGTGTCGAAACGTTTTAAAGAATATACAATTTTAAGAATACTCGATGACTGGATGATGGTTTTTCTCTCAAAATATAAAAATAAGAAGATTTATAGTCCAGTTTACATTAATTTACAAAAGAACTTTCGCTATCACATGAATTATATTAACAGGATGAATGCTCTGCAGTTCCGCCTTGTGTAATCTCATATATTCTCCAGTTCGTTCTTTTTTCGGACCGAATATTCTACGGTATATCTTAAGACATACGTCCTTCGCATTAAAGGTCATGTTTATAATTATAACATGTATGGTACTTTTAAAAATTCTAATTTTAAAATTTCGATACGAAATGTGCGATCTAAGTACTGTTTGTTTATTTTAAGGTAACTTTATGCTGCTAAGGCTAATCGGACGATGCTATATTAGGAGCTCTAAATTTTGCCTATCCAGGTTTAATTAGGATAGGGATTTTTAATGTGTACCTGACATCGTACCAGGCTCTTGACACCCGTTTAACGTCCCTTCCCAAGAACGCATAACGAAAGTTTTTTTCCTCCCTTTAAAAAATCTTAGGGCCACCTGCCCGCGATCTTGGGATCAAAGCAATGTTGAAACCGAAAAATAGCAATCAGTTCAAACCATTTCACTTGCGTGCTCCTTTTTATTTGTTTCGTCACTTCGTAATCATTGTTTAACATATACCTATGAGGCTTGTCGGGTTAAGTATTTTAATTTTTTTTTAAATCGTTGGGTGTACTCTCTTCGTAAGGGACGTAAAAAGGGTGTCATTCTGTACGGTTTCAGATACTCATTGAAGATCCATATCTTAATTATACCTGAATAGTCATAATTTAGGGCTCCTGCGGTTCCATCGACATATTAGCCGGATTAAAAGAAGTTAAATGAATAAAAAACGAACAAAGTGATTTGGGAAATATAAAGTTATGTTTATAATAATATACCTTTTTGCATTTTTGCCCAATTTTTTCTCTTTTTTTAATAACATTACATATCAAGACTTCTATAGCCGTCTTTTGCATATCAGATAAATCAAACGACTGATATATATAGGTCGACTGATAATTTATTTATTTTTTTAAAGGAAAATTTATTTTAAAATGCGTTTAGTGTAATCTAATTTCATAAACAGACAACTTGCGCTTTATTTAATCCTCATTATTTTTTCCGGTTATTGAAGACTTTTAAACATTGTTGCAGAAATTTCCGTTATTCTGTAGATTTTTTTGCATTTTGCAGAAACATCAATGGCGTAACTTTTAAAATGTAGTATTATTGATTTGTCACAAAAATAAAATCTGTACAGCTACGATCCATGAAGTGTCTTGGGTTCATAGGTGGTAAAGACTGCACTGTTTCTTGAACAACGGTTGTGCAGGTTGGTGATTTGTCTGATATCATACTCAACCGCGTAGTTCCCCCCCCTCCCGTTAAGTTTAGCCACTTTACAGAGGCTGGGTTAGCCCCAGGAGGGTCTTCAGATCCCAGAGGAATCATTCTCGGCTGTTAACAGATTAAATAATTTATCTGCCACAGCCGGATTTGGTTTAAATTTATATTTATTAATTTGATAATTTTTTTGTTATCATTATTACGTTGAATAAATAATTATTGAACTATAAATACAATATTTTGAATATTATCCGTCGATTTTAATGTCTCTTCATTTGAATATTTTCCTACATTTCATGTCCAACGCCTAGATTTCCCTACAGTAAATATACCTACTTTATAGAGGCTGGGTGAGCCCCATGAGGGTCTTCAACTCTCAGAGGCTGTTAATCCCCGGCTGTTAAGAGATTATTATAATTATCGTCCATACCCGGATTTGAACCCTGGACCTTTGGCACGGCAATTCAGCGCTCAACCGCCCGCTCCCTTTTATTATTGATTTGTACAACAGCCCCCCCCCCTCCAAAAAAAAGGAAAGGAGCTTCTAATATCCTAGCTAGCGAATCGTTATTTCGTTTCGGTCTAACATTATTATATTTTATATAACCATCAGTTAGGATTTGACGTAGAAATCTTTCGCTAACATTAAACATTCAACAATTTTTTTCCCCCTTGAGAAGTGTTCCACTCTCCCCCATTTTTTCTTTCTTTTGCAGTTTTGTTGATTCTCTCCTCATTGAAAGATGGAGTGAAAACCAGATCCGTGTAGATGCGGAATTAGAGTCATTTCCTATTGTCGTTATTTTTTCCGATTTGCCAGCCGTATCCTTGTCGGAGTTCACACTTTCGTATTAATGAGAGTTCATTATTGTTTTTTGTTGAACTTTTTAGAAATTGGATCATAGATGGGTTGCAAAATTATTTATATACTTATAAATTTTACTCTCAGTTCTTATTATTCAGTCAATTTGTTAAACTTTCCTTTGTCGGGATTTCTACAATCCAACATTTCCCATTTCAGCAACAGCTAATCTTGAATGATATTTACATAAGATATGATAATATTAAGCAGGTATTTTGCTTGATTGATGTAATAACATTTCGTCATCCATTTTGTATGTATTAACATCTTACAAGTGCCAATTTAATATACTTATATCCAATACGAATTATCCATACGTCTCTTTTTGCCAACCCAAAGGGTCCTGGGTGTAAATCCCGCTGGCTGGTAGACTTTTATTTAATATGTTAGCGGCCAGAGATGGATCTTGGGGGATCAAGGACCCTCCTGAGTCTCACTCAGCCTTTATAGCCATTAAAGCGGGTGCCCAAAATAAGAGGGGGAATCTGGCTGTCGGGCGTGATCTAGGTTGATTTTAATAGGTTTCGGAGCCCTAATAGTCTATAGGATATTTTTTTTCTATTGGTTTCCTCAGATTGAGGTTTCCTTCTACCAAAAATTCCTTGTATATATCGGTTTTCCATTTTCTTCTTTCTTGTACATCTTCTTCCCTCAGACCATGGCCGTGCATAGTTTCCTCAATTCCTACCGTCCACCTTTTTCGTGGTCTTCCTCGCTCTTTCCTACTTAAATTCTTCTGAGATGAAAATAGCATTCCAATCTCCTTTTCTCTATGTTTTGTTGAGTTCGGATTCGCAATTTATAATAGACGTCCTGTGATATCCATGATAAATACTTATTGCTGAACTAATGTAAACCGTTCTACAATTCTAATTTCTGCTTTCACCGCTTCTACAGATTTGGTATCCTGATGATGCACTTAATCTAGCCTAAGATATATATATTTTCATACCGGCCTCGAACCCCTGACCATAACCTCCTCCGTACTCGGACACTACTTCACTTTCGCCCTCCTGGAATGCTTTCTAAACGGCACCTGCTACGAGCGTAGCCACTTACGCAACTGACACCTAACTCCAATTTATCTGCCTTTAATGTGACTCCACTTTCTTCCAGTATTTCTTTCTTTTTTTTCTACATTCTTGGCTGCTTCGCCACTTTACGGTATAATTTTTGTATTTCTATATGTTATATTTTATTGTATTATATTTTGTTTGGTTTAAAAATATAAAAAAAGTGATCCGTAGCCGTTTCTCCCCAAAAAAAAAAAAAATGGTTTTACTTTAAAAAGCCTTTTATAGTAGCTATCCGAGTACAATTCTGTATACAACCTTAAATAATAACAAGTACAAGAAAAGACTTATTTACACTATAACTCCTTAGAAATTAATAGAAATCGGCCTACCTAAAGTCTTACATCGTTAAATTAATTTACAATCTACACAACCTTTTAGGCCAAAGATTTAGGACTGACACAGGAGCATCGTGCGATCAGACATAGCTGCATAAAGTGACATTAAAAAAAGAAACATATAATTTAGAAAGCTAATTTACAATAGAAGGTTTCAAAAAAATGAGAAGCATTACAATCCGGATAGAAAATGGACAGAAGAAAGGAAGGAGCAACAAAGAAAATGAAAATGAAGAATGGACACATTCAGAGAAAAGAAAAAACAAAATTATGCATGTATCCTCAGATGTTCTGAATTTTTTTTTGTTGCAATTTTCCTACTTTTTTAGTTCTAAATTATTGAGGGAGTGACGTCTGTACTATTCCTCCCTTGGCGGCGTTTCTGTAGACATCAACGTCTATTTTTGTCTGTAGCCGAAATTTGGTCAGAAAAGGGGGTGAAGCTTTGGGTGTTTGTCGAGATCTTAAACAGAAAAAGAAATAGGGTTTGACTAAGAAGTGGATGATGAAGGTTGAAGTGAAGAGAGATGAAGAAGGAAATCCGCAGTTGGAAACGAGTGAGAAATGGAAAAGGAAAAATGAGAAGACCAATGGTCACTCGGAAGGGTTCATTCATCCCTGATCGTTCTCTGGATTTTGCGCAAGCTTGATGATAATGCGAATTAATACAAATTAATGTAGTCCATTAGGTATTCCTCTTCTTAGCCTCATTCCCATCGCCAATATTAACTGTTAAAATATTCACCACTGTCGTAACTCTTGGGATTCCATCTGGATCCCTGAGCATTGTCGAGCAGAGTTCCTGACCAAGCAACACTTTCTCGCTACGCTCTTCGCCATCATTAGGTACTTCGTGAGCAACACATTAACATAAGAGGAAACCTGGTTACATAAGCATTACATACTGACACAGTGACGGGGTTTAATTGCATTAGGCATTGTTTATTATAATTGTACATTATGTGTCTCCAGTCCCGGAAAATAAGTGGTTGAGTCGAATTTTGTCCAAAGTGAGTTCCTTGTACTGAAGGAAGCGGAATCGTGTCTATCTCCTAGTTTTTGGGGCTTGAAATGGAGTTGTAACCTAAGCAATAATTCTATTTCAAGGCAATGCCTCAGTTAGCCACTTATTCACTTCGAAAATAACACGATTCCTCTTAGTCAAGTACAAGAAACTAATTTCGGAGAGAATTATACTTAACCACGAGTTCACAGAGCCTGTAGATATATAGGACAAACTCTGTAACAAACTTATGAAAACAAATCCTCGGTTTGGAAAAAAAGGACGTATAAGCATGCAATTGGAAAGCTCCAAAAAACAAAGCCTTAAGTTTTTAAAATTCAGAAAAATAGTCACTAAACGTTTAGCCAACTCAGGCATCATAAGAACATATAATAGAAATAAAAATTCACATCATTAAAAATAAAGTCCAGTATATCTCACATCAACAGTCCAAACAGACTTATCAATCAGAGAAACAACCTCACCTCTAGACGTTTTCTAATAATTATTGTATGTCTCTTTTTGGGTTCTTGTTTGTTTATTTAACGTCACTGCATGCCGCTGTGGCTAATCGGACAATGCACTGTGGGACCTCTAAACTTTGCCTATCCAGGATTAATTAGGATAGAGATTTTAAGCGAGTACCTGACATCCAATAGGCTCGAACCGCCGTTTAACGTCCCTTCCGAAGGACGGTATAACCTTGGATTTTTTACTCCCATTAAAAAATCCTAGGACCACCCGCGATCTTGGGTTTTGCAGATTGTTATACTAACCAATAACCCACAGGTCGCTCTTTTGAGTTCTTATAATCATAATTTATTTATATTTGCATACTCTTTACTATACTATACATAAAGTTGGTACAAATGCAAATTATCCAAAGTGAAAGAAACACTTCAGGAAAGGGAAAAAATTATTTCAAGGTTCCTTCAAAATTCAATGTTCAAACTTAGTTTAGTTATGTAATTAAATCTTGTTTTTGCGCTTTATAGATACTCTATATGACTCTATATGAATGTTAGATTAATTATCAATCCTAAAGAAATTGCAATGTGTAGACAAAGAAAAATGCGTTTTTTTTTTCACATTTGATAATTTGCATTTGTATATAGGTAGATAGATATATTTTAAAAAAAAATCTGTACCAATTCAACCCATGAAGGGTCTTGGGTTCATTACATAATAGAGACTATACTGTTTCTTGAACAACTGTTGTGCAATGAGGTGATTTGTCGTAAGATAGATATATGAATACATATTTAGACCATTTGTATGGACGATATCAATGCCTTAGTTCACAAATGTGTTAAGTGCAAATTTTGTTATATAAATAATTTTGTAAAGTTCTGATCAGGGAGTCAGGGATCATATGTTGATATAAAATTAATAGAGAAGCTGTGAAGGTTACAAAAATATATTGTGTGCTTAAACTTGAACTGTATTTCTTGTCTTAAATTATTATCAAATTTGACTCCTGTAAAATCTTGTTTTCGGCACTTAACGCATATGTGAACTAACGCATCGATATGACTGTCCCTTAATTACAACGAAAACAATACTATTCTGTTTCTCCAAGTACAAGAAACTCATTTTGGATAAAATTCGACTTTCTTATTCATTGGGGCTGTAGGTATAATATATAACTCCAATATAAACTGTAATATTGGTTCAATAACTATAAATATATTAATATATATACCCGGTGAATAATATTGTGCTCTACTATCATTGAATAGGTTTTAACTTTCCTATCATCCTTCCTCTGCCAAATCATCCAATCCTTCCATCCATTAAACATCTTCCACCTTATTCATTTCCAATTCTCTGTCCATTCCCCTCATATTTGTTCTCGAACATCAGATATGAGCGATCAACCTATTAGCATCCATTTCATTTCCGATCATCATCTCAGTGATGTAACTATAATTTTGGTGATTACATATTTAAATTTTTTTGCTGAAACATTTTTATTAACTACTAAACAACCTTGTTGAATTTGAAAATCGAGATTACGTATTTACCAACAAATTGCTTTCGTATTGTCTATCGCTAGTTTTTATACTTTTTTTGATAGAAGTTGCGCGGACTGGAGCGTTGGGTAACTGCTTCGAAGCATTGGGGACGATTTGATGTAAAAATGTCTTCAGTTCCTTTTAAATCGAAATATCGGGTGTGATAACCGTCCAGGAAATTTGTTACAATTGTTATATTTTGTTGTTCTTATTAAATGTAAAAGCTTTTGAAACACCCGAGAAACATAATCCTCTGGATAGACCAGAAGCCTCAGTGAATAATAGTTTAGTCGATTTTTTTTTATTAAGAGAGTTAATTGCACTGAGGAAAGAGGAATCGTCATTATCGTCATGTCTAAGTGGCTAAGTTCGACCTTGCTTTGAAATGGAGTTATCGCTTCTATCAAAACTCCATTCCAAAGCAAACATTACGATAGTGACACGGTTCCGCTTTCCTTAGTGCAATTAACTCATTCTGGAGCAAATTCGACGTAACCATTTATTCACTAGGGGTGCAGATATAAAACATATTGTGGGCTAATAATGATGATAGGTTTTGCGTATTTAAACATACGAATGCATCAACTATTAGACCAACGTTAAGTAATCATAGAAAATATAGTCTCAGAGTTTTGTTGAACGAATCGGACTGTGATACAGTGGGAGTCCATTTTGCTTATTCAGTTATGATGTTTAACTAGTGCCTGCCAACGGTTCGGAGTTGCCATTTTACGCTTCCTACGAAGGAGTGTTTAACCAAGGAGTTTTTTACTCCGTTTAAAAAAACCTAAAATCGCCTACCACCTTGCGAACACGCGACCTTGGGCATAGAAGGTTTTTATGATTATATAATTAATATTATATAATTAAATTTTTATAAAGCCATAAAAATGAATGATTTTTTTTTGTTATCTTTTATACTTCTCAATGCTCCTTATTTTGTTAAGAATAAAGTCATACATAACGACCTTAATGTCCCATTTGTTGCTGATTTGGCCCGAACCCGGTATCTATCCCTTCATGGCAAACTTCATTCCCACTCAAACCCTCTAGTTTCAAACCTAGCTTCCTCTTCAATTCCCGATTATCCTCCGAGGCGTCTGAAAAGAAGATGGCCACGTGATCTTCTTAGTTGAACTTGTGATTTGACTACTACCAGTGGGTAGTTTCTCTACTTGTCATTATGTATCACTGCCTATTTACTTGTTGTATTATTGTAATACAGTTATAAATATCAATAAATAAATTTAAAAAATAACAAAAAATAAATCTTTTATACTTATGGTATGAATTTGAGAAATTATTTTATTTTTATTATCATCTTCGCAAGTATTTATTTTTTTTTTATTACCAGCATGTATATTTTTTATTTTATTTATTTATTATTATTATTTTATTTTATTATTTTTATATTTATATTTTTATTGAATGATTGTAAAGCTATTTAGCGCTATTACCTATTGCCTAAAAGTGGTAGATTGTAATATTCCAATATATAATACTTACTAAAAAAAAATCGTTTACATTATTAAACTTATTCGTTACATATTAGTGTTTTATTAAATTTGTAATTGTAGCGTGTGATTATTTATTTTTTCCCTATAAATATTTAATTTTAAATTGCTATTATGATATTATTAATTTTATTGCTTACTGCTAATTCAGTTTATATATAATTTTATTTTTTGTAATTTTTTACTGTTCAATTTAATCCTCAGTACAGTAGTAAATGAAATAAGTATGAAATATTTATTTTCCCTTGTGTTATTATGAACTAGAATGGAAATGAAAAAATTATTCATAAATGTTTTTGATTAACTTATTTCCTGCGAAAATATTTGTTTAAAAAGGTGCTTATTCCATATTTGATATTAACAAATGAGCTAAATTTAACAATATTTATGCTGTTTTCAAAATCTATAATAATTAATAAATTGAAAATATTCTAAGAAAAGAAAAAATCCAAATTATACATCCGTGATTTTTAGATGTTCTGAACGAAAAAAATTAGTTAATAAATTTAATAATATTTAAAAAAAAATTTTCATGATTTTTATTTAGAAATTTTAGTATAAATTATTTGAAGGTTAACCAATTAACATGTTAATTATTTACGATCAATCTATTCCCTAAAATGTTAATTGGAACTCATTCACAGGAAAGGACTAGAAATGTCCGCTATAGGCAAATGGCTTATCAGTTAATGACAGGCTACACTAATGATAATAATAAGTCAAGATTAATAGCCATCATTATCAGTTTATCTCCTCCCCAATTTACCCCCACCTAGTTGAATATAATTTTATTATTTATTTTAACTGGAGTGGTAATTATTATTGTTAGTAATTTATTATTTAATTTTTTTAGTTCATTAGGGTTGTGAGGTAGCTCAGTGTTAGAGCCTCAAATTGCTGCGTTTAAAATCCCAGATTTGAATCCGGTTGTGATGAAATATTTATCTGTCTTATGGAGCTGTATTTAAGTCTTAGTGGGATCTGCAGACCCTCCTGTAGTTCACCCAGCCTCTTTAAAGTGAGTAGCGTGAATTGGGGAAAAACAGGCGGTTAAATCACTTCCCTGCACAACCGTTGCTTGAGATAATCACTACCATGAAATGAACCCTAGAATTTTATGGGTTGTAGTTGTAAAGCTTTTTTTTTTTTAATTCGTCTAGTCCATCAGATTTTTTATAATAGCAAGTTCTATTTTTTTTTACTTAAAACCTTTCAACAATAGTCTTAACTCGATCTGAATCGATTAATATTTGTTTTTGCCTGAGTTATTGAGCTGAAGGTACAATATTCAAAATCGGCTGGGGTAGATAAATTATTTATTCTTTGTTTTTAACTGCACTGAATCGTCCCTACAAATTCTCTCATAGCTCCCCCAGCCTCCTTGAGTCGGTAAAATCGTTACTCGTAAAATAGAGGAAAAACCTAGCGGTTGAGCATGATCACGGTCTAATCACCTTCCTACACAACTGTTGGCTTATAACAGTGCAGTCCCTATCCCTACCATGCACTGAACACAAAACTCTTCAAAGGCTGTACAGTTGTACTGTTGTGCAGTTTTCTTTTTTATAATAATGGAAAACGTTGAGAATTTTCCAACTCTTCTTTCCGGATAACAGTTTGTTTGTATACACATTCAACGCCAATTTAAGCTACTGTGGATAATCGGACGATGCTCTAGTCCTAAATTTGCCGATCCAGATATCATAAGGATAGGGATCTTTAACGAGTACCTGGCACTACTGGAAATGAAATTTTACGTTCCATCCTAAGGACGGCATAGACAAGTTTTATTCCCTTTAAAAACTCCTAAATCTACCCATCCGAGCTGTTAATCTGTGACCTTGAGAGTAGAAGGTCGGCATTCTAACCTTTACATTACTTGTAATCCACGATACTGTACCACCTTAAAAAAATATTACTTGCTAATATCAAGGTATTGCACTACATTCGCTGGATATTGCACTTATTAATATACGAAAGTCCTCTCTCTCGATATCCATACTTATCCAATATCCAGGTTCCTCTGATGCAAGAAGGAGCATGGCCGTCGAACCGGATTATGTCGAAACTGGAAAACTTTACCATCCTTTGTTTTGTTGCTATAATTTCCATATAGTGGTGATAGATCGTTTCCTCGACCCTGCTATCTCCGTACTCCACGACGTGGGATTCGTCCTACAAGAGGAAGAAGGCTTCCGTCACCGCTGAAGAATGGTGCCCGTCTTGCCACTTCACTGTTTGATAGTTGTCACGGTTTAAGTGTCATTCCATCCGATTTTTTTTTTCGAGACTTTTCTTCCTTGTTGTGATTTCCTTATCATTATTGTCTTTGTTATAAGTAGGAAGGTATTAGTGTAATTTGTTTTCTTCTTCTTAGATAATATTACATGATCAATAATCAAACAGCATCAATTATATTATAGTTATATGGTTGTATGTAAGGGAAGTACTGACTTATTTTGTTATATAAATCGCTTTTTGAGATAGATTGCTTGTTATAAAAATAAATAGTCAATTTAATATTTCTAAGAGTCGGGCTAAATAAAAAATAATGATAATAATTTTTGTAAAAACCTGTAATAATACAACCTATGAAGGTAGCTACTATACTGTTTTTAAGGTAACGGTAATGCAAGCAGGTAATTAGGCCGAGATCACACTTAACCTCTTGGCTTTTCCTCCCTTCGAGGGTATCCACATTATAGAGGCTGAGTGAGACACAGTAGAGTCCGCAGATACCATAGGGTATAATATTTTATCGGACCCAAACCGCTTCAAACCCCAGACTTACAGCTCATTTATTCAGCGCTCTACACACCGACCCACCACGCTCTCTTAATATAATTATAATATTAATTTTTAAATATTTAAAACTATTTATTTTATTTATGTAACAAATTAAATGTTTTAAGTAATATAATTATAATTCAATTTACCTTGTTGGTCATTGTTTATTAATGAAAAACATTTTTTAAGTTAAACTATTGTTAAATGGTAACTTAATTTAGTTATTAAAATTTCCATAATTTTATTTAGTGTTTGTTTAATGTTAGCAGTTAATAATTAAATAATTGTATCATGTAATAAGTCAATGTTATTCATGTAAATACTATAAAGTGAAATATATTCGGTTCGGCTACTGTTTAGCCAATTTAATTTTACTCACTTAAATAAATACATTTAAAATGTAATTTTTATAATGAGGAATTATAATTATATTTAAAAAATAAAAATCGAAAAATATTTGGGATTGGTTTCAATGATAGGTGATTGAATGCCCCTTGAAATTGATTCTAGTAAAACTCTGTCGTGGTAGTTCAAGCATGTTGTAATTGAACTTGAATTTCATACATAAGTTTATATTTTGTATTGGTTACGTTTGTTTGCTTCGTTGCTGGAATATTTAAAAAAAAGAATTATGTGTGTATTGTTATTGGCATACAAACAATCTTTATTTACCTTCTATGGCTTTTTTTTTAATTAACACCCGTTCAAACCCATCTTTAAAAAGTTAATGTTAAAAAAAATAAAAATATTTGAAAAAAATTGGGCATGGAGAGCTATAAAATGCGTGAATTTTTAGCTTAAAAGCCTAGCATCTAAATTGAGACTTATAGTTTTATTACTCAATATTATTGTTATTATAATTAATTACCTGTATGAGTACGAAAGTGGTTAACATTGATGCTGTTGTGGTACACTATTAAGGTATTGCCGGTCCAACGGCTCTCCGCAGACTGCTCTATACAGCAACCCCCTCTAAGATCCAATCCCCACTGGAACGTAAGTTCCCCATCGCATCTGTTAAGGCAAGGGTGTCTTTAAGATTGAATGTTTATGATCTTCATTGTACTTAATTAAGACTAATCAATGCGGTAGAATAGTAGGTGTTAACCCTGTGAACTAATATTGGGTGTTGAAAGTTTATATTTGTAAATAGAAAGTCATAACTCACAAAACTTTATTTTTCAATAGAGATACTTGAAAGTTCTATGTGAGTTAGAAACAAATAAAAATTTGGGTAACGATGGCATTGAAATTCTTTTATTAACCACTAGAACGTTTTTAAAAACTTGAATCTTTTTTTTATTTTAACTTATGTTAATATTTCCATAAAACTTCAAAAGTTTTTTTTTATTTGATTGTTTTTTTTTACCGTCGCTTCGACTGCTGGGGCCATTAGCTTATATTTCTTGGATTAAGTTTGTTCGTTTTAGGTACATCAGAGTCCTCTGCAGTTCATTATCATTTTTGAAAGGTTGGCACGTTTCAATTTTCAAATTTGTTCTTATTATTTCATACTTCTTGCATTCAAATAGATGCTTGACTGTAATTTGTACATTGTTGCAGCTTTGGCAGGTTGGTTGGTACTGCCCTAAAAGCAGGTGGAGATGTGTCAACTTCAAAAGCCAACGTCAAAAGTTCAAACATACACAATACAATATATACAACTCAATATATGACTTTATTAAGAACAAAATTTGGAAAGGAAATATCAGATTTGTTGTTCCAACTAATACAATTGCTACTGAAGGTTTAATTAAAAATTACTAAGTTTTGAGTTATGTGGTTGAGCTTTTGAAGGAGCGGTGTATGCTTTGATACAAATTTAAATAAAAATAGAAGAATTATGTGTTAATAATCTCCGTAATAATTATCACTGAAATTAAACATATAACATTTCAGTGCGTATAATTACTGAGGCTTATGTACTTATAAATAACACATTAATATTTGTATGATGACAAAAAAAAGACTAAGTCGAAATTATAAGCAGATAACCATGACGAATAATTCCTTTTTTAATCCTAACTCTATTGCTATCTTTTATTTTACAAATACTTGGTTTCAAAGTAAATAATCCACCTTTTATTTTTAAATCATACCTGCCCTCTGATTTTTTCCGGGTTCCATAGCAGTAATTTTGCTCTGTTCTTGAATCTGATATTTGGGAGGGAGATGGGTTTTATGGTCTAAGTCGTGTATACAATTATCATCATAAATAACTAAGTTAGTCGAAATTATTAGAGAAAAATATAGTCCGAGAATACGGCATTTTGATAATTTTTATTAGCATTGATCAAAAAATTACATAATTTATAAGTTCTTTCTTTTTTTTTAAATTTATTGATCTTGATATTGTTATTTTTTTATAGTTTTATTTTTTAAATATTTTGTTTTTTTTGCACCTGCGCAGTATATCACGGCATCCAGCAAATATTCTCTCAATTTTTTCTTTTCCCCCCTCGATTTGTATTAATATGAACTTTTTGATTTGATTAATGTATTCTGACCAGCTCTATTATGCATTGTCTTTTTAATCTTCTCATGGAAAGACCAATAAAACCATAAATTGTTTCTGCATTCATTATATTTAGTTTCTTAAATTGTCTTTAAATTGTTTTCACTCTATATCAGCTTCGATTAAAATATTTCATTAAAAATTTTGATAAATAAAAAATTGAAAAATCTGAAGCCACTCTTTTTAAATCCAAGAGTTTTAAAACCTTTGATTGGATAATTTACGAGGTTAAAAACGTTCCAAAATAATGACACCCTTGTCATCGGCTAATAACTATGAAATTAGCATTAACTTTTTTTCCTGTTTCTCCGGAACGAATGTACATAATCGTTTTTCTTTTTGTATCCAATTAAATTTTCGACTGGGTGCTGAGTACATTATGAAATATTAGATTTTTTTTTCTCGAATGACTCTTGCAAGAGGAAGTCTGAGCTCTACTTTTGGAGCACGTCACCTAACAGAAGATAGCATTGTGCATGGAATTCTCTAGCGACGCCTTTACGCTCTTCTGGATTCGAACAAAAGAAGGGAAGCCTTTCAATTTCCGCAACTCTACGATGTAATTAAAAATTAAACATCTGAGGGTAAATTCCATCTGTATGAAAGGGCCTTGAGAGCATATGTAATCCAAATTAAACATTCATATAGAAGCACGAAGTAACTAAGATAATTGAATAATTATTATACATATACTAATTACTTATAATAATATTTAAAGAATAAGTATGCATACGAGCCAAAAACTACGAGAATGACATGAAATAGCTTCCCTCAATACAGTGAGCTTCCTCTGGATAAAATTAGACCTAACCACTTATTCACCATCATAGGCGGATGCAAGGGGGAGGGCACGGGGGCACGTGCCCCCCCCCCCAGACGGTGTTTTGTGTGGAGAATCCATTACAATACATACTTGGAGGCAATTCATGTGATGATAGTTGTTAAAATAAGAGAAATAACATGAGTGAAACCATTGTTTAGATATTTTAATAAAACTTTCTATAAATACTATAAATATAAATATAAATATGTATGTCGTCCAAAAATATTACTTTTTTATTAGTTTCTTTGGTATTTATCGTGTGATTGTGGTTGATATGATGTTCTCGTTAATGTACAAATTATTACTACCAAGTATTCAATTCGACAGCCAAAAGAACAGTGTGGTTTTATTGCAAAGAATCAATTAAGTGTTTTCTTGTAGTATTTTCCCAAGTTAAAAAAGTACTGTAAATATTCTGAATTCTAATAACAGTTATACTCAGTTGTTATGATGAAAATAAAATGATTTTATATATTGTTAATATTTATTTGAAAACAAAATAATTGACAAAATAAGTGTTATATGAAATGTTCAAATTGAAATTTGAAATAGAGGAATCTGCCGCCATGAAGTATTTGTTTTTTATACTTTGTTTCAAATCTTAACTACTGTGCTTCAGCTACTGATTTTATATTTACTATAATTTATTATTAGTATTATATTGTAAATTTATTTGTCTCAGATGAAATTCTTAGATTAAATCAAAATCGTTGGCCTAAAAGTCAGCATAAACTGATTAAATGTCATGTAGGCTGTTTTTAAAAATAATGTGACTGACTATATTTGTATGTGGATTCTGAGCAGAGTCGCCAGATAAGAGGATTTTTTTTTCATACCCATGAAGATTTCTAGTTAGTTTTTTGTAATCTTTATGATCTTTAACATTTATAATTATGCAGCGTCACATTACACGTATCGGAGATCTGAGACAACTAGATTTTTTAAAAGAAATATTGCTGTATCTGTGTGAACATAGAACGATTTAAGATTTATTATAGATTATGTTTTTTGTATGTTCTTCTTTATATCCCTGGCCATAAATATGTGTTTTTATTACTATATAATAATTTTTATTATGCCTAATATTAACGTATTTGTTGTTGCATAATTTTCATTATTTAAAAATACTCTATAGTTTATTTTGTACTCTGTATTTTATTTTACCTTTAAGTACTCTTGTAATAGGAAATTTCTTATTAAAAGAAAATTTTAGCATTGATATACTTCGTAATATTTATACATTACTTATTTTAAAATGTTTCAAGTTTAGAGGGAAACTATAAAAATTTATAGGGAAATTCGACTACTTTAGTGTAAAAGATTTTTGGCAACACTGATTTATAGTACCAGTCTGTTCTTGCCACTTTAAAAAGTGATTCGTTCTTCTCATTATTTCTCTAAATAGTTTCTATATTAGTTGTATAATTTATTGTTTAACTTTTAGTTCTATCTGGTGTATAGTGTCTATTCTGCTTACTTAGTAATGAATTTCGACTCAGTTGTGAGTACTTTGTTATAAGTATAGTTTAATTGTTCGATTTCGATTAATTATATTTACCCTTTCCATTCAACTTTCACCGTTATTTTTATTTTCTTGTGTTATTTTTGCCCTCATTAGAGTCTATCTATTCATCCTTTTTATCTATTGATCGTTTTTAGTTCTAATAAGTGGTTTGGAAAAATTATCACACTATGTTATTATGCAATATGATGTAAGTGCATATCTGCCTTGATGCTTAACAGTTAGCATGAATATTAAGTGAAGGAACTTAATGCTTGCCCGCTAAAATATATTTTGCCGATGTAAAATAAAGAATTTTCTACAAACTCGTTTTTAAGTTATCATACTTGATTAACAACCCCTTCTAAAATGCATAGTTTTTTCTCTTGAAAAAAAGATACCATTTTACTTTATAAAGTAAGTAATATTCAAAATAAATGTATTAAACAAAAGAAAAGATGTAAATACTAGAGTTTACTACCTCATAGTAACCTTCTATGTACATTTTCAACTGTAGTACATGTTTACCAGGCACCATACCTTAGGAGTCATGATTTGAACACATAGTTTGAATTGGCCGTATATCCCTATTACATAATTTAACACTACTTTATGTTTTTAATTTAATTTATCATGGATTTGAACTATATACGGGTGATTTTTAAAAATTATTTAATATATAATCTTGGTTAATGTGCTATTTTAGTTGTTTAAACAAATAATAATGGTGTTATTTATGAACAGTCAAAGGTCTCTGGCAATTAGGGTCAGAAAATATTATTGAAGAGACAAAAGACTGACCCTGGCCTGAAACTACTGTAGGTTCTCACCAGGTCCTAATTAGTTATTATTTTAAGAAATAATAGAAATTATTAGTTGTTGTTTAGTCATAAAATTAGTTTATTATACCTGTCTGGGCAAAAATTATTGTCAGTTTTTTGCAAACTTCGTTATTTTTTTTTATTAACTTATCTCTTCAAGTGGAGAATTATCACCTCATACTTTCCATTTTTATTATATACTTCCATCTTCTAGAATATTGTTTCATGTCACGAAACATAAATTACAAATTATAAGATAATAGAAAAGCAATGATTGCATACGATAAGATTTTTCTGCATCCTTCATTTTCAGAAACGTCTATATAATACATAATTTAACTCAAGATATATATTTAATGTTTTAACATACAGCTTAGGCAATATTAAAATATATAGAAAGATAAAAATATTTTTGAATTTTTTGCCTTAACTCATTTTAAAATATTTGAAAAACTCTTCACTGGAATAATAGTGCTGACATACTAAATATTACTTAGGTCTTAGGGGAATTTTATTTTTTTCATACACATCTATTTAATAATAGTTTATAATTTTTTTTACAATATATTAGTTTGTTATAAATATGTGAAATATATGAAGTTCTATTTCTAAATATATTGTTTTTGCTTTCAGCCAGTCTACCTGGAAACCAAGTTGCTCAGCAGTTACTTTCAGCTCTCAAAGATCGAGGGTGTTCTCCCGAAGATGTTCTGGGCCTGCTTAAAGAACTTCCGAATCCTCTCGAAGATGATGAAGGTCCGGAAGCAAGATATAATCCGCTCAAGATTGACATATTCGTTCAGACGCTCTTTTACATCGGATCTAAAAGTTTTTCGCATTCTTTCGCTGCGCTGGCCAAATTCAATCAAGTATTTAAGGTAAAAACAACACATCCTTTCTCAAATAAGAATTATTTTATTGATAATAAAATGTGTATTATTTATATAATAAAAATATAATATGAATTATTGATGTGGGGATGGTTGACTGAATATATCTTAGAAGGGTGTGCAATGGCGAGGTTAACTTATTTTAATAAGTATGAAATAAATATCAAAAATAAGTTAACTTATTTTGTGTAAAATGCTTTGACTGCACTCCCCAACCATTTCACACTCTTCTGTAATATGAATTATATTATTGGTAAATTAATAATTTTTGAAAATTCTTTTGCAGTTACTCGCAGATAGTGAAGAAGCTCAGTTGTGTATATTAAGAAGCATATACGAACTTTGGAGGAATCATCAACAGATGGTATGCGTTCTGATCGATAAGATGCTGAAGATACAATTACTCGAATGCGCGGCAGTTGCTAATTGGATATTTTCTAAAGAAATGTCTCATGATTTCACTAAGTAAGCATAGTTATTATTTGTTTAATATTTAATGTGTGTTACTATACTATAATATAGGTACATCTATAGTTAATTAGACCACTCAGAGGCACATTCAGACTCTATACTGCGAGTACTAGATCCTTCAATAGGTCGAAGGCTAAACTTAATCTAATTAGTGTAGCGTGATCATGGCCTTACTCCATCCTGTCAGCAAAAAAATAATATTAATAAAAACATAACCTCCTTAGTAATGCATTCATGTTATGTAGTGTATTTTGTAATATTTTAAAATAAAAATATACTGCAAACTATTTATTTAAAAACATTAAAAAGGAGTGGAGGTTTTGTATAAACAAGTCTGTTTAATTTACAATATTATTGTTAAATTTTAATTGATATATTTTATAGTTCTTTGGAAAATTACCGTGATTAGACCAACAGAAATTGTTACTTAAACTGTTATTACTCATGCAATTCACTTGCAGTTTTTAACTCTAGAAAATTAAACTGTGTAGTAAAATAGTGTGCAAATACTTTTATATTATATTGAAGGTTAAAATTTGTTCACTCTGAATAGTATCTTCAAAATAGTAATGATCCTAATTATTCACTAGTTTTATTAACTTTCTTGTGATGCTTTCTTATTAATTATTATTATTTATTTTTTGTTGAATTATTTATAATTCCTTTAAGGCTTCTCATATATTGTTATTATGGGGTAGTTGCCTCAGAATAATTAAAGATTATTATTATTGTAATTATTACTATTGATGATGAAGTTTTCACTTTATAGGTTGTATGTATGGGAAATCCTGCACTTAACAATAAACAAAATGAGCAAATATGTGAACCGCTTGGGCCGGGAAGTGACCGAAGCACGGGAAAAGTTAGCTAGGAGCGGAGGAGGCAGTTCAGGTGATGAAAGCGACGACAGTCGAGGAGATGACCGGCCGACCGAGGAAATGCTCGAGAGGATGGAAGAGAGGCTCGAGAGTGCTCAAGGAGACCAGAAGAATCTCTTCCTTATTATATTCCAGGTATGCCAATTTTATTTATAATAAAAAAATATTTTATTAGTAGCATAATTAAAGAAATAAAGATGTATCTGCAATGATGTTAATACCATATACTAAACTCAAGACTCTTCATGAGTTGTAGCTGTACAGGAATTTTAAAGAGAAGCTTTTATTGTCCAGGATTCATTATTATTACTAACAATAATTTTGATAATTTGTTTAGCTTTCAACAGTAGTTTTGTTATTGGATAACAAAAGTTTAATGTCTTAAAATGATCGTGTTAGCCAAGCTCTATTATTTTATGGTATACGACTCATTTAAAGAGTATATTAATCAGTGCTCCCTATGAATCATAAATAGTTCAAATCCCATGATTTTGCAGAATTATTTCTTTAAACGAAAATAAGCGATCCAATTCTTGAATAATGAACTAGTGGTGTGAACGTTACAACTACACTGTATGCTGTGTACTAACACTATTTGTTTTATTACTTCTTACATTTTTATAATTTATATCATAAAAACATTATTATTATTATTATAATGTTGTTTTATAATTTATAAAAGCTCCCGTTTATCAATCTAATCTGGAATAGTGGTAGGTAATAGATGTTGTCAGTAAAGCATAATCTTAGATCTATGGTACTTTACAGAAGCAATGTCCATATCTTTAAAAAACAAGAAATTATTGAACACCTGGAAAAGAAATATTCTATACATGATATATAAGGCATTCAGGATCAAAAGTGGATAACTCCGAAATTTCAAAAATTATCTTTTTCGCAGTTTTCACTATTTTAGGCAAGCAATTTTATGCTCCGAAACTTAAGGTTAGAACCGAACTAATAACTTGTGAAATAAACCGGCGAATATCGTGTAAGACAAAATTGCTTGATTAAATTATCGAAAAATGTGGAAAAATCGATTTTTGAAATTTCAGAGTTATCCACATTTAATCCTAAACCCTTCATATGGTCTATCTTTAGAGGAAGATCAGTAATAATTAAAATGAAGCAAGGATTGATGTAAGGAATGAAATAAAATTATATTAGGCCATATCTTTTCTTTTCAAATAAAATATTTTAAAAAATATATTAGATTTGAACTATGTAAAATATATTTATGTGTTATGAAAGCAGCAATGTATATAAGTGCTAATCTATAATAGAGTATTTATGTGCTATAATGATACAGTTGTTTAAACTGATATTATAGATATAAACATTTATTATTGAATTTAATTTTTAATATCCTTTTCAGAGATTCATTATGATCCTTTCTGAGCACTTGGTGAGATGTGATACCGACAATAAGGAGTTTGACAACTATTGGTATCGATGGACAATTGGAAGACTGCAACATGTTTTCTTAGCTGTGAGTATTTTTCATCATGTAATTAATTACATTATTAACTATTCCCCATTTATAGATTCATTTTTTCAATTATGCATTTATGTGTGTATGTTTTAAACATAAAAATCGAGAACGTTTACAGGGAATTAAAGGAATTATTTTGAATAATTATTAGTTGACCTTATAAATTATCTAGGATGAGAAAATGGTCTGGGTAGAAGTAAAAAATAAATCATTAAATAGTTTTCAAATATTTTAATCAATAGAAATCAACGTTTCGACTCGCATTGCTGGTCTTATTCAGGGTTAGTGGTGTCAAGTTTGGGACTCTCTTATTACTTTCAAGTCCACTTTTCACCGCTAAGCCCTAATGAATACTTGCAATATGGGTTGAAATGGTTATGTTTTAATTAATAGTTGCTCACTATTGAATAATTTATTTTGGACTTCGACCCAGACCATTTTCTCCTCTAAAGAAATTAAAAGTTCTTTTAAGATAAGGAATACTAATTATTTTTATGTATAGCCTTATTTATTTTTCTTATAAGCATAGTATTATTTTGTCATGAATCTTAAAAATTTATTTATGAGCTGCAAAATTTGTTTTCCATTATAGTTAGTTTGTAAGTTTCTTGTAAATGATCAATTTATGTGAGAGTATTAATCATTATGTTAATTCACCTTTGGGATGACAAGATTCTTGAATCTTGCTTTTAGTTCATAAGTTTTCAATAAATTAATGTCAAAAGTTTAGTTTACTTATTACTGTTATTTCTGCACAGGTGATAGTGATTTTTTTATTATTTTACTAGTCAATGCTTGTCACAAGGAACTGTAAAAAAACATTTTTATGATGTAAGCTATTAACCTTTTCCATATCTCATGCCATGTAAAACATTAGTATCTAATTATGTATTTTGTAAAAAAAAATTCAGATATAAAAAATGTATCTTTTATTTTATTGTTAGATATTATAATTTTTTTAATATTTTATTTTGAAAAGAAAAGATATGACCAGGACCAGGGCTCGAACCCAGGTTTCCCAAGTATCCGCCGTGGTGCTTAGCCACCTCAGCCATCCTGGTTTGCTTCTCGGTCAGACATATCCTCTCTTTTCACTGATCCTATATCTCCTTGTTCTCGCAATTTGCGATGTATACACGTGGAGAAGGTTAATTAAACATTACTTTTATTTTTGGATCTTGTTGACTTACTTTATGATATATTATTATAATTTGTATCTTTTATTTTATTGCTAGATGTAATAATTATTTAATGAGTCCCGGTCCTGGTCATCTTTTCTTTTCAAATAAAATATTTAAAAAATTATTACATCCAACAATAAAATAAAAGATATAAATTATATTTCTTAACTCCTGGCCAGTACAAATATTTTCTCTTCAAAATAAAAAATATTTAAATAATCATCATCATATAACAATAAATATAAAATTATTTACAAATTAAAAATTGACGTACGTCAATGAGATCCTAATAAAAAAAAAAGTATTGTTCAATGAGCATTCATCCCTATGTACACATCGCAAAAATTGCTAGAATGGGGATATAGGGTCGGTGAAGAGAATGGATTTGTATGGCTAGCTTACGAGCCCTGGTAGCTGAGTTGGCAGAGTGCCGCACTAGGGATGCGGAAGACTCAGGTTCGAATCCGGCCAGGACAAATCTTTTCTCTTCAAAAGAAAAAATATTGTATGTTATAGCACATATTTCAGTAGGAGTATATCCTACTTAGCAAGATTGAACCTTGCCATTCAAAAATGTTCGACATACTTTATGTAGTACTGTAAAGACTACGAGATCTATTTTATTGTTTAAAAATATATTTAAATGTTAAAGTTCTATTGTTATATTATACACTAAATTCTATTATATTCATGTGTGTCTAAACTTTATCACTTAATTATAACCAAATATTTTTATTTTATTTTCCAGCATCACGAGCAAGTTCAGAAATACAGCAGCACTTTGGAAACTCTTCTCTTTACGCAAGATCTCGATCCTCATATTTTGGATATATTCCAACAATTTGTCGCTCTATGTTCTTAAAAAACTTTTTATACAATTTGTATCTTTTATTTTAAGTTATAATCGATTGGGTTTTGTGGAATAATTGAGTTCCATCAATTTATTTCTTTCTTTTTTTCATCTCGGACAGATTATTATTATTATTTGTAATTTGTTGTAGAATTGTAAATTGTATTTATGTATTATTCATAAATAGATTAATTATTTTCAAGTATATCAAATATATGGTTAGGTATATCAGAAAAAAAGTATCGCTGTTATATATTTTTTAAATATGGGATAATGTTAAGTTTATATCCTTAGCATAAAGTAATAATTTTAAATGTTGAGATAACAAACATTTTTTTTTTTAATTAATGGTGTTATGGAAGTTTGTTGAACTGATCATTAAATGGTAAACATATTTAAACTAAAATGTCATGTATTCAATTTTTAAACAAATAAATTTGTAAATTAATGGACTGTTCTTCAAAGATATGTTTTTATTTGAACTAGTTAATAATAATAAAGTATCTTTTAAACGTAAATTATTAGTTAATAAATTCTGAAGAACTTTCTCTCTTATGCAAAAGTCATAAATTTTAGTTTGTGATTTTGTTTTTATTTTGCCTTATATTATTGGTAATTGTGACCATTCTAACTATTAGTTGATGATAGTATTGTAAAATTTTATGTTAAAATCTATAATTTTTTCTGAAAATGTGTACATCGTTTATTATTTATGCTCTTTAAAGCAAAAATATAATTTATTAATTCTCACACTTACAATTTTTTCTTTAGAGAAAAATGCTTAATCCAACTTATCTCTACGAGACATATTTTTTTTTATTATTGTATTGAATACACCTGGACATAAAAAATAAAATAAAATAAAAATAAATAATAAAAATAAAATAAAATAAAAATTTGTAATATCTCTATTAAAACCAAAACAAAATATGTGACTAAATATTGAATGAATGCTTTCTCTACAAAATCATGTTTGATTTTAAGATTTGTTTTCTGTTAATTAACTATTTTCAATAAGAACATATCTGTTATTTTTTTAAATTTTATCTAGTTTATTGCAAATTATAATAAATTCTTATTAGAATATCATTGGAAAATTATAAACAAAAATCCGTCTCCTATAATAATAGTGGACAACTAACCATTATATGTTATTTGGGCATTATCGAATCAAATAAACAAAATCACTTATCACATATTTAAAGTACAAAAGAACAACCCAACCAATCATTCAAAGATATCTCAACACATACTGAAGTTTTCTCAGTAACATAAGAACTTATTTGTTTTTATTTAACCTGCCTCTTACTTCAGTATGCGTCTAGATATATTTGTCTATATTTATTGTTATTTTTAAAAATACAAGATTTTGTATCAAGAATTTTCATTTTTATTTATTAAATTATGTTTCTTGTTAAATTGTTGCTCTTTTGTACTAATAATTTCTTTTACAGTAGAAAATAATTGTAAAATAATCTTCCATTCACGTTATTCTCAAATTATTAAAGTTTTATAGCAAATATTGTCAATTTGGATTATGTGCTTGTAACTTTAAATTTGTTTGTATCAAAATATTTTCCTTTTATAGATGATAATTTAACTTATTTGTTTACTTCAATGTTCATGAAAACACTGATTAAATCGTGGTATATCTTCGCCTTCTAATTTCTGTGTTTTATTTTAACTACATTATACATATTTTTTTATTCCACTTTACTCCCTGTTTTATCCTTTCTTTTCCTTTTTATATTAATATACTGTGAGTGGTTTGGCTCAGTGGTAGATCGCTGGGTTGCCGTGCCAAAGGTCCTGGTTTTAAATACAGCTATGACAGATTTATTTAATCTGTTAACAGCTGGGTATGAATCCCATGGGATCTGGAGACACTACTGGGGCCCAATTAGCCTCTATAAATTAGATACCCTAAATAGGGGTGACAATCTGCCAGTTAAGGTATATCTCAGACAAATCCTTCCTGCACAGCTGTTGTCTTAGTAACCGTACAGTCTCTGCCATGTACTGAACCTAAGATGGGGGTTGTAGTGGTACAGGAATAGATGTTATACTTTCCTTTTATTAAAGAAAAGGTATTTTTTAAGGTATCAAAATTTTTGGACAATATTTTGAAATTTCTAAAAAATTGATTTTAGGGGTGTCTTCCCAATAAAATTTTATTGTTTTCATGACTCCTTTGCTTATGAAATGTATTATATAATAAGAGAACCAATGAAAAAAAAGTTACTTATTTTACTTAAACAAAAAGTTATTCAATTAACAATAAGCTTGGTGAAAATTAAAAAAATTGATACTTGGAGCATCCAGAAATAAAATGAAAGCAACTTATGGACTTTTTCTAATTATTGATGTAATCTCAAAAATTTTACTCTCCTGCAAATTTTTTTCTACTTCAAAAATTATTGTACAGGCATGATAAATTTAAATATTTTTATTTTGAAGAGAAAAGATTTGCCCTGGTCAAATCTTTTCTCTTCAAAACAAAAATATTTAAGAATAATAACAATTAATAAAAATTATAAATTTAGTCCAGAAACATGGTTATCATGGTAGAAATACAATTTTGATCAACTTAGCCTAGAAATTCAATAAATTGACTTTTAGAGGCTTTCATATTGGAAACAGCTATACTAAATCAAAAATATTATTTTGAGACATTTCAGTAAAAAAATAGTGTTTTACAAATTATTTAGACCAAAAAATATAAACTTGTTGACAAATAATGAATTTTCTGTATTACCCTTCATTTCATAAGAAAACGAGTGTTATTTTCACTATTGGTATTTATTCATAACTTTTCTTTAAAATATTTTCATTTCAATGCCAAGTGACTAAATGTTTCATAGCAAAGCCCTTAGTTTATCAAATTCGTAAGTAAAAAGTATTGTTAAAGAATAACGACGATTTATGAACAATTCGAAATATTTTACATATTTTTTTCTCTTTATTTCACAATTCACATCATTTATTATTGATTATTGAAAAGGGAAAATTCAAATATAAGCAGTGAATTAAAATGACTATTTAGTTTTAAAATCTATCGTAAGAGTGCAGCACCAATCAAGGATACTATAAAAATAATAGTTCTCGTCGTCGCCGATAGATAGCAGCACTATACGGACACCTATTTCTTAAAGCGAATTTTAGCTCGGAAAATTTTATTTTGTAACAGGAGAGTAGGAGGTCACAGGAGCTCACTAGCTCAGTTCGGAGGAGGCCCGATGGTGCTGCCATCTCTTGGCGAATCTTGGAACTAAAATAGTTAATACAAGTCACCACCAGGTAGCAGCACTATCGGGTCTCCTCCGAACCGAGTTAGTAAGCTCCTGTGACTTCCTACTCTCCTAATACAAAATAAAAATTTTCAAGCTAGAATTCGTTTTAAGAACCCATGTCTGCATAGTGCTGCTATCTAGCGGCGCCTTTAAGAACTACATATTACTTTTCAGCTTCCTTAGTTGGTGCTGCTATCTTTCGACCGTTTTATAAACTATAATATAGTATCCTTTTAATTCTTGTTTTATTTATTAATATACATATATATATTTTAAATAAGAACTAAAATTCTTCGAAATTTATTACTTTAAGAAACAAAACCAACTTTATATTCCTTCATATAGATTTAAGATAATATATTGAGGAGATGAAATGAAATCAGAAAAATAATGAAATTGAAAGAATGTGTTTTTTCCTCTGTATTACTCGATTTAAGAGTGTCAATGGTTACTGAAACCAGTGAATTTGATTAAAATAAACAAATGATTGCAATAAATATAATTAAAAAAATTAATTTCCATTGTTAATTTAAAACTTTTCTGGTTAAAAAATAAAAACTATTTCAACGATAAAGCTATAAAATGGTTATGCTAATGACTTTGAAGTATGATTATGTTCTAAAAACTCCAACTTGACAATTCTCTTACACAAATGTGCCCTGGTATAAGTTAGGCCATGAACACACAATAAATAGATCTATTTCTTTTTATGTATTTTCTAAATGACTGGTGGTGAGAACAAATGAGAAGTGTCTCGATTTTGATTTTTTTTTCTCGATAAATAGAATCATTCATTCAAGCGAGTAAAAAACCTTTTTCCAGTCAAAAATTTTTTTCTTAATTTAAAATATGTTTCAACTTATTAAGTCATTTTCAATTTTTTCTTTTCTTGTAAGTCTATTTTTATTTAATTTAAATATTTTTACTCATAAATTTGTACATCATTAACCTTTTAAAAGTTGTCAATTAATTAAAAAAAAATTTTATATACTTGGAGTTAGTAATGTTCTCCATGGTCATTCTTAACATTTATAAATAATGTTAATAATAAACATAAATGTTAAGAATGACCATGGAGAACATTACAAACTCCAAGTATATTAAAAAAAATTTTAATTAATTGACAACTATTAAAAGGTTAATAATGTACAAATTTATGAGTAAAAATATTTAAATTAAATAAAAATAGACTTATAAGAAAAGAAAAATTGAGAATTACTTAAGTTTAAACGTATTTTAAATAAATAAAAAAATTTTTGACAGGAAAAAGGTTTTTTACTCTCTTGAGTGAATGATTCCAAAATATGTACTCCAGTAACATCCACAAGAGAATTAAAATGATAAATAGAATGTTTTTCAAATTTTATTATTATTTGGAGTACTTCTTCGTCTTTCTCTTATGCCATTTATCTAGGAAGTATTCAGTGTATTTTGAGTACACGTATAAGTAAATGATATTTGTAAAGTCTCAACCAAGTAAATTGACTGTATATTTATAAAAAAAATTGACTTAAACCCATCGTTTTATTCTCACCAGCTCAAAGATTGTTTGTTCATTGGGTTTTTCTTTAAAGAACAAATAATATAAAATATATAAAACAAATAAAATATACTTTAGTAATTTTAATTCTCCTGAATCATCAATTAATGTGTAACCTCTCTGTTACTCTTGTAATTTGAGTTATAGAGATTCGACTTTGATTATATTATTTGTTTTCAAATTAAGAGATGTGTTTAATACAAGTTTAACTAACTAATAAACACATCTTTTAATTATGATGATAAAACTTAATATATCAAGGGAAAAGGAGTGAAAAAAAGGTAAATGAAATACAATTAAAGATACTGCTCTTTAATGTAAAAGTTTGAAGAAAACTCTATCAACAAATAACAGGACAATATGAGAATTAAATACTAATATAATAATCATGTCAGTGGTAAGACATTTATAAAAAACATTGAAATAATGACCATAGAATACAAAATAGAGACAATATGTAGCGCCTGTAAAAAAATCCCTGATTTCTGACTGTAGATTTATTATTATTGTAAATATTTCACAAAAATATAACTATATCGGCATCACGTTGACGTTTATTCTTAATATTAGCAATCTGCTTTCGTGATCATAGTTACAGTCTTAACAAACAGTGACAAAACTTTTATTTCCAGGGCTTTAGCACTGTTATTATGCTAATTCTTTGGAGTAAATGCTCATTTTTATATAACAAATATGAAATTTCGATTCTGTAGTTTAAAGAAATATAAATCATAACAAAATTATTTAAAATTTTAAATACAATCGGATAATTTAGAAATTCTCAGTTATATAATATACATATAGAATGTCATGAGCAGTATTCATATACAATTATAAAACCTTTAAAGTACAGAATCAAGAAAATAAAACGATTTATTTTTTTTTACAATAAAATTACATTGCAATTACATAAAATTTCTTGCTGACTTTCACATGTCATGATGTTTTCTTACAAATATTAAGCTCTCAACCGTAAACGATATCTATAGAAATAAAATTAAAAAAAAAAAGGACAATTGGGATCTAGATACGATAGTACCGAAAGTATCAATTTTACATTTTGATAACGCTGTAACTCTAGACGATGCAGATCCATAAAAAGATATCTCGACAAGCTTGTAGAACAAGCTTCATTATAACAACAACATAATAGAACACTTTTAAATTAAAATCTGTTCCGTCATAACATTACACATTCATTTATGCATGCCTTATACATTTTATCAGTATAAAATAAAATTACAAAAAAGAAAATGGAGATACAATGGGCATGCATAAATAAAAATAAATGTCATTATAGAATGTATCTTAAGCACCTTCTAGTTTATAATAATCAAATAAAAACTATAAATATGTACAAAGCTAATAAACAAATTCTTAGTGCTTATATATAACAATAAACTCTAACACATGAGAAATATTGCCAAAAATCTATATAATGCCTATTTATACATCATTTATATTAAGTAGACACTTAAACTTTTTTATTTTTCTCTCTCTAAAAAAAGAAAAGCAAGTCTTTTTTTCAATTATTGCCCGGGAAATCATCGATTCACGAGGTGTGAACTTTTTTTCATATAAACAAAAATAAAATAAAAAGTTCGAAACAGAATAAAATAAAATTTCCCGTGCGGCACTTTTTCATTCTCCTCAGATGATATACAATTTATATAAGTCCTTTTTTTTTTTTTTAATTTTTCTTTTTAATCTGTACAAACGCTGAACACATCACTTTCTCATATTAGAATGAGACTGAGATAATACGATCACAAATTGTGAGAGTGTGAACCCTCGAGATTCAGAAAGCTGCTAGCTGCTGCTGGCGCTCCCGCTGCTCATCGGCCTTGATCATTTCTTCGATTTAGAGCGAGGTCAGTAAATTACTTCGTAGACTGTCGCCTTCTTATCGCCTGAACCCGTAACGATATACTTGTCATCGGCTGAAATATCACAGCTCAATACTGATGAAGACTCCTTACTCTGGAAAAACAAAACAAAAGAAATTAATAACAAGAATAGCCAATACACAACTATAAAGTAAAAAAAAAGTGTAAAGTATAAATGTTAATGTAATAACTATTGGGTCGTTTCATATGATTTTTTATTATTTCTAAAATTCATACTTTAATCAGTGTAGTTCTGTTGTTTACTGTGTTTATAGTGACAGATTGTAATTAAAAAAAAAACCTGTACCAATAGAACCAGTGAAGGGTCTGGGCTACAGTACATGATAGAGACTGTACTGTTTATTGGACAGGGAGGTGATAGGTCCTAGATCATGATCAACCGCCAGATCATTCCCCCTTATAATGAATAATCACTTATAGAGGCTGGATGAGCCCCAGGAGGGTCCAAGAGCCCATAGGATCCATCACCGAGCGCTAACAGATTAAATAATAGTCTGTCAGTGATTTGAACACAAGTCCTTCGGCAAGGCAACTCAGCACTCTACCACTGAGCCACTCACTCCGTACAGATTGTAATAAGCTATTATTAATCTGTGCCCAGCTATAAATTTCTCAAACCAATGGCGAATGGTTCGCTCGTTTGTTTTTCCATAATAGAAGACAGGATTAATATCAGGCTGTAATGAGCTGTTATTAATCCTCTCTTTTATTAAAGCAAAACAAACAAACCATTCGTCGTTGGTTCGAAATAATCAATTCATTTCTGCTTTTGTACCTGGAGGTAAAATGATCATGGACAAATCGTACTGCAGAAAAATTGATATAATGCAGGATATGCATATAAAAAAAACAGCCTGCATTGGTTAATTGGATGGGACATATACTCTTACACGACAATGTCAGACCTAATGTTTCACGAGACAGTGAAGAAACTAAACAAACTGGGTTACAAAGTCCTCCCGCACACACCTTATTCGATAGCCTTATTTCCAACTAATTTTCATCTGTTCAGAAAAACCTCATAAACAGATTTAAAGAATTTATTTCAACACAAAATCCTAAACTTTTCAGTTCTGGCATTAAAAATTTGTTGGAAAAAATGTATAGAAAATCAGAGTAAATATTTTGAATAAAAATGTAAATTTGTTTTACTAAATAACCTTTCCTTTGAAAACAGGCATTTCATAAGAAACAATAAATAAAAAGTAAATATAATATAAAGTAAACTAATATCATAAATATAAATAATTTTCTTTTTGATAACTATTCCGCAGGTTGTCGCTTCGTGTTGAGTCACAAGTTTTCATTCATTTCTCATTTAATATTTTCCCAAAATACCAGTTATCATGAGCTTTAGTATGGCAAAGAGAATGTAATTATGGGAAATTATTGCTGAAGTATACAGTGTATACTTTGGTTATCGCTTTATCAAGAAAAAAACGTTTCAACAAACATACATCATCTGTACTTCAAAACAATTGTTGAAACATTTACTTCTTGAGGAAATGATAATCAAAATCTACTCGTTATCTGTAATTATATTATATTTTCCAAACTAAAGCTCACGATAACTTGTATTTTTAGAAAATATTAAACGAACAAATAGTCAAAGCTTGTTATAGCTCAACTTGAAGCGACAACCGGCCAAACAGATACCTTCCTTTTTCTTAAACAAATTTAGAACTATAGGAGGTATATAAAATTCTAAAATAAAAAATGTGTTAATTTACCTGGAATATCGAAGCCCCGTAGGGTGTCCTCCAAGCATTGAGAAGGTTATCTTTGCCTGTAGAAACAAACCACTTTCCACAAGCAGCAAACCTCAAAGACAGAACGCATGATTCGTGAAGATGTAGCTGATATTTGTCCGGCTTCATTGCATGAAGAACCTCTACGTTCGAGTTCTCCATTCCAACAGCTAACCATTCACCAGTTGGGCAATAACCCAAAGAAAAGATCTGAAATGATGAAAATTATTTTAAAATAAGCAACAAGAACATTCATTAATAACATTAGTAGATATGGTTAACACAATTAATAATAATTACTTAAGGAAGAAAATAGTCTGGATGGAGGTAAGAAAAGATTCTCTATAGTAACAAGAACTGCTTATTTAAAAGCCAACGATTCGACCCACATTGCAGGTCTTCTTCAGAGCTAAATATACAAGATACATATAAATTAAAAAAATATACTGTAAATAATAGCAATATGTATAGTCATCTAGGGATATGAGTAATAATTTTTTTTTTTTAAACAAAAATGTGGAAAATGGAATAGTTCTAGAGAATTATTAAATAACAATAAGTCTATAACTGTGTTCCCTCTGTTTTTTTGTTATATCTACCTAAAAGGTTCCCCATTTTTTTTATCAGCCATACCCCTAGATGACTATACATATTGCTATTATTTACAGTATATTATTTTAATTGATATGTATCTTGTATATTTAGCCCTGAAGAAGAACTGCAATGTGGGTCGAAAGTTGGCTTTAAGATAAACAGTTCTTTGAACTAAAGATAATTATTTCTTACCTTCACCCGGGCCATTTTCTTCTCCATATATATATATATATATATTGTTGAGGTTCAAAATAGGTTAGAAATAAATAAAAAATTATCGATAGTTATTATCAATCGGACGACCGTAAAGTTGATATCGATTACTGAGCAATTTGTTTGAGTAAATAAAAATAATTCCAAAAACTTATATAATAAATTTTTATTAAATTAATATTTGATTTTTTAAATGAAAAACACAATTTTTTTTTAAGTAAAGTTAATTTTCATATTGATTCAAATGGCATTGCTGCTCCCTACCGGCGTCTTTCCGCCATATCTCACTCACTCTGGTTCGGCGCGTCCTAGGGACGACACCTCTCCATTTATAACTCTGGTTCAGCGCCTCCTAAAGACAGGACTTCTCCATTCAACCCACTCTGGTTCGGTGCGTCTTAAGGACAGGACATCTCCATTTATGTCACGCTGGTGAGAAGAGCGTCCAGGGAAGAAGACCTTCTAGTTTCTCATCATTGTTCGAGTACAGAGTGTTTAGAAGACAGCATCTTCAAGTTATTAAGAAGAACGTTATATCATGTGTTGATTCGGAGGGAGCTTCAAGACGAAGATTGGTACATACATCTGTGAGTTTTACTTTATTTGAATCGTTTTACTATAAGAATTGTGTTTGTAAATTAAAATTTGTTCTAATTATCCCGACGTTTAAATTAATTATCATTGAACCACGGAGATCAAATATTGTATTATTTTGTTTTGTTTTCTTTATAATAATTTAAATTTTGTAATAAAATAAAATTAACGTTGATTTTAATTAACTAGCTATCCATAATATCACATTATATATCTTCAATTTTATTAAAATATTAAATTCTTAACAATATATATATATGATGGTGATCATTATATATATATAAATATATGAGGTCAACTAATATTATTCAAGAATAATTACTTGAGATGAAAAATCGTGCTGTTGCAATTGCCTTCCTTCACGGAGATCCCAAGATCTGACTGTGTTATCGAGACCTCCGGTCCACAATTTTGTACCGTCGGCTGAGATGTCAATACAAGAAGCACCGTCTGTATGTCCTTGGAACTGCCTTACCAATGTTTGATTGTGTAAATCCCAAACAGCAATGTTGCCATCGGAGCAACAGCTAAAGCAGACCTGTAATAAAAAAAAATGGAAAAATAAATGAATCTTTATAATTATATAAGAAAAATTATCATAAAAAAACATAACAGTTAAAATACTAAGCATAATAATAAAATAATATTCTTTAAAACCCCTCAAGACAGATTTTCAGTGTTTATTAAATTATAATCATTCGTTCTAAACTGAACATTTATTCAACGATCTAAACTAAACAATTATTTAAAAGCCTGTACCACTACAACCCATGAACGGGCCTAGGGTTCAGTACATGGTAGAGACTGTACTGTTTCATGGACAACGGTTCTGCAATGAGGTGACTTGTCCTAGGTCACGCTCAACCGCCAGATTTTTCCCCCTTATTTTGGGTACCTTATTTTTAAAATATTTTATAGAGGCTAGGTAAGCCCCAGGAGGGTCCTAGATCCTATATGATTCATTCCTGGCTGCAAATAGACTAAATAAAAGTCTTGCCCGCAGCGGCATTTGAACTAGGATTTCCGGCATGGCAATTCAGTGCATGACAAAGCACTGAAGAAGACCTGGAGTGTGGTTAGAAATATCTGCTTCTAATTAATAGTTCATCAATATTTAAAGAATTAATTCTTTGAACTCTACCCAGATCATTTTCTTCTCCCTATTATTATAACTACTACAAAATATTTTTAACATTCATCCCAATAAAACGTTAGTATCTTATCATTCATAAAATAAATCCTTTTTTATTAAGATTAAACAATATATTAAATGAAGATTAATTAAATATTTAACGTAATCACGTTTATTTATTTTATTACTTTCATTCTTATAAAACATTATTACTATATCAACTCTAAAATAAATATTTTTATTAAGATTAAAATAAAATATGTAATAAATGAAGATTAATTAAAGATGAAACATAGTAATGTTTATTATATATATATTTTTTTTACTACTTTGCTTACTTTCAGAATTTAATTACCAAGTACAAATTTATTACAACTACCTGTTCTAAATATGTAGGATTTACATCAGGGTTTATTGAACTATTATTACCATATTAATCCTACTTATTAAGAAGAAATAATTAAAGATGCAACATCAAAATGTAGACTATCTTTTTTTTCTGTTTAATTTTAGAATTTAATTATCTAGAACAAATTAATGATAACTACATTATCTATATTTGTAGAAATTAAAATCATTACTAGGATTCTTCGAAAAAAAAAAAATTTATTTTTCAAACCAAAACCAACAGAGTCGCTGATATGGTTTTGTAGAAGAATGGTATTTTATTTTATCCTTTCTCTAAGTTGAGAGATCAATTACTATAAGAAATGCTATTCTCATCAAGCTCACTTATAATTTTTCCCGTTTTTTTAAAGTAGATTTTTGACTCATGTCGCTTTAGAAATATACTAGTGCAATATGTGTATGAATAGACTACAAAATTCTTCTAACATGTGTTATAAAAAAATGATAGACAAATATTGCCATCTAAATAACACAATTTCAAAAATAAAATACAACACTATGAATTGTAATATTGGGTAATTATTCCACAGGTTGTCGCTTTTATGTGAGTCACTACAAGTTTTAACTTTTCATTAGTTTCCCTTTTTAATATTTTCCAAAAATAAAAGCTATCATGAGCTTTAGTATGGAAAACAGAATGTAATTGTGGGAAATGTGTAAACTTCATTCGGTAATCATTTCATCTAGAAATGTACTTTTCAACAAACATACCTCATCTATACTTAGAAATGTTGGTTGAAACTTTTATTTCCAAAATCTAATCATTAACCAAAATTAAATTCTCTTTTGCATACGGAAGCAAACGATTGTTTTTATTTTCGAGGATATTAAAAAGGAAACAAGAGCCAAAACTTGTAGACTCAACTCGAAGCGATAACCTGTGGAAAAGATACCTAATGTTGCATTATTATTGAAACTATCCCCTAGGTATAAATTGAAGTGAAAAAGGATAGCCTAATTATTATAAAAATAAATATGCTTTTCGTAATTACCTTACTGTCAGGACTAATAGCGAGGGCGTAACACGCTGGTGCACTCGAGGTTAACTCAGCCTTTATCCTTGGTGTAGGCGATGCTAGATCCCATATTGATAAGTTACTTGCTTCTCCACCAACAATTAACGTCCTTCCATCCGGAAGAAGCTTCACCGATCTAATATAATTATCTCTTTGCTGTAAAAATTAGTAAACATTAGTTTAAAAAATTACATCAATAATATAAAATATATATCACTATCAAAATACAAAAGCATGATATGGTCAAGGGGTACAGTCAATAAATTTTACACAAAATAGATATGAGCTGTAATATTTGAAAGTCCATTTTTTCTAATTCGAGATATCTTAAAGTTTCCATTTGAAATATGGAAATTGAATTTAAAAATATGGGCAAATGGACAAATGTATTTATCTCTCATCACTTAGAGCAAAGAGTGACGTTTTGAACCACATATACATTTTAAATTTCATTATGAGATAATAATCATTAAAACCATTTTTAAGAATAAACAATCTTATATGGATTTATACCACTTTAAAAAATAACAGCTCTTATAAATTACTTTATTAGTGCCATTTGCCAGTCTAAATTTCAGGGCACAACAAAAATAAATAATAGTAAAAAATGTTATTTAGTTTATTTTATAATTACAAATTGTAATTTAGTTTGGTTTACTCTCAGCCCTGAAGATGGCTTTTTAAAATTTGGCCAAAACATTGGCACAAATAAAAAAAAATCATCGACTGCACCTTCCGATCATTTCAAACTCTTCAAATGTACATCCAGTCAACCATTTCCACATCAATATAAAAAATACAATATAAAACTTACGAGGCAGTCGAGTTGTGAAACAGGACTCTTTGATCCGGGCTGACTAATGTCCCAGACCTTGACGCAGCCTTTACCGCCCGTATAGACGTATTTTGTGGGATTTGAAATGGTCACAGCGCAAACCACCTCCCCATGGCTAAGGGTGTTTATCTGCCGAGCATGTCTTGGTATACCCGGGCCTATCAGAGCATCGGGAGGGAACGGGACTGGTTGCATCTGTCCCTCTGCAGTAACATGGAATGAATAGGCTCTGAAAAATACAAAACATATTATTACAAATTTAAGGGATACAATATTTTGTTTAAATAAATAGAACATTTACTTCTTTGATAAATAGTTGAATAAATAAAATAATTGAACTTACGGTTTGCCACCTGGAATGGCGCCTAAACTAGGCCCTAGGGATGCCCTCATTTGTGAGTGAGGATCATAGCCAACCTTTAAAACAAAAAAAAAAAAAGAAAAAGATTATTAGTTTAAATAATTAATTATGTCAAATAAGTGAATACAGTAATGTAGTTGAAAGCATACCATGGGAGGCCTTGGGTAACTGTTGAGCGCTGGAGGAAGGTTATTATGTAAGGCACCGTAGCCTGCCTGTAGATCATGGGGGCCGGCTCCGGCTAGGTAGTGTGGGTATTGTGCTGCAACATTATCTGTTTAAAGTTTTTTTTCAATAGTATCTTGGAAATAGCTTCTTAAAAATAAAAACTTAAAATAATTAACATAAAACTTACATAGAATCGCATAAAATGATCAGGATGTGCAGTCAATAAACTACACAAGATAAGTCATTCTTATTTATATTTATTATACTTACATAATAAATGTAAATATGATGCAATAGGAATAGTCCCCAAAACCAAAGCCTTAAGCCACTAAAATACTGGAAAAAAACAACATTTCCCCAATCCAAGTATTATCAGGATACACACCAAAGAATACACATCTCACATCAACACTCCAAACAGACTCATCAAATGGATACATCTACATTCCTACAAAAATCTGCACAAACAACTTCATACGTCTTGGAGCAAGGTTGCTGCTCTATTTGATGAGTCTGTTAGGCTGTTGGAGTGAGACGTGCTGTATATTGTCTTCTTTGATTTGATTTTCTTTTGGTGCGTGTTTTAAAGATGCCTGAATTGGAGTAATGTTGACTGGTTGGTTTTTCCAGTATTTTAGAGACTCAAGGTTATGCATGCTTTTTGGAATTTTTCCTTTTGCATGCTATTCATAATTTATGTTCTCTTTTTTTCATCAGTTTTTGTTCAAGTGCAAAATAAAAAATAAACAACAAATAAAAATAAATAAAAATTTCTATAATATATTTAATATATAAAAAGCTTGAACGGAATGAACATAAATCAACATACTAATAGCTCTAACATTGGAAACAGCATTATTACACAACAGTAAAATTCTTTGCTCTATATAGACAATACAGAATTATAAACTGATTCATAATTTAACAAAAAGAGACCGGATTTTCATTCACGATAGAAACACGAAAATCTGCCGTAATTTGAAAAAAAAAGTTAAAAATTGTGTATGTAAGTTTCTTATTTTTTTTTTGTTTATTATACTTCTGTATAATTTATATACAATATATATTTTTATATATATACTTACAAAGTGAAGGCGGTTTCACTAAAGAAGGCTTGATTGCACCAGAGCCTGCAACACTACCACTACTGCCTCCACTCGTCGGAGTGACAGATTTAGAAATAGGCGTTGACGGCTTCTCTTCCATCTTTTTAGTTGACGGGGTACTTGCGTTTGATGAAGTGCCACTCCTTGGACTGAAAAGACAATTCATATAAATATTAAATATACATTTATCAGCAATTATTAAAAAAATACATAGTTTTGCTACATATGCATAATTTAAGTGATGAAAATGATGCAAAAATAAACAGTAAAATACAATATTAAAACTGTTATTATGTGGCAACTGCAATAATCATTACTTAAATAAATAAAGGGTTTATTGATGCTGAAAAGAAGATGAATGCCAAAAATGAAATTTAAAGGAGGAGCAAAAAAATAGTAATCATTATTATTATTTTTTCCAAAAACTTAAATATCTGGGGATACAAGTGAAATACATTCAGTAAAAAACATGATTTTAAGAACAAGCTGATGAAAATAGTATAGCAAAAATTTTGATTACGAAACATTGAAACAAAAAATTAATGAAGATATGATATAGTGTATTTCACTTGTGACCCCATGATATTCTCTAATAGTATTTCAGTGTCTTCGAAAGCATACTTCATACAGCATCGAAAAAAATACTTCTTGCAAATTTTGGTATTCATCTCCTTTTAAACAGCAATAACCAAATTATTAACAAATCTAAATAATAATAACGGTAGCTGTTATTATTAGGTTGTAGCTTCAAAATGAGTTACAACAGGTCTCAACTCTTTATTCCTTTCATTATTAATATTTTCCAAAAATATGACGTAATCATGAGCATTATAGTATGGAAAAGATAATGTAATTATGGGTAATGACTAGATTTCGGTAATCATTTCATCAAGAAATAAAAGTTTAAACTAACATTTCAAAGTGTAGATGATATGTGTTTGTTAAAACTTTCATTTGTAGATAAAATGACGAAGTATATACATTTCCTATAATTACATTCTCTTTTCCATACTAAAGCTCCTGATAACTTGCATTTTAGTAAAATATTAAGAGGGAAAAGAATGAAATGTTAAAACTTGTTGTGACTCAACTCGAAGTGACAAACTGCAGAAAAATGACTGAAATTTATAATTTTTTTTTTTTAACAACAGTTAAAAACAAATACTATATATGTTAATGTTATGACGTACCTATGAGGGCCAACGTGTTCCTTTTTTGGTGCAAGTTTATCCAGTCCATTTTCTCTGGGTGATGTTGTTCCATTCGGAGGGGAAACAGGCTCCTGAAAATAAATTAATAAATAAATTACATGAAAATATTTTTAAAGGGTTCTAGCGTAAAAAATATAAACAAACAAAAAAAAGAATTTTCTTAGAAACTATGAAAAAAAAAATACTGAAAAAATAAAGGTAATTGTTCCGCAGGTTGTTGTTTCAAGTTGAATCACTACAAGTTATAATTTTTCATTTATTTCCATTTTCCAAAAATAAAAGTCATCATGAGCTTCAGTATGGAAAAGAGAATGTACATATGGAAAATATGTATACTTCAGTAACCATATCATTAAGAAAATATACATGTTTCAACAAACATATATCTATACTTCGAAATGTCTGTTGAAACTTTTATTTCTTGGTGAAACGATTACCGAAGTATACATATTTCCCATACTGAAGCTCAAGATCACTTGTATTTTTCGAAAATATTAAAAATGAAACGAATAAACAGTTAAAACTTGATGTAACTCAACTAAGGGTGACAAACTATAGAACAGATACCAAAATAAACAAAATTTTTAAATTAGGAAATTCAACAAGTCATGTTTAACCAATTATTTAACGGCTGTTACATTCAATGCCTTAATTTTTCATGCAGTGACAACAAAAAAATTTAAATGACATGCATACACATATTTATGCATGTACAGGAAACAGCACAAATTACAACATCGAAGAGCCACTTGCAATAATAATATTCGAGCAAGTTTTCACATACCATTCAGAAAAATGGCGAAAAAAGTGACCAGGTAAATGAACCAGGTAAACTTATACTTGTCTTCATTTCCTATTTATAACAATAAAATTAATACACATGTTCAATGCCGGATCTGTAACGGCTTTGTTATTTTCTTTTCACACTTTTTTGTTAATAACTAATGTTAATTGTTCATGCACAGCTTTCACCCTAAAGGTTATTGAGGTATTATTTATCGGAGGTTAGGAGTTAATTTATTTATTCTTTATTGGGCTTGTTAGAAATTATGTTAATCATTGATTTTTTTTCTTTTTTTTTATTTTTGTGTAAAAATTTGTGCTTACCTCGCTGGCATCGTCTACTACTAAGTCTTGGTCACTTTTTTCCCCGTCACTAGCCTGTAAACGTACATAAGCCGATTAGAAGAAGAAAGAACATGTAGTTCCTCAAAAAAATAAAATAAATAAATGAAAGTAAAAACAAAAAAGGGTTCATCAGACTGTTTTCGAGTCGAAAAAAAAAATAAAGGAAGAAAGAAAACAAATTTTGTGCCTTATCTTGAAATAGTACCTTTTATTTCAGTTATATTTTATTAATAAAATAATATATTGTTTCAGTTCAAGATGCTTCGTAATTATAAAAAAGAATAACAGAAAGAAGTCAAAGTTGTGAGTGGCTCCTGAAGTCTAAAAACGACATGCAATTACGGTGCAATGCACGAATGGTTATTAGGAAGTAAATTAAAAATATTTAAAAAAAATATTGATATTAACTGTAGGTAAGTAAAACATTAATTGTTTAAAGAAAAACATATTAAACTACATCAACAAGCTTTAATTGAATAAATAAGCACATTTACTTCAAATTTGTTCAATTTATAATTCCATCTCAGATAAAAAATCATTATGGTAATTATTCTGAAGATTTTCGCTTCAAGTTGAGTCAGGAAAAGTTTTAACTTTTCCATTATAATGTTTCCATTTTAATATTTTACAAAAATACAAGTTATCATGAGCTTTAATAGGGAAAAGAAAATGTAATATATGGGAAGTGTATATTATGTACTTCGGTAATAATTTCATCTATGAATAAATGTTTCAAGAAACATATATCACCTATATTTTGAAATATCAGTTTAGAATTTTATTTCTTGATGAAATGTTTACCGAAATCTACCCATTACCCATTATTACATCATCTTCTCCATAATAAAGCTCACGATAACTTGTATTTTATGGAAATATTAAAAATTAAACAAATAATCAGTTAAAACTTGTAACTCAACTCAAAGGGACAATCTGTTATAACATATACTACATTATGTAGCTACACAGAAGTTAAAAAATAAAATTGAAATATTGTAAATCTCATTTATTTGTAAAATCAAGGTTTTGTTTTTTTAACAAAATGAATAAAAACGGATGAAACAAGTTTAAAATTGATCGATAATAGAGGTTCAAAATTTATTTAAAGTGCATACAACAAAATTTCAATTTATAAGAATTAAAAACAATTGATACCTTAAATGAATATAAAATTTGTAAACTATTTATCTGATATTCATGTTTACAGACTAATCTAAATGCACTCATCCTTATTCAGAATTTAATAGAAAACGAATTTAATAATAATATTGAGTATGAGAATTTCTGAACATTCAATTTTTAAGTAACTGTTAGTCAAAGTCCACCAAGATCAGGTGAGTCATTACCTAATGCCTTCTAGATGAACCAAAAATAATACTTTTTTTTAAAATAAATATTTAATTTATTTGTTGTAATATGATTAGAGTTGTAAATATCAATAAATTAATCTAAAAAAAACAACTATTTTAATGCTTATAGGTTTCTCACGGTTAATTTTTAAATTATCATTAATTTAATTACAATGCATTTTCCGTTCACTACGCACTGAATAAGTTAAATGAATCATGCAAAACAAATCAGAGAATAATAATGTGAAACAGAACGGCTATATTTGATTTTCAAATGACAAATTAATTTAGCATTTAAATCTTAATTTAAATACGAATATTTTATTTTAATAAACATTTATTGAAAAAATTATAACATAATAATTCAGTAGGATAACATTGAAGGATATCAAATGCATGTTTAATTCACGGAAGACAATTGTTTGGCCTGTTTAGGCTAATGAGGGAACGAATATATTAGCATTAATCAAAATGCACCGGGGCAGAAGTTGATACAACTCGCGTACATAATTCGGCATGAATATTATTTAAAACTAATAACTCAAAAGTTTTTATCGACATTTTTCCTTATGTGGATTCTTTAGTTCTTTGGGCTAATGTAAATAAGTAGATAAACATGTCAGAAACTATTCAGTTACTTAAATATAAAAATCAGGTGTAAACAATTGTTATATATGATCAGCAAATAATCTTATTTTGGTCACCAGAAATGGACTGCGTAAAAAAATCATTAGTCCAAAATATAAAATAAACTCAAGTAATGTAAATGGAAATTTTTTTTTCAGTTACAAGTTGAAAACCCAAAAGGAAAACAGATATTAAAGAATCCAACATAAAATAACTATAAAACTTTAGGCCATACCTTTCACATTTTCTATTGTAGTTTCTACATTTATACGCAAATATAATTTTATTTTTTCATTCAGTTTTAATATTTTAGTATATGTAGGTATATTTTATTTAATAATATGATGAATTCTAGTAAAACTATGCATTGAAACTTACAATATGAATCAGTAGGAACAATACTTATTTTTACGAACAACTGAAACCTTCTGACTGGTTATCGATCGATTATTAATAATCGATACATCGAATCAATTCAGAACATATGCATTGATTAAAATACTTATAATTGAATATTTAGTGCCCCCAACAGATACTATTTTAATTTTGCATATTCCCTGCTGTAATTTAATTGCATTATGCTAATTACAATCATTCTTCTCAATTCTTCCTTGTATTTAGTTCATATAAACCATGAAGCTACTTTATACTTTAATAAACGGCCAAGATCATTGCATATCTTTACAATTATTATGGCGCATTTTGAAATCATTCTATAATTCATGGCTCTTCTTGCATTGTATCCTGATATATCATTCTTTTTTATAAGATCTGAATCTGTAACACTACGTCCCATGGAGGTTCTTGGGTACAGTACATGGTTGAGAATGTACTATTCTTCACATAATTAAGGGTTTCCACTTCATCCAAGACCAAGGAAGCTCTGCATATACCATAAGGTCCATCCTTAGCTGGAATAATTTACCTTCCACAGCTGTATTTGAACCCTGGATCTTCATTACAGCAAATCCGAGCTCTACACACAGAGATACCTCCTCTTCCTTTTTATAAACTAATTACAATATCACTAAAATGGAAATACGACTAGCCGTGACGCGTTCCTCCCGATCGGGAATACATTATTAGGCACCGGGGGGACAAGATAGTTATCGCGGAGCCCCCTCATTTAAATATCCTTCATTAGACGCCCCCCAAGCTATGGACCAGTCACGAACTCCACTCCCTCGTAAAGTAGAAGAGAAGAATGTTCCACAACTGGTAGAAGGAGACGTGTAATACGGTTCCGCACCATCGGATCCTGGACCCTCAAGGAGGGCAGTTTCCGATTTTACAATTCATTTAGCTTCCGAACTGCGGGGCGGAAGACCGGATGTGGGAGGGGAGGATTCTAGTCGTTTATCGACCAGCCTCCAACCTCCTATTTTTTTTCTCTCCCTTTACTCACTAAAAAACTGTGGAGTAGGGTATTTATCCGATACCTCTTTTTTCCCAAACAAAATGCTTATTTGAATTCATCTCAAAACAATAAAGATACCAAAATTGGTCAATTAAATACATTCAATAAAAAAACCGTAATATAAAAAAGCTTGTTTTTATCTACTCATTTAATGACACTTTATCCTGCAATGGCTAATCGGACGATGCTACAGTCGGAGTCATAAATTTGTTAATTATTCTAGAGGTTGTCGCTTATAGTTGGGTCACATCTTCTAACTTTTAATTCGTTATAATATTTTTCAAAAATACAAGTTATCGTAAGGTGTAGTATGGAAAAGAGAATTGTGGGTAATGAGTGGATTTCTATAATCATTTCACCTAGAAATGAAAGTTCCAACAAACATATCATCTATATGCACCACCACGGATAGGTGGGAGACCCGGGTTCAAGTCCCGGTCCTGCTCATATCTTTTCTTTTCAAATAAAATATTTAAATATATATATATATATATATAATATTTATTTGTTGAAACATTCATTTCTAGATGAATGTTGATTTTCTTCAATGATGTAATTAAATTGTTTCAGCTGTCTTATTATCTGCAGATGAATAAAGATGTCTATCATAAACAAATAAATAAATGAACCGTATCGATATTTCCTTCGCAGTTTATCGATAGCATTAAATAAGAATAATACGAGACATATGGAAAAGGGGAGGGGGGTTTTAAAGGTAGACATAAAATTTTACTGCGCACAGTAAAATCCACGCCGAGACTCGTAAAGGAGGGACGATAAGAATAATCATAAAAATGAAACGCAATTAGTGCTCCTTGAGAAAAAAATAATAAAAAAAAACAATAAAAAGGAATGAAATATGAAAGTAGTTGCTCTAACCACTGTTTTAATTTAATTTATATACATATATATATATTTTTTTTTAAATGCGCAAATATTCAAAATAAAAAAAAATGGAAAATTGCATTTTCCAACTCCAGCAGAGTTGATGTACTGAAAGTACCGAGTACAAATTCGGTTTAGGCACATAAATTAATTAATCTATTAAAAGTCTTAAAATCCTATGGGATCTGCAGATTCTCCTGGGCTCACCCAGCCTGTATAAAGAGGGGAATCATTAACCTGGCTGTTGAGGGTGGTCTCTTTTAAATAAACTTCTTCCACATCAGTTAATCTTACAAACAGTACAGTCTCTCTACCACCTACTAAACCAAAGACCCTTCATGGTTATAATAGTATAGGTTCCGGGGTATTAGTTCCGGAGGTTGTCGCTTCGAGTTGAGTCACAACATTAACTTTTCATTCGTTCCCTTAATTTTCCAATATTATCTACAGTAAAAATAATTGTATTATTGACTGTATAAAGTAACTATTACTGACCGAATATAGATTAAAGGACCGACTTAAAAACCGATATTAAAAAGGAAAAGAATAAAGAGTTGTGACTCAACTCGAAGCGACAAACTGCGGAACTGATACAAAAAACATGTATCACCACCATCCATGAAGGGTCTTCATGCAGAAAGTGGTTAGAGGCTGTACTGTTTCTAGGAAAACGGTTATGCAGAGAGGTGATTTGCCCTAAATCACGCTCGACAGGCAAGGTTTTATGCGGTTTAGTGATTATTTACTTTATAGAGGCTGAGTGAGCCATAGGAGTGTTTCCAGACACAGAGCCCATAAAAAGGAATATACAAATGGGAAGTATTTTATAATGCAAGGATCAAAAATTATTAAAAAAAATTAGGGCTCACCCAGCCACAATGGAACAGAACAATGACTATCGTACACTGAACTCTTTGGGCCTTAATGGGTTGTGATACAGTTTTTTTTTTTCAAATCATCAAACTGTTAGATTATAAAAGACGAAATTGAATTTTACAAGAATGTTTCTTGGATAAAAAAATATTAATTCAGGCTATTAAAGGCGATTACTTCAACAGAAGAGACCAGTTTGTAACAAAGGGTAAATGACACCAATAGAAACAAATCAAGAATTCTTCTGATCTTTTATTCGAGAGATATACCCAACGGGAATCAGTATTCAGAAGGCGTCCACTAACCGCTGACAAGATTCTGAAGAAATAAAACGATCCTTTTAATGACACTTATTAGTCAAGCTGGGCATGCTCTTCAAGGCCCTGCCTCTTAATTAGAATTCTACCGGAGGAAGGTAGGAGAGAGGTAAAAATACAAAAAGAAACTTTAAAAAAAAACTTCCGTTAGAACATTTGTGAAATAGGCTTCGGCAAACCGGAGGGAAAAAAAGTATGGAGTAATGACTTTTGCACTTATCCTCATGTAAAGATTAAAATAAGACAATATTAAATTATTTTTTTTTTTTATAAAAACATTCCTTAAATTTGAAAAAAATTATTAATCATGTCATTTAACCGATTAATATTTGTGAGTTCTAAACTGAAGTTGAGTGTAAAGTTAAAAAATATTGTGCAATTCACAGCAGCATTACTATATACAAGAAATGTACAATACAATCAACTTTACATTATTTACACAATTCGTAAGGAATCAGTTTAAAGTTACAGTATCCTTCATGTTCTATCTATAAAATCACCTATATTTTTTTCAACACAATATTTAACAGAGTAAAATTTTACTTCAATTATAAGTTATGAGAATGTACATTAAAAACAATATCTGTCAAATATTTAATTAAAAATAATGAATAATTACAATAATAGTAACATTTTATTAAGGTCAAATATAATTCTTTCGCCAAAAAATAATTATTAAAATTGATAATATTTTCAGAATTGTTTCTATTTCCAACACTGCGAATTTAATTAAATTATTATATGCAAGGGAAATAAATAATACTATAAGCTAATCTTAAATTGATTATGTTTTTTTTTCAATTTCTCCACCTCAAATAAATAGATATTTTAATACGTTTTTAGTTCTGAGACAAAATATGATAGGAAAAAACATACTTTTTTAAAAAAAGCTGAATGATTTTATAATATAATTCTTTGCATAAAATGTAATAATATATAAACAGTAGTTTAGAGAGAATGTGTTGTATGTCTTTGTTCAAAACCTAAATTTAAATTTTATATCATTGTCTTTAAACACCATACTTATGTTTTAAAAATATACGCAATAGAATTTCTGTTATTTATGTCCCCTTGTTAGAGTAAAATATTCATTAGATTAAATTTTAATGTTTAAGATGTTTTAAGAATTTGATAAAAATGTGAGTAATCTGGACAAATAATCTGTACAACCCATGGAGAGTCTTGAGTTCAGTACATGGTTGAGATACTGTACTGTTTCTTAGCCAACGCTTGTGCAGGGAGTTTATTTGGCTGTGATCACGCTAAAACTTTAAAGAGGCTGGGTGAGCCCGAGGAGGTTCCGCAGCTCCTACAGGTTCCCATGACTGTTAACAGATTACTTTTATTTTTATCGTAAATGAATATCATTTTATAAAACTCTCAAAACTCCATTATATAATATATTTATGCTATGAAGTCTTCCTAACAAATAAGTATACAGGATAAACATAAAAAAATTATTCCATTCAAGCAAATAAACCTGATTTAATAAAAAAACTACCCCGAGGGAGTATAGAAAGGCCCTAAACCTTTTATCCCGATTAGGGGGGACTTAGTGGGGGTATATACCCCCTAAATCTCTGGAACCATCTTTTTTAAATGAACTCGCATTACAGGGTCCAATTTTATCTGATAACTCTACACACGTGGTTAAACAACTTGACTCTACGTGTTCCACTTTACGTTTTAGATAGATTAAGAACGTTCATTTTATAAATAGTGATACATATGATAAACAAAAATACTTTAAGTAGTATTTACAATAAAAATACATAAGCTGAGATCTATTAACAAGATATAACGTTATTTAATGAGATAAGACTTGTTGTTTTATAAAATCCGCCTTGAACAACAGTGTAATAAAAATAATAATAATAAAAGAGGTTTGTACTATATATTTGATTCCAACGTTGCTGATTTAATTAAATTATCATATATTTCGGAAATAAATAACATTTTAATTTAAAGTTAAATTAATTATGTTTTTCTCATTTTTATTTCTCTGTATCAAACAATATTTTAATATTTTAATAAGTTGTGCTGGATTATAAATTATTTGCTAAACAGAGCATCGGAATTAATTTTTATTTTTCGACAAATTTGACAGATTTTTTTAAAAGTTAAATAAAACAAAAACGTATATATACATTTATTTCATAGAACACTCAAACTACAAGTTAACACATTTAGAACAGAACGTTATGTACATATGTGCAAAAAAATGTTTACATCAAATATAAAACATCAAAAAAGTTTACTGAATGCTGGATGGAGAAAAAAACTTATAAAATTTCGAAAAAAATCCTAATTTAAATTTTGATGTTAGTAAACACGGAACGAAGTTAAAATATAAAAATATTTAAAGTCATAATGTGTAGTAACTAGTAAATAATTAAAACAATTAAAATTCAATAACTTTGATTTTAGCCCTACATAACAACATTTTTAGAAGAATTATTGAAAATTCGTACTTATTAATGATGAATATAAATTTAAAATTGTTCTTAATAAATTATATTTACACAATTATAATTCTTTTTAATATTGCATTAATAAATTATTTGTTTCGATATTTATTCTTCTAAATGAATGATTAGTTTATAATATAATATAATTTTTTTAGAAGTGTCAAACAATTCAGGCAGTGTTGACAATATAATCGAGAAAACCATGTAAAAAATCTGTACAAAATTTTATTACACTGCGAGAAACAATCAAGCAATATGGTACCCATGCAAATTAATGTACCACAGAGCAAGCATTAGCATCGTATAGTTTAATTTTAATAACCCTAATAACAATTTAATAATTTTTATGTTTAGAAAAAATATTCAATTACATTAAAACTCAATTTGTTTTAAACAAATATATGAAATTAAGGCAATATTATAGCATTTTTTATTTGTTTAAATAGCTGTTAATAGTTCAATTCATGATTTATTCATAACTCTAAGGTTAATTTTTTTTTTTTTTTTTTAGTAGAACTATTTCCGTACGCTTTTTTTTTAACTTGTAAAATGTTTATCATTGTATTTGATTAAAAAAAAATCTTAGATAAGGCACCGTTAAAAAAAAATAAATAAAAGAGGAAAAAAAGATAAATTGTATAAACAAAGAAAAAATAATAATGAACCACTGATAAAAAAAAACAAATAAATAAATTATTTTGCGCCTAACTATGCAAAAATTGCAAGTCTAGCATATATAAGGTATAAGCGCATGCGCACTACCAAAAATCATGTTACTAAAACTCACGTGACAGTCTTTCTCCTCTTTTTTGACTTTTTTGTGTTCTGGTTCAGGCGGACTCCTCGGCCTGTATTTTTCTCTCTCAGCCGGCGATATAGAATTTCTCTGTAAATAAAAATAATATAAATAAATAATAAATAAAAAACAAGCAATAAAAATTAAAAATTATTAGACAGAATCCCAGATCCCAATAACAATTTAAAGTCTCACATAGAAATGAAGCTTACATATTCCACAGATAAAAAAAATAAATAAAAACTGAAATTAATATATTTTCATTATATACTGATAAAAACTAATAAAATTTTTCAAATATTCCTCCTCAACATTACACAATAATTTATAACCCGATTTAATCATGCTTGCTAGTCTTACGAAAAAAAAAAAGTCAGAATTTATTGATTTATTCATAAATTAAATTAAATGATATATAAAGTTAACCAAGCGAATAGAATGACTCGAATATATGGAAAATAACAGGAAAAAAAATTAATGTATAACTCCTGTTTTCATATAATTTTCCAGTCTATTAAAACGTTTTCCAATATATATTAAACGAATCGCCGGACAAATTAATTTTTTTTCTATATAAATTAAATTTCACACCAAACAAATTACCTTTCAAACTAATTGAATTAAGGGTTTAATAAATAAACGAAATAAATTTTAAACAATTTTAACTAACGTTTTTATTTTATTCTATCAATTCACACAATGAAAACATTTCAATACTCATTCAAATACCCAATCAAATTAGTTAATAAACTGCGTAATAAACATTATAGCCAGTGAACTGAAAAACTCACTTTTTTTTATCACAAAGTCACAAAAGGTCCAAACAAAATGAAATCTTTTAAACAACTTTATTTAAAAAAATTACTATGATAATAATTTGAAAAATAAAAGAATAAATTATTTAGAGGACCCTATTACACATAATTTATATTTGTTCAGATAATGGTTTAAGCAGAAGGAAAAAAGCTTTAGATAATAAACATAAATAAATTTATAATAATTTATATTTTTTTGGATTTATTTTATTTAATAAAAACAGGCCTGAATAAACAGTGTAGGATTGCAGACCCCTCTGGGCCTCACCCAGCCTCTCTAAGGCTTTATTTTATAGTTGTTTTTATTTTTATCCAGAAATTTTCTTTCAGCCATTCAAATATTATTCGATGCTGCAAGCAACGGTATTCTACTTTCTTAAAAAAACAAAAGGCGTTGTTAGAGACTTCCAAGGGAATTAAGTCAAGGTTTTGATATTTGGTTCAAATCCGGCGGAGGCAGACAAAATATTTAATCTGCATGGACCCGGCTGGATCTCTTAGGGCTCACCCAGCCTCTGTCATGTGGGTGTCTGTGATCACATCCAGATCACCCACATCCCTAGTCTATATTGAACCCAAGTAACTTTTAGGTTTAGAGGAACAAAAGTATTCACGTGGATTTTTTTTGGGGACGTTTTTGAGTTTATTTTAAGTAATATGATACCACTAAGATATCTTGTTGGTAATATCAGCTTCAAGGCTTCCTGTTGTGTAATAATAATAATAATCAATCTCTGCTTACACAGTTTCGTCCACTGGCTACTAACCCAAATTTGATAGAACACTCTTAAGGCAATCGTCCCACTTACGCCTCGTTTACCAGTCGCTTTAAATTAACTTGTTTGAATATTTACATTTTTTTTAGGTTTAAATTTTAAATTCCTGACTAGGATACGATAAATTATAGATTTAGGAAGGATAAAGGGCTGGAGGTGGAAATAGGCATTATCCTTTGAGGAGAAAGAGAGAGAGAGAGAGAGAGAGAGAGAGAGAGAGAGAGAGGGAGGGTATATATATTGTCAGTTATAAAAGAGGCGAGATCCTATTTAGAGGAAGCACAGGATGGATAAAGGGCTTATAATAATCCTCCCTTTGTTGCAGCGCCTAACGCAATCCTAGCGCTAATCTTATTTGTAACTCAGGAGGGGCTGGTGCTAATGACTCTGGGGGGCGAATTAACCCCTAGTGTGGGGGCAAAAAGTCGACAAACAGTCCCAGGAAACCTTTCTTGCCGTTTTTGCCGCAGCTACTCGACGGCATAATACCCGGTTGTTATTCATGCTCAGTTTTGCAGAGCGGAGGTAGGGAGCCGAGGACAAACAAGAAGGCTTTACGTGGGACGAATTCCCCCCCCCCTCTGAATTCCCTCCCCCTATATTCCCGTCACGAACGGGGTACATACCGTATCCTATTGATACGGCCGGTTTGTTCTGCGCTTTCCAAACCCCACTTTTAGCAATTCCGAGCCCTACTCACGCTCTCGGGCGAAGGCAGGTTACCTGAATTCCCACCGCTACTGTATCGAATAACAGTATCCGGGTCTGTTGTTTTAGGAAAAGGGTTTATAAATCAATTTACTTGAACAAAACCTGAATCCTATATTCGTTATTATATAAAATGCAATAGATTTATCAATGAGCTATGAGGTATAATTTCGTTTTACAAGAATACATAAAAAATCCGAATTTTTCTTATTGACCACATAATGTCTCCTTAGGTGTGATAGTTTACAGGTAAATTAAATATGTAAGGTTTTGTAACTTGATATAATTTTTATACTTATCGTCTACAACGGTGCTTTTGAAGAAGTAAATACAATTTGAACCAAGCCCAAATGGGACCTGACCCATATAAAAAAAAACCTGTACAACTACAATTCATGAAGACTCTCGGTTTAGGTACATGTTAGAGACTAAACTGTTTCTAAGCCAAAGATCATGCTCCACCGTCTTTTTTACCCCTGTTTTGGGTACCCACTTTACAGAGGCTAGATGAGTCCTAAGAAGGTCTCCAGATCCCAAAGGATCCATCCTCTACAGTTAACAGATTAAATGAATTATGATCAAAGCAGGGTTTGAACCAAGGACCTTGGGCCGGAACCAAGGAGTTCCCAAAAATGTTTTTAAAAATGTATTTGAGGGAATACCGGATTTTAAGCTTTTTAACAACTATATTTTAAATTTTATAGTCATACCTATATTCCTAATTGAAATAAATGTTGAGAGGGGCACATTTAATATTTAAAATTCCTGTACTGTTTCAAATGATTCTCCACTGTTATTTTTTAACAGAGGGTTGAAAACAAATATAGAAAGGTCTCGGAGCCAGCTTCTATTGAAGAGAAACAAGGCTAACAAACTGTGATTAGGAGGGAAACTGGGAGCGGTTGCGGTGAGCTCGGTTCACCGCTAACCTATCCCTAACCATTAGCGATCCCTCGCCCTTCTCCTTTTCACTACTCCAATACTATCCTCCCATCTCCTTCCACTAGGATAACCTGAATTGAAACCTTCCGAAAACAATATTTTAGAAGGTTTTAGTGATAAGAACTGCCATTATACTAATTTGTATGAGCGAATTTACTCCATCGCGCTAACGTTATATGCATAAGTGGTTAAGCGGACGGAATCGTGTTATTTTGGTAGTGAATAAGGGGCTAAGTCAAGCCTTGGCTTGAAATGGAGTTATTTGGCTTGGAGTGGCCTATTTTACAACCCCATTTAAAAAGACAACAACAAAAAAAACGAGAATTCCTTGACTCCCATCATAATAATTTTTTTCCAATATTTTCCAAGTAGTTCTTTAGACCAGAAATGATGATTGCTTTTAAAATATGTTTATTTAGGTTCTTTGTCTCATCCTGTACCACTACAACCCGTGAAAGGGTTCAGTACATGGTAGATGCATTATTATTTCATGGGGAATGGTTGAGCAGGGAGGTCATGTGTCAGAGATGAGTGCTCAACCGTCAGATCCCCCCCTTATATTGGGCAGCCAGTCTATAGAGGCTGGGTGAGCCCCAAGAGGGTCCTAGGTCCCATAGGATCTATCTCGGCCTGCAAGTCTTGCCAGCGGGATTTGAACCAAGGACCTTCGGCATGGCATGGCGCTCTACCACTGAGCCACTTCGCTAACCTTCTTTGTCCTATAATTAATATTTTTCCATACTATTCTGTTCCGTGTATGTTTTTCATTAAGATTTTTACGGTTTAAAAAGAGAAAAAAATAAAAAGTAAAGGAGTTGAGACGGTGATTGTACAGTGAGCTGTATCGTAGCCTGACGATGGCGTACTATTTACATACAGCGCTAAGATTGTCGGACTAGGAGTCTGTTTACTCGGGCTAAGAGAGTGGAGGAGAGAATAAACAAGACAAGTGGAGAAGGAGAGAGAGAGAGGGAGAGAGGGGGAGAGAGAGAGAGAGAGAGAGAGAGAGAGAGAGAGAGAGAGAGAGGAGAGAGAGAGAGAGAGAGAGAGAGAGAGAGAGAGAGAGAGAGAGAGAGAGAGAGAGAGAGAGAGAGAGAGAGAGAGAGAGAGAGAGAGAGAGATTGTTGACAGAAGGCCCTATTAGAGACAACGGCCCACGTGTGTCCATTATTATAATGTGTTTGTGAAGGGTGGAAAGGAAATGAAAACAGCGCCCTATGTTTGCACAGTCAACAGCCGCTATCAACACTCTCATCCATCAACCATCAACCACCAACCCTTTCTTCTTCTTTCTAACTTTTCTAATTTTATAGTTGTTCTTATTTTAAACAGGAAGTTCTCCTTCAGCCAAATCCAAGGTGCAGTAAGCAACGATAGTCCCCCAACTTCAAAAGGAAAATGAGTGTGAGAGAGAATTGAGAGCGAAAGAGTGAGGGAGAGGATTTAAATCAGGCTGTTGATATTTGGTTCAAATTTGGCTGCCTAAGATAAACCATCAAATCTGTTTAGACGTTGTGGGATCCATACACCCTCCTAGGGCTCACCCAGACAGTGTAAAATGGTTATCCTTAATTTTGGAGAAAAAACCTAGCAGTTGAGTGTGAACCTTATCACTTCCGGGCAATAACCGTTGGCTTTTTGGTAGGTAAACCAGATGTAACCTGCATCCAATATCCTGAACGCAAACAACAAGGAATAAGAAGAATATAGGTTCTTATTCATTAATATACTTGATAATTAATAAGGTAAACGAAGCTGTTCCATAACTGCAACTACTGCAAGTCACTTCATGCTGCAATGGCTAATAGAGCGATGCTACAATGGGATTTCTAAATTTTACCGTACAGATTCGGGTCCTCCATTTACGCCTCTTCCGAATGATAGCATAGAGAAAAATTAATTACTCCCTGATAAGAATAGTTACCGGTCTTTACCGTATTCTGTTATATGACACCGCATGTGTCACCCGCAACAAACAGGTAGCGTAACGTTACTTTTACAACACATTCTACACGATAACGAAAGGACGCAGCTGGCGAGATTCGAACCTGTACGCGTGTGGTCTCCCGTAATCGGTTATGGCTTAACAACTGCCGGGCAACTCTTTACGAGGGCCATTAATATTCTCAGGTTATTACCTCCCTTAACTACCAAAGCCGAGTCTAATCTTCTACATTAAAACCTAATTGTATTCGTTCCTTTGTAGGAGCCGGTCCGAAAGGAACGAATCGTTACGTCGAGAATGTAACGAGGTCTATGAAAGCCTAGTTCTTCGTAATCAGTCCAACATCTAGGCTAGACCACGCTCCACCTTAAGGAAACATAAAAAAATGCCATTCTTTGTCACACAGCGCACATAAAGCTTGTTTATTTGCATGCACAAGTATTATGCAATGCATTTTACAGTTCCAGTGTATAAAACCTGAACCACTACAACCAGGAGGGTTTTGGATTCAGTACCTGGTAGAGACTATACTGTTTCTTGGACAACTGTTGTGCTTTTGTCCTAGATCATTCTCAACCGCCAGATTTTCTCTCTATTTTGTGTTTATAGAGTCTAGGTGAGCCCCACGAGCTTCCTAGATCAAATAGGTTCCACCTCCAGCCTCGAAAAGATCAAATAAAAGTCTGCGAGCAGGATTTAAGCCCCGTACCTCCGGTACGTCAACCCAGCGCTCTACCACTGAGCCACTCCGCCCCCTGAATAGCGAAATTGTATTTTCTCGAGAAAATGAGTTTCTTGTACTTGGGGAAGCGGAATCGTGTTATTTTCGTAGTGAATAAGAAACTATGTCAGGCATTGAGATGAAAAGGAGTTATTGCTTATATTACAACCCATTTTCAAGTCAAAAACTAGAATATTATTTTAAACAATTTTTTTTTGTATCAAACGACGTTTTTATAATTTGGAGGTTGATATAACTTTATTGTTATAATCTTCTTTTATTAAGAGCTTTATATTTTAAAATATCTCTTTACAATCCCACTGTAAACTGTACCCTATGTTACTTTTTCGAAATATCTTTTTTAAATTATAAATTATACAATATTACTAAAAAAAAATACAAACCCCCCAAATACAAAAGAGTTAGTAAAAAAAAGTCACAACACAAAAATAAATTTCGACATTGTTCAAAGCATTTTGTTAGTTATTTACAAACAAATAAGAACAAAAATTACAATAACAAAACAGATAAATAAAACGAAATAATATTTGTTAATAGCACAAGCAATTGGTGTTATTATAAGCGACAATTTGACCAGTATAATTAAACAAATAAAATTTTTTTCAACATACCCTATTTAGTCTTGCTTCTTCAGGTTTAGACCGGCCCGACCAAAACTAAAATAAATACAGACTTATAGAAGCTTATGAAATAAAATATCCATTCACTACAAATAAATTATAATTTGAATACATTCATGTATTTTATATAAAGAGAATTTTTGTTTTTAATCTAATTTGTGTCCAAAAATAATGATTATGTGAAAAAAAGTATTTAAGCCTGTACTTCGTATCATTTATAATATTATGAAAAAATATTTCACTACAACTAACAGAAATCAAATTTTTATTACACTATTGTAACATGGAAATAGTTTTAATTTAACTATTGGCAGGTGTATGCAAGAGGATATTAACTATGACAATATAGAATATATATAGAATTCGCGGGCTAAAATTAATTATTAAATTTTAGAATATTAAAACTTTATAAAGTTAATTTTCAATCTGATGTATAAAGTTAACTAAATAATTTTGAGTGATATGGGCTGAAGGTTATTTATCGTTATGTTGTTATGCGTTGTAAGTAAATCGAATAATAATAATCGATACCACCAATCTCTCCTTAGACGGTCTACTCCATTCCAAATCTGTTAGACCATAGCTTAATCCTCCCATCTACGCCTCGGACGTTTACCAGTTGGTTCAGCGCTTTTTGATATTTTCTCACTTAATTCGTTACACAGTCCAACAACGTTACAAGACCATCTCAACCTTCGCGAAGCAATCACTTCAACTATATTAACAGGGAGGATGTTCTTTAATGAAGAAAATGATTTTAAATGAAACATTCCTAATATTAAAATGCATTAAGAAATTTCAATAAGATGATTTAAAAAATAAAATTAGGCAATAAATACTGGATGTTGATCTAGAGGTTGGTACTTATTCCGCAGGTTGTCACATTTGTAGAAGTGGTAGTTAATGTCCTATCACGTTACGTCACGAGATTATCTCTATTTGGGGTGTACCTCAATTTTTTTTTTTTTTTAGAAAACAATCTAGTATATTTAACCTACCCAATATATACTTATTTTCGTATTAGAATTAGAATTTGGCATATTTTCATGTTCCTTTGCATATAATGTTACATGAATGTTAAATGTGCCTTCTCATATAACAGGAAATTGTGCTAGTTGAAATTACTCATCTTGAATTACTGGTCACTGGCTATGTTCATTCTCAAATAAGCTTTACTTTTATTGGGGTATATTTTCTAATTTTTTTTTACCATACAATTTTATGGATTATGAAAGGCATAAGGTATAGAAGTGACGTGTTGTGACGTCACTTTAACTACCCCTACCAACGAGCTGCGGAATAAGTACCTAGAGGTTTATTTATTTTCACGGGACGGTGATCTACATCAAAAGTAAAATAAATAAAAGGGAAGAACACAACCGAGATTATTTTAATTGGAAAGGCGAAAGACAGAAAAGGTAGATTCGGAATCAGAGGCCCTTAAAATTTCTTTTCAGTGGCCGAGGGCCTTACAAGGGCTATCGGAAATCCAAGGTTGTATTGTGGCTGGCCAAATAGGGCGCCCCCACCGTAATTTGTGACGGAGGGGCAAATTGCCCCCTCCCACTTCCCGGCCCTTTTTTGCCCTTATTCCCCCGGCCCTTGAAGACCACATTTCCTCTACCCTCTTGTGCAGGGCCTGAATTCATTATAAGCTCCCTACCTGAACCAACAACCACGCCAACGGTTCTTTTACTTTTACAAAACTACCATCGCCTTTCTCCCACCCTCTTTCCAACAGCCCTACTCGTATCCAAAGGGAGGAAGAAAAAAAAAGTAGAAAGAGCAAAGAAGGGCGGGGAGAAAAAAAAAAGATTAAAGGGAAACAAGTACTGTCTAGGACCCTTGAAATGAGCACGACAAAGACCCTTTTCCCCTCAGAGAGATGTCTAAGGGATTTTATGACTTCTTGAGGATCACTGTTTGTTTACTATTCAACGAGTCTTCTATAGGACAAGGGCCCTTCAACTTCATATCCGCGTCGCCCTCAGAACAATGATATACCATAGATATAAATATAAATTATAAAAATTATGTAATTAGATCACATTAACTCAGAAATAGCAAAGAACTATTATTTAAAAAAACAACAACTTAGGAATGAATTAAAATAAAAAAGGTTAGAACATGGAGGCTTTCACTTTTACAAGACTTAGATTTAAGATCTTCAGCAACATATTGAACATACTTTATGGTTTAAGAAAGACTGTATTTAAATAAACTATTCCCAATGTTTCCCTACGAGAGACATCGGAGAAGGAGATGGCTCCAGGACTTTCATTGTAACAAATTTTATTTGTTAAATATTATAATCTCAATGGAGACGAGAGTTAGGTTATCCACAAAGATAATTTAATTTTTTTAAATATTTTAAGCACTATTTTTAATTTTTCAAATTTATTAATCTTATCAACTATTTTTCAAACAGTTATTGTACGCAATAGTTACTGTACAATAGCAATACTATTATTCACATTAGTTATTGTACATACAGTTCCATACTTTTCATTTTGTTTACATTTCTAACTGTCATTCTACGAGACACGTTCCATTTCTTTCTACATATTCCTATATTATTATGTCTCATACATTTACTTATGTAGCCAATAGAAGTTCGTTATCATACATTTTATATCTTTATTTTACTAGTTTTTCTAAATTCTTCATGTTCCAACCTTTTTTATATGATAATCTTCTCTTTTTGTATCTTTGGGTTACCTCCTCTTTTTTATTTCCCTTTATATTATTGTTACTTTTCTATCCTTTCTGTACATTTATTTTCTGTATTTTATTTTATATTCGTTATCTTTAATTATTATATCTGTCACTATTTTAATTTCTGTTCATTATCTTTAATTTTATTAAATCTGCCTTTATCTTAATTTTATTATATCTGTCACTATTTTAATTTCTTTTCATTATCCTTAATTGTATTAAATCTGTCTTTATCTTAATTGTATTATATCTGTCACTATTTTAATTCTTTTCATTACCTATAATTTTATTAAATCTGTCTATATCTTAATTTTATTATATTCTGTCACTTTTTTAATATTCGTTATCTTTAATTTTCATATCTGTCACTATTTTAATTGTCTACATTACATGTCACCATATTATTGTTGCTGTACGTTTTTATATTTTTTGTTCTGTTTATTTCTCTCTCATAGCCCTGAAGATGACCTATGATGACTGTAGGTCGAAACGTCGGCACATAAATATAAGTCTAGTACTTATTCAGTGTTTTTTTTTTACTGCACCCCCCAACTATCTCCTTTCTACATTTGATCTTCCAGTCAACTATTTTCCTCTCATACATAATTTAATTTTGTTAAAATAACTTTGTTTAAGAAAAATAAAACTTTTTACATAAGAATAAAGAAAAGGAAGTGTTACAGCTGAAAGTCAAAGGTTCGAGTCCTTTGTTAGATAATTATTTAATACGTTAAAATCTGGGAAACTATTTTATGGATCTGAAGACTATCCTGGGCCTTCTCCAAACTTCTGCCTCTTTTTAACTTTTCCAAGATTTTCCGAAACTGGATGCAACGATATTCACTCATCTCTAAAAGAAAAACATAATGAAAACCCACAAGGCTGTAAGTTTTTTAGAGATCTCCAAAAGATTTAAGCGAGGTTTATGATATTTGGTTCAAATTCCGGCGTGGCAGATAAGTTAGTTATGTTATCAGCGTGGAACCGACTCTGGGATATGAAGAACCTCATGGAGCACACCCGGTTTCTTTAAAGTTTCTTACCGTTCATTTTTAGGAGGCCAAACTACCTCTTTAGACAAGCGTTGACTTAGAAACAGTTAAGTCCCTCCCATTGAGGTTGTGAACCTTTAAACTCTCTATGTTATGTAGTAAATTTTAGTAAAGTAGGTTGTAAAGATTTGTTCTTTTGATATAGGAAAGTAAAGTATATAATGAACAGAAGTATTAAATGCGAATTTACTTTATTCCGCACAAAAAACGCACAGGCGAAAACAAATTGCTGCAAATAAAAAAAAGTTAAGGGCAAGAGTGGAATAAACAAACAAGACTAAAAACCTACAGCGCGGTGGTAATCAGAGGCGCCTCCGACCGTTTTAATTAACGAAACAACCCTCCTACAAACATTTGTCACAATAGAGAAACAATTAAAAGGCAATTAACGTGATTATACAGATTTTAGGGATTAATTCCCAGAGAGAGTGAGGGAGTGGGAGATGGAGAGAGAGAGAGAGAGAGAGAGAGAGAGAGAGAGAGAGAGAGAGAGAGAGAGAGAGAGAGAGAGAGAGAGAGAGAGAGAGAGAGAGAGAGAGAGAGAGAGAGAGAGTGAGAGAGAGGCAATTAGAAACATTTAGGGGGTTGGAGAGTGGCCAAACCCCGAGCCCCAATTAAGAGCCACTCTGTAAGGGGCTACAAAGTGCCCCGGGGCACAATACACACCGGCCCCTCCCCCACCTAAAGTTCCCCCTTCCTTACTAACTCACTTATTGTAATGGAGCCTCCTCATTAGTCCTCTTTCTCTTCTAGTCTTTAATTAATTATTACTTATCTAGCTGGGAAGGAACAACCCAAGAAAGTTCTTGGTTTCAGCACAAGGTAGAGACACACTCAACCACCAGGTTGTCCCCCCAATTTATAGAGTCTGGGTGAACCCCAGATATGACTGAAGATCCCATAATTCATACATGGCAGTCAACACAAGAAATAATTTATCGTTACTTGTTCTGCAGGTTGTCAGTTTGGTGATAGGGGTTGTTAAGGCAACGTCAAGTGACGTCGATAATTTATATAATTTATTTATTTATTCCGTCAAGTTATTTATTATTTCAATCATATTTACCAACTTATCAGTTACAGCTGGATTTGAATCCAATATCTTTAACATGGCAACTACCACTGACCTACCCAGCTCCCCGGAAAGGAAAACGGACGTTATTGCTCCTTGAAGAATGTATTTGATAATCTGAATTCTCTTTTAATCTGCATATTTCTTTAGTCCGCGTTGTCGTGATCTTCCTTTTCCAAATAATAGTCAAATATCTCCATGATCAATCTAGGTTTCTTTATTTTGTATTGATGTCCGAGCAATATCAGTCTCCTCTTCCGCATAGCATCCGAGATTCTTCCATCAGGGTACAGGGCATAAGAAGAGTAGGGTATCCCACGCTGCATGGGCTGGATGGGTTCAGCAAGGGCTCCAGGACCCTATCGAACGTCCGTAACTGGAAGGCAGTTGCACTGGACAAGGAGGACTGGAGGGTGTGTATCGAGGAGGCCAATCAATTATTATCACCTATTTTTTCTTCCTCATATTCTGAATAACAGTATCTTTTATGGAGAACGGAGATAGTTGGTGCAGTCATAAAAACACGAATAAAGTACTAGACTTATATTTAGCTAGTGCTGACGTTTCGACCTACAATGTAGTATCTTTTATGGTATGCTTATTGATTATTTCCGTCCAATGATTTGGTCTATTATCTGCAGTCCATCAAAGAGCATTTATTGGCCTCCTCGATACACACCCTCCAGTCCTCCTTGTCCAGTGAAACGGCCTTCCAGTTCCGGACGTTTGATAGGGTCCTGGAGCCCTTACTGACCCCATCCAGCCCACGCAGTGGGATACCCTACTCTTCTTATGCCCTGTACCCTTTCCTCAATTATCCTTCTGGGCCCTACGAAACTTTTCATTTTGGCCACATGGCCGGCCCAACGCAATCTAACAAGCTTTATTACTTTAACCACGTTGGGGACCTGGAATAGACTCGCTCCTAGAACTTATAACCTTATAGGAGTATGACATTCCTTTTCTAAATCGGTGCTATGTATAATAATACCAGAAACAATGGAATTTCGGTATGATAGCTCAGGGCTCTACCACTGAGCTATCTCGCTTCCTTTTTTTTTCATACAATCGAGGGACATATTTTTTTTATTAAGAAAAAAATAAATTAAATAAAATTAATAAAAGAGCCCTCGGTGTTGTTGGGCTGAAGGGATCGTACTCCTTAATAAATCTGAAGAGGGTGCTTTAAAAAAGTGCTCAAAGCGAGAGCTGAAAGGGCGAAGGGCTCTGCAGGGGGGGGCGAAGGACCCCCGGGGGGGCGTTGTTGACTAGGGCGGCATAAAGAGCCGCTAATGGCCCACTCCTCTTTTAGCAGAGCCTGTACTAATTCGAGGGCACCTCTCCACCCGGGTAGGTACTCCAACCAGGATCGATAAACCTCCCGTGCGGTTCATGTAATATTAAAACTTCAAGCGCGGATATGATTCCAAGTTATGAGGAGTCTGTTAAACAAAGAAAAGAGATTGGAGGCAATAGGCTGACTAGTTTGATTAAGAATAAGCAAATCATAATAGTTTAAGAATAGTGGATCGAATTATAGCACTGAGGGTATTAAGGACATATACCTGCAGCGCTGGTGAATATGCGGTTATGTCGATCATGTATACTTCATATGTTTTCTTCCTTACATCTTGGACAGGTTTAAAGAAACACCTCCTGTGAACTCCTGAACGATTGGACCGATTTTGATTAAACCTATTTAGTTCGTTGAAGTGGGTTCGACAATGGTTTTGATTCACAAATCGATCCGAAAGATAATGTTTTTAATGATTAATTTGTCCTTCTCCTAAATGTTTGAACAGGACGTCTGGCAGGTCCGTTATATTTTATTATAGCCAAGTGTTAAAAACATAACGTTTGTCCATATTTTTAAATAAATTAAATGCAAACCCTCAAATATCTCGATACATTTTCATGCATGCGTCAATACAAAAATGGACTTAAAACACTTTAAAAAATAAAGTAAGGATGGAGATAGTTGGGTGTGCAGTCAATTTAAACACCATACCAAGAGCATATTTAACATATTAACAGCATATTAACAGTTAGTTGCCAGTCGCCTTTCCTTGCAGCCGCTCGGTATATTTGCCCTGAAGATGACCTACAATGTAGGTCGAAACTTCGGCAGACTAAATAAGTATGCGCTTATTATGGTGTTTCAATTGACTGTACCCCCGACTATCTCCATCCTTACATTAGAGGTTCCATTCAACTAATTTCTTCTCTAACTTTAAAAAATAAAAGCTGAATTAGTTTTAAGGAGGATGAGTTATTGTTTAATATATTTTTGTAATAAAATATGCGACGAGAAACATTATTGAGATGTCAGCCGACGGATCAATACAAAAGCCGGTATACAAAACCAGAGGCTACAATTTTATTATATCCACTACAAAGGAACAGTCGAATAAAAGGAGGTGAGAGGAAGGCGGATTAGAAATGCAAAGGAGAAAGGGAGTATATGACTTCCCTTTAGAAGAAGGAACCAAGACGAATAGAGACTACAAAAGAGATTGGACTAGCCGGCCATTTCACAGAGACAAGGGGGAGATAAAAATTTGGAAGTTACCGGAGCTGCTAGGAGCTACTTAGGGCAGATAATTGGTTGGAGTGGTTTCCCTTGTAACGTTCCCCCCGACTTTTTATCTCTTTTCTCTTCCTTCCTTTTTCACTTTTCCAAAAGCTCTTATATCGTCAACTTTGTGCTTCTTCTTCTTCGCAAAGTCATTTTCTATCCGTTCCGCCCCCTTCCGCCTAACGGATTGTGAAACTGTTCCTCTTTTTAGGAGAGTAAATGGTATGACGCCTTCGCAATATCGGAATATTTAAGATAAATACTCTATTATCAATAATGTCGTTGTTTATTCCTTTGAGGTTATTTTATGATATATATGTGACGTATTTTATGCAGCTAATCGGATGACGATACACTGGGAGTCCTAAATTTTGTCTATCCAGGTATAATTAGTACACGGATCTTTAACGAGTTCCTAACAAAGCAGAAGCTCAGATCCACCATTTTACGTCCTCTTCCAAAGACGGTGTATCTAAGAATTTTTTTGTTCAGTTTTAAAAAATCCTAACACCAACTGCCCAGATGCGGACACGCGATCTTCGAGCTATTTATTATGTTTCTATTAATCAAAGGAATTAAATATAAATAATAAATTGATTCAATCTAAATTAATCCTAAATTTAATTAATTTAATTTAACACTACATTTCCTAACTGGCACAATCTCATCTCGAAAATATCATAACGGCTTTCAAAGAAAAAAAAATGGAAAGGAATCTCACTTCCTATGATTTCCTCAGGAGGATAAGGGTCGTTCTAGACCGGAAACAATTCTTCCAGGTCTTAAGAAATAGAATCCGCGACTTTACGGATATCAGTCACGAAGACTCGATAAGAACAGAAATGATTGGTTTTGGTAGAGACACGATCTGACGTACTTATATTTTCTTGATGTTAGTGTCAACTGCAGGTTATAAAATTGTTTGTTAATAATGTATTTATTATTGTTGGTTAACTATTACATTAAATATGGTGTAAATAAATGTAGTAGTAGTAATAAAGCTGAGCGAACCCGAAGACTCGATGACGATACAACCAACCCATGCTTATGAACCTCCATCCTCGAACCAATACACAAATTCAAGCCCATCAGATCACACTTAACTAAAGCCTCCCACCTATGCTCTGGTCAACCACTCGGCAAGAAGTTAACCAGTCGGCAAAGCACTTACTTATTAACATTTTAGGAACACTTTCGTTACTCAACTCAACAAATTTACATGCCCACATTAATATTAATAATATGAGCACCCGGTATTCGGCGTTGTGCAACCTCCTAAATTCTCAAGTGATCTAATCTTTTTGGACCGAATATTTTACGCAATGACTTATTTTCGAATACCTTAAGATGTCGGTCCTCCTTCAGCGGCCATGTTTCACATATTTAAAATGGTATCTGTCGTCGCTTAGATTTATTGATTGTCCCTTGGAGTTGAGTCATAAAAAGTTTTATCTTTTCATTCGTTTATTTTTTAATATTTTCAAAAAATACAAATAATCGTGATGAACCTGTGAGATTTGCTGAGTTTGTTGGTTTTAATGATTGGTCATTAGTTTTTCTTCATTTTTATAAAGTATCTTTTTAAGCATTTATTATTTTTTTTTATAATTAGTGTGTAAAACTTTCTCCAAACCACTGAGTTGATACGCTGAAGGTTGAAGGTTCCATTTTCTATAACTATAGCCTTTTTTCCATGTTAAAACCCACGATTAATTTTATTTTTCGAGAATATTAAAAAGAAAACAAATGAGAAATTTATAAATTGTTGTGACTCTAGGCGACAACCTGAGGAACTGATGCCGCGGAAAATAAATGCAGTAAGAAAAAAAAATTAAATTAAAAAAAAATCCCCAAAAACTTTTCTGAAGGCGTTGGAAAATCCAAAGCATGAGGACAGGGCAATTAATCTGAAAAGGAAAAGGGGGAGAGCCGAGGTGACGACAAACATAAAAACGATAACAAACTGGCTGAAGACTGGGAAGTGAGGAGGGTGGGTAGGAGGGAGGAGGATGGGTGGCAAGGAGGGTGAGGAGGGAGGCAGGGAGTGTAATTGGGAACGGGGAGGGTGTGAAGTATGACGTCGGTCTGGAGGGAGGGGTGTAAAATTAATGTCGGGGGGGCGCGCTGCGGTGGGGAGGGGATCAGATTACAGGGAGGGGGCCGCATGTGTCGGGGATAAAGCGGTTTGCGGATCAATACTCCTTAGGGCTCCCTCCCTCCCTGCCTCCCTGCCGCTCTCAGCTCCCTCTCTCGGAATAAAATATCCTACCGCCCTCCCGACCAATTTATTAGGGGATGTCAGTTGGACCGCCGCCTCCTCCTCGGGGAAACAATTTGCTTCAATCACACCATTCTCCAGCCAACACCATCCTCTCCTATACACTTCTGGTCGGATGACTCTAACCCCACTCCATACATTACCTTCTCAACTTGCCCTTACAAGACATTATTCCCTTGTACATTGTAAGTACGCACACAAAAGTTTAAAACCCATTCCACCAAAAAAGAATAACGACTAACAATAAAAAATAAACTAAACCACTAGACCACTACCCTATGAAGCATCTTTGGACCAATGCACTACTGAGAATATACTGATTCTTGGAGGAGTTTGTGCAAGGACGAGACCAGGTTTTTTATCGCTACAATCCATGAAAGGCATTAGCTTCAGTTGTACTGCCAAACCAGTGCACTAGTCATTACCCCAAATATCTGACCCTAAGAATTTTTTGACCGTAAAACCTTTAGCACTGCAACCCAAGAAGGATCTTGGGTCCAATGGTAGAGAATGGTCTGTTTCTTTGGTAAAGGTGGCTTATGAAAGGTATCGAATTCAGTACTGTTTCAAAATAAACGGTTGTACAAGTGATTTAGACGAGATTTAGGTGTTTTACCACAATTTTCCCTTAGTAACGCTAAGTAGCTGATCCTTTTAATAACTTTTTGACTGAGAAACCTTTACCACAACACCCCAGACTATACTTTACCTACACCAAGGTTTATCCAGAGAAGTGATTCGGTAGAGACTACGCTCAACCGCTAGATTTTTTTCCTAACTAAGGGTATCCACTTTATGAGGTTGAGTGAGCCCCAGAATGGTCTGCCCTAAGACTTAAAACATCATAATTCAAATCTTCGGGCACTGATATAACGATGCTTTGATTTTAAAATTATTTCTTGTCTTTCTTTTTAATATCCCCCCATAGGTTCTTATCAATAATGTAAGTCGATAGATAAAAGGGTTCCGTAGTATATAACACTAATCCCTTAGGATCAACGGTGTAAAAAAAATATAGGACACTGCTCGTTTGCACGTAGTCTAGTATAATAACCTGTACCACTACAATCCGTGGAGGGTCTTGACTTCAGTACATGGTAGAGGCTGTAAACTATCAACTGCCATTTTTCCCCTCTTTTAGTTATATGTAGAAACAAGGTTCCACTTCTTCTATACCAACGTTTGTACAGGGACGTGACCATACCAGGTTTTGCCCAATACAGAGACGTTGGGTGAGTCCCAGGAGGGTCTACAGATCTCACAGAGACCATGTTTGGATGTTAAACAATCAGACAATTTATCTGTCATTGTCGGATCTGAGATAAATAAGAAAAACTTGACTTAAATCCTCTAGATATCTTTAAAAACCGTCTTGTCAAGCGGGTTTTAAATCTGTTTTTGTTTCTTCAAAGGAACTTGGATCTTCGCTTTGAGATACCCCACTCTAATAGCCACAGTAAAATTAGTGAATTATTTCGTATAATAAAAGTAACTCAAGCACTGACGGGGTTGAAACGCTATTTTAAAGTGCACTAATAAATAGAAATATGTATGCATAAAATAACTACAAGATGCAAAATTCAAGTTCAGTTTTAAGCACGGTATTGTTGGAAGTTGGCTAAGAAGATAGGGGGTTGGGGGGGGGGGAGGCTAAAGCTCATTTAATTAATATAAGGGAGGCTCGAGAGAGTGCGCTGGTAAACAAGGTTTGACCCCTCCTAAATGCCCTAATTAAGGAATTAGATAATTTACTCCCCTCACTCTAAATTTATTAGCTCCCAGGAAAGTAATTAAAATTGATCGACCCCACGCTTTGTTTGTCATCACTGTAGGCTACAACTTTTTGAGAATGTTAACGAGTAATCTCCAAAAAAAAGTCTACTGAAGCCAACAACAATTAATATTAAGAAACAATATTGATTGATAGAGAAGTTAACACTGAGAGACGAAGAAATATATAGAAATATCTTGGGCTACTTTTGCTGTAACAGAGCGAATGTGTGCCCTGAGAATTTTTAATTGATTATTCAAATAAACTTGTCCTAGATAATTTTGTTTAACAAATACATATAGTAGTGCATACAATTAATCACGGGGCTAACTAAATAAATTCGTAAATGAAGTGTTCATTATAAAATTATTAGAAAAATCCAATACGATCCAACGCAATAAATATATAAAACTATGCTTGAGAGGTGTTAATTTTTATAATTATTTTTTATAAAGAATAAATAACTATGTAAGAAGTCATAGAATAAAAGTAATATTTCTTTAAAATTAGAATTGTTTAGTTATAGATAGTTAATACTCTTAAAATATGTTTAAGAAAAATAAAATAATATTTAACAATGAAACTACAGGAGTAAACCAGATAAAAAAGTAGGAATAATTAAAATTATAAAATTATTAATATAAATTTTGAACTACAACAATGGGATATATGTCTACTTTTTCACCTGGTTTACTCCAAATAGTTTAACTGTTATAAATTATTTTATTTTTAAATATTTTTTTATTGTCTATCTAGGCCTGATGTCGGTTTCTAATAAATAGTTTAATGTATAAGTTGAGAAACTAATATTAAAAAAATATATGAGAAATGATTTCCTCTAGCACAGGTATTATCGCCCGTTCCACCACACTTTGGAACTCACTCCCACCTAGTATCCGTCATGCTTCTTCTTTATTCATATTCAAATCAAAGCTTTTCCTACATCTCCTAAATTCCTAGACAGATGCTTTCTAATCAGTTAAAGAAGGTTTGACCCCTCCTAAATGCCCTAATTAAGAAATTAGATAATTTACCCTCCCCCCCTCACTCTAAATTTATTAGCTCCGAGGAAAGTAATTAAAATTGATCGACCCCACGCTTTGTTTGTCATCACTGTAGGCTACAACTTTGACTACAACAACTTTTTGAGAATGTTAACGAGTAGTCTCCAAAAAAAGTCTACTGAAGCCAACAACAATGTTAACAAATATATACAGTAATACATACAATTAATTTCGGGGCTAACTAAATAAATTCGTAAATGAAGTATTCATTATAAAATTATTTAAAAAATCCAATACGATCCAATATATATATAATTGTTAACATTTATCAGAAGTGGTAGATGAATTATGATCAAATGTCCTCAATTATAACGATAATATTTTTTGTATTGTTATGTGATTTTTTTTCTTTATCAGAATATACCTTTTAGTTTAGAATTATTATCTAAATATTGTATCATTCTTATAAGTAGCCTCTTGGCCAGATATTTTTATTCAATTTAGTTTGTACACATCTTAAGGGTTCTAGTAATAAACGACTAGACCAGCGGAGTGGCGCGACACACCTAGGAGAGCTACCCGACAGAAGAGAAGGACTTAATTAAAGGGAGATGGTGTGGATAGTAGAGACCTAAGAGACCGCAGAAGCGCCCCCCCACAAACTAATTCGCTAATTAGGGCAATTAACAAGGGTCGGAGGGGGGCGGCGGTGTTTACATGTCCCTCTTCCCCGGGGATTTCTACTAATTAAATGCCTCGCCTTTCTCGCTTAGCTTGTTAAACTTTCTGTAAGGTTAAGCCGATTTAGCGAATAATAGTATTAAATTATTTTTAAAAGGATAAAATAAGAAAAAAAATCTAAAAAAAAGAGAGAGAAAAATAAGAGGGAAAACTGAAAAAGAAAACGCTTATATTTTCTAAAGAGGGTCTGAAAATAAAATTTAACAATTCATAGAATATTTCAATGCTAAAGATATATATAAAAAAAAGAACACTGCAATCAATAGAAGGTTTATACCAATTGACTTATTAATAGGCAAATAAAACTGTAAAATTACAACCGACTAAGATTCTGGGATTCAGTACACGGTGGAGACTGTACTTTTTTAAGCCAATGTTTGGGCTTGAAGGTGATTTGGCCAACATTGCCCACAACCTCCAGGATTTTACCGAATAAAAGGTTACCCGCTTTATAAAGGTTGGGTGAGCTCTCGAAGTGCCCGAAGGGTCAGACATTTATCAGCACTTATTTTATAAGTTAAAAATTCCTTCTTTACTAAGCACAACTTGACAACCTCATCTTAAACTTCGTGAAATTACACCAATTCAATAATATTAACATGCTCCGCAATTCCGCGTTGTGTAATCTACTAAATTCTCCTGGGGTCTCATCCTTTTTTGAAATATTTTATGAAAAACCTTATTTTCGAAAACCATAAGACATAAATACCATACATAAAAAATACAACAACCTATGATATTTTACCTAGCCAACACGTACTTCTTTTGGTATTAGAATCTGACATATTTTTCCTGTTCCTAGGAGATTGTGTAATCGCTTAAATTCTCCAGTTTCAGCCTTTTTGGAACCGAATATTCTACATAACACCTTGTTTTCGAATACCTTAAGACGTTGCTCATCCTTCAGCGTTAGTTACGTTTCACATCCATAAAGAGGAGTTGGATAGATGATTGTCCATATGCTCTTTTTCCGAGATGGACCGTGTGATGTTGGTTTTGTTGTTGTTATGGACAATACCGCAGACCGTGGAAGCCTACGTGAACATCTGGATAGATGATGGTTTTATGATTTTTTTAGGCATGGTTAATACTTAAAATTAATGTTGTAACACATACCGTACCGATATATTTTAAGTCAAGTATACCATTTGTTTATACCCAGTAGGTACTTGACAGACAAACACATATATAGTGAAGTGCTCATGAGAAAACTGGGGAGTCAAGATGGGCCAATGGAGACTAGAGGAGGGAATATTTAGGAAGTGAAGAGAGGTGATAAGGGCGATAAGGGCGGGAAGTGGCGCGGGAGGAATGGAGAGATAAGGCAACCGCTGGAGCGGAACTCCAATTAACTATAGAGCCCCCCCGATACTCCCCCCTCTTCCTTGCGGCCGGCAAATGAATTGATTTTTTCCTTCGAGTAGTCGCCACGTGGCGGCACCTCCACTAACTTGAACAACTTTTCAATCCGAGCTAAAACAATCTCTCCAACTAGACCCTCAACAATCAACAATAAACGAAAAAAACACAATATAATTTTTTATGTTATAATATAATATAGGGTCAATATAGCAAAAAAAAGGATATACTTAAGGATATACAAACGAGTTAACAATACATATACTTTACATATAAAATTGAAGAAACTAGCACGATACTGTTTTTAAATAGGAGCTTAATAAATGACGAAACACCTTTTTTACGACCCATGAATAGTCTTGGGTTCAGCACGTAGTGGAGACTGTTTCTAGGAAAACGGTTTGTGCGAGATCACGTTGTACCACCAGATATTCCCCCTAATTTGGTTCCTAATTAATAGAGGCCGGATGAGGCCAAGGAAGGTCTCCAAATTCTAATTGATCCATTCCAGGATATTAAAAGATTCAACAAATTATCCGTCATAGCCGGCAATGAATCCGGGCTCCATTGAGTTAACCCGCTCCTTTATAAAAAGTAAATATGAAACTATTTTTCGTGGAAAAGATCAATTTTTTCGTCCATATGGTTGACTATATGATAAATCAAGTGGTTGGTGACTATTCGTTCAATGCCCGAGTTTCAGTTAAGGCTGCAGATCTAGTCATGACACCTTCATTAAATAATTATTTTAGTTTTTAATTAACTTTGTTATGCAGTTTTTATTACACACATGAATTAAACTCCGATTAATTAAGTAAGCAATAGTCGATTGTAAAAAGAAGCAGGCCTCGGGAATTGCGTATTAGGAGAGAAGTACCCAAGCCTCTACGAGCTGCTAACATATTTTTGTTGAAGATAAACAAAGCTGTGCCAGGCATTTAATGAATTTATCAGTTGTTAAGTTAATGTGCTTGAGTGCGCCGCTCCACTGCTAACTTGGAACATTCTAGCGACAATATCCCTAGGATTTAGCACAACATTACAACGGATTCTAAACCCTGCGATAACTACTCAAGTATCATCAGGAGGTCCACTGCTGTCTTGATATTGTACTCTATGGGTTGCTATAAAAGGGGACTGGAGGGTTTTGTGATGTAGAAAACGGCCGCGCGAAGTGGCAATTAGAAAAGCAGATGTAAGCAAGGGAGATAGTTATAAAAGGGAGTTGATGGTAGGGCATATGCCCTAGAGATAGTAATAAAGGCAGTTAATGGAGGGTATATGCCCTCTAGGGTTTTTATAGCGGGGCGACATCTGTATGGAAGGGCGATAGGGGCCTGCTATAGGGGCGTCACGTTCGCCCTCTCCTAATCCCCACAAGGGATGCCACTGCACGCCTCTCGACAAATACTCTATTTTATAATTAAACAAGGGATGCGGAGGGCTCCCTAATCGGACTTGGTTCCCACAGCCATTGTCCTCTCACCCTCCCGGGCTGACTCAGGCCCTGTGGGAGGTGGTTAGTTGTTTACTTCACGGTTCCCAATCTGTTTCCGATCCCCGGGGCGGTGGTCGATAATCTCAGGAATTGATTACTCGCCTGCAATGATTTGCTCCCCTTGTTGGCGCTAACAAACCTAGAAGTTCTAAATATTAACAACTTAACATGTATCTCCATTTTGATTTTCTATTGAACAGAGTTCACAACGAAATTATAAACTAATGAAATTATAAATAAATAATAAAATAGACGAAGGTTAATAAAAATGTAGAGGCATGGTCAGAGCATTGTATCGGTATGATCTTATAAATTTTTTAACCTAAGTCCTAAACTAAATAATTTTCTAGCTAGGATATTGGGGTACAATAGAATATAAATTCTATGTTTTTCTTCCTGTAATAAGGCTATGTAAAGGGTGTTAATTTTGGAACTTCCTTCATGAGAATAAACCAAAAAAAATGCAGTGTACCCTTTCGAGACAACGGTTGTGCAGCGTAATGATTCGTCCGAGATAACGCTCAATCTTCAATTCAAGTAACTTGAAATAAGATGTTGCGGAACAAATATACTTGGAAAACGATGTTGCATATCTTGATAAGTCAAATTTGTAATAAATTACTTGTAGTTTGTTCAACATAAAAAAAAAGAAGAAGAGTGCATTTGAAATAATAAAATACTGCTTTTTATCTGTCTATCTATACCTAAAAAACAAAAACATTGCCACTTCAACCCATGAAGGTTCTTAGGTTCAGTGTATTATAGTGTTTCAAAACAACGGTTGTGCAGGGAGGTGTTTTGTCCCAAATAAGAGTATTCACTTCATAGTGGCTGGGTGTGTACCAGGAGATTTTGTAGATCCCACAGTTACCATATAAGGCTGTAAACAGATAAAATAGTTTGTCTATAGCAGCCGGATTTGTTCCATTAGAAACTCAGTGTAGCGACTCAGCGCCCTTCATTGTTCTACCATCCTCGCCCATTTAACCATAAATAATTCATAATAAAAATACTTAATAATAAAAAAAATACTAAATTAATGTAGTTACAACACTTCTACTTTCTCTCAAATGTTCATAGTATAAAAATTAGCCGGATTCGAACCCTGGATCTTCAGAGCAGCAGCACAGCGCTCTACACACTGAGCTACCACTCTCCTCATGAAAATTAAAAGCGATATCAGAAATAACCCGAATCTCATCTCTCTGACTTCCTTGACACAACAAAAATTAAAAAAAGAAAAAAAAAAGAAAATTACCTAATTCACTAATTAAGATGAAAAGGCACTTTAGAGAAAGGAAAAGAGTGCCGTGGGATGGAGGGAGAAAATTAGACAATAATTAAATCTAATTCTGGTTTGTTTAATCTGGCGAGGGATGATAATGGCCGAAAACAAATCCTATTAAATCATTTTAAGCAACAAAAGGGAAATTATATTTAACCATGCTTTACCCCTCACGTAGCTCAGCCGTTTTCCCTCAACAAAAAGAATTTTGTCATCCATTTAACTAACTCTTGAGGATTTTGTCGATTTATTTAGGGGGAAATTAATTACAACAAACAGAGGATAATAGATTTTTTTTATCAGGCTATTATTATTATAAAGTTGTTTGTTAAACGTAATATTTACACACACACACACACACACACACACACACACACACACACACACACACACACACACACACACACACACACACACACACACAGATATATATTGATGATTATTTATATAAATTTCTCGATTTTCATTTATCAGATATATAATTAAAAAAATTAATACATTTTAATAATAATTAATTGCGAAAATAAATAAATAAATTTGTATACTAATCTGTTGTTTTTTAAAGAATAATATTTCCCAAAAATAAGTACCTACCGGATTTAATTATTAAAAATCATTGGTCTTTAAATAAATACGGCTTAATTTAAAAAGTTAAAAATATTTCATTGCATATATATTCTATATTTCCGTTCAACTTATTCAAGTATATTGAACTTGCTTGTTTGGGTAAACATTAAAAAGATATAATATCAAAATATTTAATTAGTTAAAAGAAACTGGCTTTTACGAATTGATTTAAAAAATTAAAATATTTAAATACAAATATATACCATATACATATTTGTTTGTTTGTTTTGTTTGTTCATTTAACGTCACTTTATGCTGCCATGGCTAATCGGACGATGCTACAGTGGGAGCTCTAAAATTTGCCTATCCAGGTTTAATTAGGATAGGGATTTTTAACGAGTACCTGGCATCGTACAGGCTCGGGACCCCCGTTTAACGTTCCTTCCGAAGGACGGCGTGACTAAGGATTTTTCACTGCCTTAAAAAAATCCTAGGGTCATCTGCCGGGCTACGAACCCGCGATCTTGGGCTTAGAAGTTTACGCTAACCACTAGACCACAGGTGACCGTTATACCATATATTTTCGTTCTAGTTATCCATGTATATTGCTCTTTTGTTTACGGTTTATTCTTTAAATTTAACTTTATTTAATGCATAAATATTTATATTTTTCTTATTTATCTCCTCAATCTGTTGGTGAGAAATTGTCGGCTGGTGTTTGTGGAGAGTAAAAAATAAACATATCCGTATAAAACCCGTATCACTACAACCCACGAAGGGCCTTGTGCTCAGTAAATAGTAGATATAGTACTTTTTTAGGACAACGGTTGTGCAGGGAGCCTGAGGAGGATCTTCAGATTTACCAACGGCTGTTAACATATTTTATTTTCCATAGGCGAATTTGAATTTGACCTTCGGTAGGGTCAAATACATACATTTTATAAAACAAAGTCCTCGGCCGCGTTTGTTCGCGGTAAACTCAATAACTACTGCACGGATTTTCATGCCGTTTTCACTAATAGATAGAGTGATTCACCAGGAGGGTTTATAATTAGTCGAGTGTAAATGGGTTGGAATATCGATGGGTTTCACCGAAGACGCTGCTTGCCTAATCCCATGCAATTATCTAACGTGCAAGGTGATAAATTCGCATATAAAGAAATATTTGGTTTTGTTTTTATTTTTATAATTTCTATACAATAAAGTGAAAGAAAATCAAGACTCCCAAAGAAGCCTAACCAATGATATTCACGTGGTCCTTAGTGGCCGGTGCATGGTAAAAACAAAGTACATTACACAGACAAATTATGTAGGCATAATATGCCTTATTACCCGAGCAAAGCTGGGGTGGGTCGCTAGTACATATATAAAGTGAAGATATAAAAAAAAATCTGTATATACTTTTTGTGGACGCCAACAAGAGTGGTGTGCCTTTGAGGACATTAATCTCCTTTCTTGTAATTTTAACAGTTCATAAATCGATCCTTTATAGAAAAATTAATCTTCTTAATGATACTCAGCCAAGGGAGCAGAAATGTGGAGGCAATGGAGCAGGCGAAGGGGGAACTCCTGGCGGAAGTACTGGAGGATCTGACGTGGCATCTGGTCGGAGGCAATCTATCGAAGGCTGGAGCATTATCGATAATGAATTTATCGATAAACTGCGGGGGGCGCTAACAGGCTGACTCACCCCACAGATGCCCCCCCCCCGAACCAGATTGGATTGAATAATCTAATTTGTTCCGAGTTTATCAGGAGCTCATAGCGATCCCATCTCCTGGCTACCATCTTCTAATACTTTGCCACGTAGGCGCTTTTTGATTCGTTTAAAACCTCTCCGTTCCAAGGGAGTCAGCTATTCGTTTATATCCGGATTGGGTTCCCCTCCCGCAGATTTAAAGCTTATCAAGTCAAGGGTAATGATTCATTCAGATAATTTATTATGTCAATGGAATAAAACAGGCCTAAAAAAAGTATAACACAGCTACCTATGAACAGTACTGGATTAGGTAGGTAGTAGTATGTGTTTCTAAGAACAGTTGTGCAGTGAAGCGGTCAGAGATCACGCTCAAACACTAAGTTCACGGTCACCTACGGTCTAGTGCTTAGCTTAACAAACTACTAAGCCCAAGATCGCGGGTTCGTATCCCGGCAGGTGGCCCTAGGATTTTTTTAAGGGAGTAAAAAATCCTTAGTTACGCCGTCCTTCGGAAGGGACGTTAAACGGGGTTCTCGAGCCTGTATGATGTCAGGTACTCGTTAAAAATCCCTATCCTAATTAAACCTGGATAGGCAAAATTTAGAGCCTATTTCTTTTTATTGTAAATTTGTCTGTTATTTTATCGTAATTTTGTATTACGTTTTCTGATTCTCTACCAAAACATACCTGTTTAGTTATTTACTTTAAAGATATTATGTAAATATTGTTTTATTCTGATGTAGGCCTTTAGCCAGATAAATATTTATTTAAATTTGTTCATCTATGTTATTCTAAAGGGGCCTGGTCCCAGAATAAAATTATTTTTCTATTCAATTCTATTATATACATGATGTGAAAAACTCTCAGTGCTTGTTATTTATTATTGTTTATTGGCTGTTTTCATTCTAAAGCATTATCTTCAGAGTCATCGTTTTGGCAAAATCACAATTATTTTTCAGAACAACTTTTATTCATTCGCAAACCATTTTGTGTCTCCCAGCCCAGGGGAATGTATAACCATAATTGCCAACAGAACTCACAAAAAAAAAAAATCATTACTGTAAACGCTATACTAAAGTTTGCCAAAGCTTTATAACTTAAAATGTTTGAAACTCGACCCGAAAAAAAGTTAGCATTCGCCTAATGAATTTGTTATATATATACATATATTTGAATATATTTAAGATGTGATTTATCCAGACCTTTGTGGTAGAAGAGGGTAGCTTTGAGAGCCCTAGAGGGCACAAAGGGAGCAGATGTGGAGGGAGCGGGGCGCCTGTTCTGTTTGCTTTTGGCGCCCGAGCAGCACAAACCCGCCAAATCTAATTAGTAGCCTTCCCTTTATGCTGCCTTTTCACCTCCACTTGCCGCCGATCGTGTTAGCACTGGGAATGGAAGGTTATAGTTTTCGTGTTTGGGAGTAACCTAGGTTAGTATCTGTTTGTCCTTCGTGAGAAGTACACACTGTATGCTATAACTACAAACTTGAGGAAAATAACTTAAACTTTGTTAACAGTTTATTAGCTTCCCCTATATTCTTCTTCTTTATCTTCCTCTTCGATTCCAATGGCAATTTTGAGGAGCTCCTACTCTATAATTTTCTATTTTTCTATTTTTAGGTTACCAAGTCCTCTCATATCAAACTTATACTTCAGATATTCATCTATTCAGAAATATAGACGACTTCTTTGAGGGTGACATTTTTAAAAACGATTCTAAAATAAAAAAAACCTTATTAGGCTTTATTTCATCACAAAACACTGTGATTTTTTTATGTCTGGCATTGGAAATTAGACGTAATTTAAAGTTGGGATAAACTTACAGAAAATGAGCATAAATGTTTTGATTTCATAAATTTGTTTTCCGTAGAAAAATTCCAACGAAAAGCCCTTAAGTCTCCAAAATAAAACAGAAAATGAAATTATCTGTCGATATTTCGCCTATTCAGGCATCCTCAGGGTAGAAAGAGAATAACAACGAAACAAAAAATGAATAATGCACCCAAGAAACATCCCACCACCTCCAAGGCTCAAATGCAACTAATGAATTATACTCGATCCGGTCTCGATAAGGTTAGATAAAAACAGCTGATAAATACTTCAGAAATCGTAACTTTTAATATACACTCACCAAACTTCAACATTCATCTTAACATGTATGTGAGGTCTCTTTTTACTTTTCAATATTAATATATTTTGTGGAATAGCCATAAGTCCACTGGTTTCTTGATAATGTTCTTTTATTTCTCTTGCATTTTTACTTTTATTTTTTCATATGGACTTTTTCTGTTGTTTACTGTTATTTATTTTTTCCTGCTGTGCTTTTTGAAGTTTGGTGAGCGTATGTTTATTTTTCAAATTCTGGAGTATTTATCAGCTGTTTTTATCTAACCTTATCCAGCCGGAGTCAAGTAACCTTCCTTATGATTCATTAGTTGCATTTGAGCCTTGGAGGTGATGAGATGTTTCTTTGGTCCATTATTCATTTTTTGTTTTGTTGTTATTCCCTTTCTACTCTGAAGATGCCTGAATAGGCGAAATATCGGACCAAAATTTCATTTTCTGTTTTAGTTTGGAGACTTAAGGGCTTTTCGTTGGAATTTTTCCACAGTCTAAACATTTATGTGAGGTCTCTTTTTACTTTTCAATATTGAAGTTGTTTTCCTTTTGAAAAAGCACATTTCATGTGAAAAGAGACTGTTTAATAATTTACTCGCCGAGATTGGGGAGGCATTGGCCACTGAATGATGAAAGAGACTCCGTCCTAAGTGCGGCTGATTACGGGAAGTAGAGAGCTAATGGAGAGTAACTCCGCCGGCTCCGGGGGCCGCCTCAATTATTGAACCTGGACGAGAATCGACCCCAGATCCTCGACAGGGGGCGGAATCGCCTTATCCAGGGGGTTGGAGGTGCGTTATGAATAATAGAACGAGAGGGCCGCCCCACCGTCGAGATAAACCTTTGCAATATTAAGCGAGAGAGGGGGAAAAATGGCGGGAAGGGTTAAAGTTTTAGGTTGGGGGAGGGGGTAATTTATTTATAGGTTGGGGCCGTTTACCCCCACTCCTGTATAAATGTTAATACACACGTGTGCTCGCACACACCTGCCCTCTTGTCCTCTAGTATATTAATTTTGGATTTTACTCACATGTCTTTCCTCCGCTGAGTTGAGACCTGAAACAGGGAAAATAATCTTATTAACAAAAATTAATTAAATTTAAAAAAATGACAAAAATAATTATTAGAATACAATTAGAAAACTCTGAAATACAAACCTTAAGTATCCAAAGTAACGAACCGATCAGAGCATACACAAAAAAAAAATCAAACAAAACATCGTACACCCGGGGACATAACCCTCTTGGATGTGCAGACCCTCCTGGGGCTCACCCAGCCTCCGTAATATAAAGTTGATTCCTTTAAGGCGGGTAATAAAGGTGGGGTCTTTTTTATTTAACCTCCGCATCTATTTACATATCGTCCCTGCCATTTCCAACTATGGAATGTGAAAATCGGTACTTTTAAAGATAATTAAAAAAAAACAGTTTCAATGTTTAATAATAATTAGTGCCTATAGTCAAACCAATGACATTAGTTTTACATGGTTTTTGTGACTGATATAAAATTCGTATAGATCTATCAATTATCAATCCTAAAGCAACCGCTATAAGTCGAAAACGGTGTTTTTTTAACATTCTATGCTTTGCGATGGCAGGGACGATGTTAAAAATAAAACACATGTTATGCAAAAAAATAGCTGCATTTAATAACAGTTATTCTAAAGACCAAGATGTAGATATGTGATTTATAATAACCTCAAAAATACTTTTGTCTTTATACTTCCGTCACCAGATAAATTCACACAAATACGAGTACAGGATCTTTTAGTTCCTGCCTCTACCTTTCTTCTTCTTTTGGCTGCAGCCCATAGTGACTCAATTGACTGAGTGTGTGCTCCAGTTGAAAGATCCACAAAATGTCCTGAGTGGTTGACTGTATAATATTTGTACTCATATCCCACTATTTTTGAGTAGGCCTTCCATAAGTCAGGCATGATAATTGTTTGAGGATGAATGCATTCTTTAATGCATGCTAATAGTGTGCTTTCCTGTTCCTGTTCGGCACTGCCATAAATAAAGCATTATTTTTTTTACCAGCATCCCACAGAAAACCCACTGTTGTGGATTTATTCTTGTATAACTTATTTTTTTTATATTGGGATTGGTTCTGAAGTTCCATTAAATACGATCTAGATATTCATTTATACTTGGACTAAAAAATATACAACCACATTATTTAGTAAAGAAGAATTAAGAATCATTTTGGTCTTTAGAATTACTGTTATTGAATGTAGTTATTTTTTTCATAACATGTTTTTTATTTCTAACCATAAATTAGAAATGCGGGGATTAAACGAAAAAGTCCCTAAAGGTGTAATAATAACCAGGCGGTGGAGAGTTATCTCGGACAAATTACCTCCCTTTACAACCTTCGTTATAGAAACAGTACAATATCTAACAGTTATTGAATCCGGGACCCTTCAAGGATGGTTATAGTACAGGTTTTTCAATTAGAAATAACATCTGCGTTACTAAGTGAGACAGCTCAATATTGAACTTAAATTTCCTATTGATGAGTGAGGGTATCGACAAGGGCGGATCCAGGATTTTTTTCTGGGGGGAGCCACAACGGGCAGACAGGCAAGAAAATCAACAACTTGTAGTATTTATAGGAGGGTTTCAAAGGTTTATTAAAATATCTAAACAATAGTTTCACTCATGTTATTTCTCTTACTTTATTCATATATTTTAACAACTATCTTCACATGATTTGCCTATAAGTATGCACTGTAATGGATTCTCCACAGTACACAAAAAACGTCTGGATCCGCCTATGGGTATCGAGGTAGTTCAAAGGTAAAGTGCTCAGTTGCTGTGCTGAGGATAGCGAATTCAATTTGACAGAAAAATTATATAATCTGTGCCGTACATAAGCCCCCTGGGAGCTACTCATTACCGGTAAAGTGGGTACCCTTAACTGGGGGAAAAACTTGGGGATCGACTGTGATTTCGAACAACCACCTCCCAGGACAAACCTTGGCTTAAAACCGCAACAGTCTCCACTATGTACTTTACCCAAGACCCTTCATAGGATCAAGTTCTACAGGTTGTTTTTTTTGTCTGTAGACATCCAGACAAACACACACGGTAGTAGAAGACCCCTGTGGTAATATAAATCCGCTCATTCCGTTAACAATTTAATTACAAGAGACGAAATAACTGGACGGCTAATCGGAGACGGAAGATGAGAGGGACCGGCAAAGGAGTGTCAATGGAGGCTCCGTTTTAGGAGCGAGTTATTTAGGAAGGATTGTAATTAGAAGGGTCCATTGTCTGGAGACAATGGCGGGCGACTCCTTTGTGGCCTCTTGGTCATTAGAATCCTCCTCACAATGGCAAGTGCCATCCGGGTTCTTCATCCCTTCTTGTCTCTTGTTTTCGACAACTCTTGTTCAACAGGGCGTACATCGGGACTGGCTGAGGGTACGGAGGTGTTGAACGTTGCTCAACACCTGAAACAACTCGACCAATATCCAATCCACCAATCATCATCCTCCAATACTTTAGTCAGGTAGTTCTGTGATTCATAATAAGAAGGCTGCCTTATATTCATTTAACATTATTTTATATATGTCCTATTATGGCATAGAACTCCACTACAGTGGGAGCCCTAAATTTTGCCTAGCCTAGATTTTTAAAGAGTACCTGACACCAAATGGGCTTGGGATTCCCGTTTAACTTCCGATCCGAAGAAAGGCGTTATCAAGAATTTTTAAGCCCTTATAAAAAAAGGACACCTGCCGACATAGAAAGTTTTTATGCTAACCACTACACCCCAGATGACCTGTTTAATTATTTTAATTTTTTAACTCCACATTCAACAAAAGCGTAATTTTAATGTTTTGGGTAAGTCCCGGAAATGATCATACATCGATATAAGATGGTACAGAATAATCTTACTCGGAAACAGATTTTCGTACATCTCCATAAGTCAACTTTGTAATTAAATACAACTATAAGTTACATAAGGCTGGATTGCATTTAAAGTGAGCAAACATTGCTAATTGTCTTGGGTTCCGTACATTGAACTATACTGTTTTTAAGAAAACTGTTGTGCAGAGAGGTGACTTAGCCCGAGATCATGCTCAACCAATAGGTTTTTCCTGAATTAAGCGTACCTACTTTACATGGGTGAGGCCCAGTAGGGTCTGAAGATCCCACATAATGCATCCCTCACTGTTAACAGATTAAGTAATCTTTACCTACAATTATTCTAAATGTTTTCTTTCTTTACAATTCCTCAATAATTTTAAGGTATTTTGGGAAATATCCTTGCGTAGCAGCGATCCTATAAAAAAAAAAAAAAAAAGGAACAACGTTGGAAAAAGTTATTATTTTTTTATCTCTGGCATATACGGCTTTTAGGGAGTGCCTGGGGTGGGTTTAAATGATAACTGAATATGAAAGCGTTGCATGATAAAGACCCTAGCGTTATCACCACGCCAACCCCCCTCGTAAAAAGTCAGCCCTATCTCCCTCCCCCCTCTTACCCCCTTTAATAAAACATGTTTTATCGCGGAGCATTAAGTTTTACTGCGTCTGCTTGAGTGTGCCCGGACCACTTCGGTTTTCCGCATGTCGTTTCCTATCTCTTCTTCATCTACCTCGCAATCTCTCCAGTTTACTGCATTTTTATTATTAACACATATTCAATACTTTCCAACCGTTACTCCCGAGTTTATATCAGCTTGCAATGACAATATAACAAATCCGCAATTATGAAGCCCCTCTGAAACACTTAGGCATTATAAAAAGATACATAAAAATAAAAACTTGTACTAGGACAACACATGAAGGGTATTGGGTACAACCTAGAGACCGTACTGTTTCAGAGTATATATATATATATATATATATATATGTATGTGTGTTTGTGTGTGTGTGTTTCTAAATAAATTTCAGCATGTGTATTTGTATGGATCGACATGTTTTTAATATTAATAAATAACAATACAGAACCACTAGTATAATTCTTTTAATTATATAATAAAAAATAAAATCTTCGGGCACAAGAAAACACAGCAAGGCTGCAGGTTAAGACCTAACTAGGAAATATACAGGGAGATGAAAGACCTGCAACTCGAAATAAGAATCAGAAGACTAAAATTCTACGGGAACATGCTAAGAATAGACCAAGGGAGACTAAACAAGAAAGTATTTGACAAAATCAATGAACACAAGAGATCAGGTTGGTATGTAAAACAGAGAAACAGAAAATTAAAAATAACGGACCAAGACTGGCTAGATAGAGAACAAAACGGATAGAAATTAAAGGAAATGAATGTTTTAGTGGAAAGTAAAGAAAAATGGAAGGTTGCGGCGTAGTGAAAAGAAAAGAGGAAAAGGCGCGAAATTATGAGAAAATACTTGGGGGAAAGAAAAGTTGTCTTAAAAAAGTTAGCTTTGTAATTAAATACATGTAATTTTTAACTTACTAAGACTGGATTGCATTCAAAATGAGAAAACATTGCTAATAGCCTAATTTATAGGGGCACTTTCTAGATCCAATAAGATCCATCTCCGCCCGTTAAAATATTAAATAAAAGCCAGCGAGAGGGATTTGAAGCCAGGATCTTGAGCACCTGAAGGGTCTGCACATGGCACAACATCCATGAATCACTGTTAAAACATTTAGTAATTTATCAAGATTTGAATGCAATAAATGCCCCATTAATTAGAAATGGGTGTAGCTAAGTTTTAAAGGACTTTCAGCACCGCAATTCAGCGCTCTACCACTCAGCCACTTCGCCCCCTTTATTTATTCAAATATTTGACAACTTTTTGTCTTGTGGATGGCTTATTATTACAAGTAAAAGTGCATCTCTAAGAAAATTTCCAGCAGAGGAGAATCCTTCAAGTCTTGTTTGAGAACTACAGTACTAAGAGCCTTCTATATATAAAGACCATAAAGAAGTTTCCTCAATCGGGAATATATTTATACCTTCAAGGGATTCCTCTCCAGTATTCTATCTCGCATTTCCAGGAACGTGTTTCCCCTTAGGGTTGGCAAAGATATGCTCGGCAGTAATTCGAGAGGATGGGGGGTCGGGATGTAAATGGTTTACGGACGGATGGGCGGAAGACAAGTCGCGACAGGAGAGGGCGGAGGGTGGAAGGCAATAAAACAGACAGCTCCTCAGCCTTAGATATGAGCCTTTTGTGAAGCGGGAAGGAAGTAAGTGGGACTTCGAAGGGGGGTGGGAGGTTTAATATCCTCGGGGTCTCGGCGGTTTTTAAAGGAAACCTGGATCGACATGAGATCCAATAAGCAGCGGCGGTGGCGCGGCATATTAAAGTCGGGCCAAGGCCTCAAAAAGACTAATATAATCTTTATGGCTCCTCGTCCCAGCAACCCTTCTGCTACTTGTTTTATTATCCCTTCTACCCCTTCCATCCACCTCCTTCTTCACTATCCCGTCATAAACTTGAATTGCGGCCCTGTCCTGGATCTATTACGATCTCCTTTTATTTTTCTATTTTCTTCTGCCACCCTTCCCTTTTCTCATAACAGCTCTTCTATTTTCTTCTTCAGCACCGTCTTTTATTTGTGCAATTCCGCTTCTCAGGCAATAAATGCCCCATTAATTAGAAATGGGTGTAGCTAAGTTTTAAAGGGGTTGCTGTGCTGGGCTAAAATGCCGCTGTGACAGATTATTCATTCAATATGTTAATGGCCGATGAAGTGAATGGGATCAGCCTACAGTGGCTTGTCAGTCTTTAAAACGGATACCATTAATTGGGCATAAACTTGACTGTTGATCTAGTACAAATCACTATCATGCAAATCCGTTGACCTAGAAATAGTATAGACTCTACCAAGTATTGAACCCAAGAACCTTCATGGGCTCAAGTGAAACAGATTTTTTTTAAATAACTCAAATGGATTTTTTTTTCAGTCGCCCTTCATAATTTATATAAAGAAATATTAATATTTTATTTGTCAACTCAGAGTGTACATCGCTGAATTGTTATACTCTCTGGGACCTACAGACCCTTCTTGGGCTCACCCAGCTAAGTGGGTACTCTTAATTGGTGGAAAGATTTGTCAGTTGAGCGTGATCTCAAACAAGCCACCTCCATGCAACACCGTTTTCCTAGAAACAGTACAGTCTCTACCATGTAATGAGCCAACACACTTCATGCAATGTGGTAGTTCAGACTTTTAAAATTATGAAGGTGAATAAACTAAAAAAATTATGGTACTATAGCAAAGGAAGGCGGTAGTTCCTATTTGACTTCTGCATTCCTGATTTAAAAATGACGGTGCTAGTAGTGAAGTGCGTTTCGATTTTCAGCAATACAAGAAGTAATTTAAAATCAAGCTTTTAGACGGTTCGGAAAAGATCTTCGTGGAGATTTACAAAGGCTTTTTCGAATCGGAGGGGAACAGAAGAAGTCCTTAAAAGAAGTCGGTGAGGGGGCGGAACTCTAAACAAGAGAGTGGAAGAGGGCTGTTGCCCTTAAAGGAAGGAATTGGAGTGTGATTTGGCCTCTCGGTGGCGGAAGGGGATGACGACAAGGGCCCTCGAAGGGAACAGTCATCTGGGATAACCGGCCCTCTTCTTTGTTTGCTGGTTCGGGCGCCGATAAATCTCTCCCCATCTGCCCCTCCCCCCCATAGATCAACAGGAGGGGGCATTGCCTTTTCGAAAACCGTTACTGGCCTTTACAACTTGAGAGTGAGAGAGAGAGAGAGAGAGAGAGAGAGAGAGAGAGAGAGAGAGAGAGGGGAAGAGAGAGAGAGAGAGAGAGAGAGAGAGAGAGAGAGAGAGAGAGAGAGAGAGAGAAATATTCGCAACCAAGAAGTGTCAAATAAGGTCTGCAAAATTACAAGCAAGAGCTTTTTGTAAATTCTACGTTTCAAGGAATGGTATGAGTGATAATTACGAAGAATATTCTACACCCTCTACTCCCCAAGTGGTTAGGGTATCATGATAGCCAACACAATGTTATATGTGATGCTGCTAACAATTCTAATAATATTACAATGAGTATGTGAACAAACTGAAGAGTAAACTTCCACCGGGTCTCGTTCTCAAAGGGTCTGTATCTGGAAAAGGCATAGTTGTAGGCAGCAGTGAAGAGGTAGAAGATGATGGAGGAACTCGTGTAGGAATCTTGAGAAGTATCAAACACACATATAACACTCTAGATAGCTTGAAGAAACACTTAACTGGTACACACATAACTGCAGATATTACAATAAGTGGTTTCGGCCAAAACGTCGGCTCTCATAAGTAAGGTTGATTATTAAACCATTGGATTCAGCTCCTCCACAGTCTTTCGCTTAGAAACAGTACAGCCAACACAAGGTACTGAATTGTTTCCTATCCTTTTTATAACTGGATCGGAAAAATTTAGGACTCCCAATGTAGCATCGTCCGATTAGCCTAGGAGCATAAAGTGACGAATAATGGATAAACAAATCAATAATGCCAATAGAAGAGCAATTTTATTGCAGGTATTTTGTTTACCCAATTAATGATTTATTTTTAGAATGTTTAGAACTTTATGATAATTATTTTATTTTTATTTTACAACATTCATGAGGCCTTTTCATCATGAGGTTGTGCGTGGATAAATCTTCGCCGATTATTTCCCCGCGTGGGATTGAAAACAATAGCACCGCCACGGACTCATCCACTAAAAGAAGACTTGAGGGCTGTTGAAGGGAATCCAGAAGCTACGCGGTTGAACAAACACGGCCCTTGGTACAATGAACACTCCGGCAATGGGGGGAAGGGTTTTCGGTCGAGGGCTCGGAAAATAAATTGGCCTTGGTTTCGCCCCTTTCCCAAATGGTAGGGGGTCTTTTCCTTTATAAAACGAGGTGGGGTTCACGTTGGGGGGAGAGAGAACCCTTAGGGCAGAATTAGGGGGATGATAAAGGTTATTGGCGGGGCGGTCGGGGGGTAATATCTAGTTGGTAATTGTTTAGGGCGCCTCCCCCCACCCTCACTTACAACCCCATAAAATCCCCATCCCCGAACCCCCCACCCTCACAAATATATTTCTCTCTTATAAGCCCTTAAGGGCGAGGCTATACTGTCGATGACTCACGTATAAACAACTCCTACTTATAGGGTTCACTGATTCATCCGAATACGAATTGATCTAAAGGGCATTCGTGTGTGCCAAGAATCAGTAGTGAGATCAACCATATCCCTATATGTTATAACATTATTTTTTTGTTAAATATTTATACACATATTTTTTATTTTAAAAAAAAATATATAAAATAAAAGTAGATTTATCAACAATTGATCTGAGTGTTGGTTATGAAATGAAATTGCGAAGACTGTGAAAGGACGAATTAATAATGAGCGAAGAAGGCCTTAGGATTTTTTAAATGTATCAACAATCCTTCGTTATATCGTCTTTCGGAAGGTACGCAAAATTGGGTCTTTAGCCTGGGCGGTATCAGATACTCGTTAAAGATTCCAGTCCTAATTATACCATAGCAGCATAAATGAATAATCAATATTAATTTTTTTCTAAAGTTAAAAAAGCATATTGATGTCCTGATTAACTTTACTCATTGCTTAAATGAGGAAAACTAACTTCTCCTTGTAAAAAGCTAAATGAAATAATCGATTAAACAAAAACAATCTGTAGGAAAAATATTGAGTTCAATACATGATAGAGACTGTACTGTTCCTTAAGCCTACGGATGTGCAGGGGCGTGATTTGGTCGAAAACCCACTCAACCGCCATGTTTTGTTCCCGATTACGGGTAATACACTTTACAGAAGACTGAGTAAGCAGATCCCACAGGGGACATCAACGACCACGGGACATTAACCCAGGACATCCAGGGTAGCAACTCAGCGTTTAAAATAAAAAAAATACTAAACATCAAAGCAGATAATACTGAAGGTTATATCGGATTCTAATTAAACAGTATAATACTATATTTAATAAAAAAATATATAAATCTAAACAAACAGTTATAAAAATAACATTCTTAGCGAGCAACCTTCTTAAAAAAAAGAGTCTTTTATTGGTTAATACTTGTCAATCTAAGAAACTTCCTAAGCATTCTTTATTTTTTGTTTAATTTATTATTTTCGGTATATACCTAACAAGTAAATAAAGGAATTTGTTATGTACTATTGTGTATATATCGTTAATGATATGAGAATAGTCGATTGGACTACACTATTCCAATGTAGAACACACTAATGCCTATTAATTCGATAATTAGTCGTTTATTATCAACAACACTAACAGAATTAACTGAAACTTGTGTAATTACAATTAAATCAATAATTGACAATTAAATACCTGGTTTAGTAATAGATATCCTATTACTTGTTGAAACAATAATGTTTAGTGTGTGACGAACGGTGCGAAGTCAACAGAGCGTTGATGAAGTAAAAAAAAAGTAATAAAAATGTTAAAAAATAAATAATAACAATAACAAAATATTAAACATTATACAAAGTAAGGAATAAGCGTTTTATACTTTCTCAATAATACCACTCCCATATGATGCCAACCAACTCTACCCAGAAGATTCAATTTGCATACGAGATTTGATTTCTCCCGAAGCTGGGAGGAAAAATCAAGAATTCTCGCTGGAAAGCGAAAAGAAGTCGGCCAGGGGAAAACAAATTTAGTCATAACTTCGTAGATGAAAAAATAATTTTTATCATATGTATATATGTCTCGGTTTTCTTAGTGTGGTATATAAAATCATAATAGACTACTCGTTATTAAACTTGAGAAAATTAATGAGTAAATCTGTACCACTACAATCCATGAAGGGTCTTGTGGGTGCAGTACGTTTTAGAGACTGTACTTGGGCAGGGAGGTGATTTGTCCCCACTTTACAGTTACTGGGTGATTCCAGGGGAGCCTAGCTCAAATTGGATCCGTCTCCGGTTGCTAACAGATTAAATAAAAGCCTGCCAACCAGCCGGATTTAAAAGTAGGACATTCGGCACGGCAACACTGCGCCCTACCACGGCTAATACCAACGTTATATCACAACTCTACTAAACGTAGAGATAAGTGGAATGGTCTTTTCGTTAAGTACTTTCAGCGTATCGCATCCGGTACTCGACATTTTATAACAGTTTCGTGGTAAACTGCTTCTTGCGTGGGGCTATTAAAACCGTTTAATATCTGGCAATAAAAATAATGATGGTTATCTCTTATTTCCTTTTACTGATAAGGAGTAAAATTACAATAAAAAAGCTGTAAAATATCCGCTACAATATCCAGTATACATTAAAGTATATATTAAACATAATTTAGCCTCAGTATCACTGTTAATAAGAAATATAATTTCTATTGCATACTATTTAATACCAACAAGTTCCCACCCGAATTATTTATATTCAAAATAAATATAATTTAAAATCAGAAAAAAATATTTGTAATCATGTTTTACGAGCATTAGATGTCTTATATAGATTTAATGTTGACAAAAAAATCAAAAACCCTATTCCAGGGGTGGTAACGGAGATAATATTTTTTTTTTAAATTTATTTCATAATCTATAAATTAAAAAATAATATAAATAATTTAAGATGATTGGATCTAACAATGATGTTTTAATTGTAAATAAAAAATTAATACTTACAAAAGAAAAATATTGTTTTTCTACACATGGAATTTAATTTCCGAACAAACAGAATTTCCGATATATTTTAAGTAAATTTAACAAAATGAAAACATGGAATGTTGTCAGTAACATAATCTCTGACAATAATCCATTTATGTATTGCTTAATTCATTTAGTGTTATTGTTTTATTTTGGGGTTTATTTATTATGGGTTGGTTTTTATGAGCTCTGGAGTGCTTTGCTGAACTTCCCGGGTTAAAATTCAGCTGCGGCAGGTAAATTATTTAATCCGTTAAAAGTCAACGATGGACCTTATTGGATCTAGAGACCTTCCCGGGTCTCCCCTAGCCTCTATAAAGAGGGTACCCATAATTGCAGGAAAAACCTAGTATTTGAGAGTAATTTCGAAAGTGACCGATGGAATGTGGTATCATTTATTTTATATTTTGCGCGCTACAATTTATATGAATACTTCTGCAGGCTATGATTCAGATAAATTAAAAGAGAAACTATAATTCCTAAGCTAAGAGTTGTTAAAGTTAATGCTGAGACAAACAGGAGTTGAGAAACTAGTAAACGACTCAAGAGTGTTGAGTGTTAATCGTTCCTTAGGCGTCATTTAATTCCCATCTTCTCGCCGGAATGGGCTGTAATTGTTTCTCTATTAGACGGGTCTCTAATCTCTTCGTCTTTGGCTTGTCTTTATTCTTTTAATTGGACCCACTTTCACTCATTAGAAATAAACGTACATATTTCGTATATAACACTTTGAAGCTTGGTATCATATTCCTAATATATTTTTTAATTGTGTACCAGTTTTACCACTAAGAGTACGAGGTAATTATAAATAATAGAACTTTAAATGTTTAAATATTTATTACAATACCACTCAGAGAAGAGTACTCCAGATCCCTCAGGGTCCGTTACGATCCAACAGTTATCTGTCATAGCTGAAGTTTGAAATTTTGGAGTTATCCGCTTTTGATCATAAACGCCACTTATCTTCCTGACTATCCTATTTAGGTACCTATATTGGGGTTGCGTATTGTTTTAAAAAATAAATTAAATTAAAAACCCCAGTAACAATAGAGGAGACAGAGAGGGGAGATAAGGGCTGGTTTATCCAAAGTGGATCCAAGGGCCTGCAACCATTAGTTGATATTAATGGTTGCGGATTTGGAACTGTGAGAGAGAACGGGGGAGAGGGTTTGGTGGGGGGGGGATAATGGTAGTGGAAACAATTGGCCCTATTGTGCTGCCCCCTGGCGACCTCCTTGATAAATGATCTCGTGCCCGGGGAGGCCGCCTTCCATCTAATTAGTCCTATCAATGCCGCTCTGCCGGAAATCGACTCTGCCTCACAATCGGGTAGCGGAAGTCAATTAAGCCAAGACTTGGAGGAGGAATAGTTGATAACGTTTCCATGGCAACGAATTATTAATATACATACATATATTGTTTGTATATTCATTTAATATCACTTAATGCTGGTATGGCTAATCGGGCGATACTACAGTGGGAGTCAACAATTTTGTCTATCCACGTATAATTAGAATAGGCAACGTCCCTTCCGTAGAATTGCATTACCAAGGATTTTTTTACTGCCTGCGACTGCACTGTTAACAGTTGTGGAGGGAGGTGATATGTCTGAGAGCACGCACAACGCCAGACGTTTCCCTAATTAAGGATACCCAATGTATAGTGGACGGGTGAACCCTGGAAGACCTCCAAAAGATCCATCTATATTTTTAGTAATTTATCTGCTATATATAATAATAATCACCAAAAATACTTATATCAAAAAATGTATTTCAAAGCATTAAAACTAAACTAAAAGCCAAAGTAAAAATGCGAAACTGATTTTTAACAGGAAGAGGGATATGAAAAACATTAAAAAGATACGGAAGATTATAAGATGTTCGAAGCAAGAAATCAGAACAGTAAACGCAGATTAAGTTTTATGGACATATCAAAAGGATGAACACAGACAGACTTGCTAAAGAAAAAGTGGAATTTTATGAAGGAAACAAATAGATTGGAAAAATCAAGAAATAAGGCAGACCGGAATTGCAACTGAGGATATCCGAAACTAGTCTGCAGATTCAAAATAAATAAGAGGTAAGTTAAACAAGAGGAGAAACCAAAGAAGACTTAGAATACATGGTCTCAAGAGAGAGAAAGTAAGCCAACAACACAGGAATGACAGAAGTTGCGCACAAAAAAATGGTTTGTTAAGTATTTAATGAGCGTAATAATAAAATAATAAGTATGGTACTTAAGGTGCTTACCAGAGGCTGACTTGGTCTCCTCCCTATGAAGATCCGGCTTAGCGGCCAGCATGCTTAGTGGATGGGCTGCTGGTCCCGCCAAGGAGGCCGAGAGACCTAGGAGGGATGCCGCTGTGGCAGGAGGTCCAGGAAGGCCGGGGTGAGGCATCATCGGTAGCGGTGGGGCATGGCCAGCGTGTGGAAGCTGTCCTGCGTGCATCTGTTGCTGTGGAAGAATACATAAGGTTAAATGTCTGTATATACATAAGGTTAAAGCTCAATAAAAAGTAAATATGTGAGTATTTCCCAACAATTTAGAAAACGACCTTTGGGGAAATCGGGGGCGAGGCAGGGGAGGAATAGTGGGAGAAAGAGAATCAGGCAGTGGGAAGGACAGGGCATGGTTTGGCATGGACGCGCGATATATGCGCAGGTCGTTTTCAAAACTGTCAGACTACAGCTAGTTACCATTAAATACCCCCGTTGTTTTTTCTTTAAATCCCTTAAGAGGACAAAAAGTGTATTTCATATAATTATTTAGGTGTCAGGCCCGCAGGTCGTCTCTTGGCAGGTGTCATGCGAAGTTTTAAATTTTCATTCGTTTCCTTTTTAATATTTCCGAAACTAAAATAAATCGCGAGTGTTAGTATGAAAAACAAGTTATGGGATATGATTATATTTCGGTAATTATTTCATCAAGGACTAAACGTTTCAAATAACTTATCGAAGTATAGTTTGTTGAAACGTTAATTATATCATGAAATTATTACACCAATATACGTATTTCCCATAATTAGATTCTTGATTTCATACCAAATTTACCGATTATTTCTATTTTCCAGAATTTTAAAAAGTTGAAACTTGTGACAGCCTCGAAGCGACAACCTGCGGAACTGATCCCAAAAATATAAATATGTCTTAATATAAATTATCACGGACAACAGAAATAAATTTGAATGCTTTTAATTGTTTTTATTTTAAGCGATTACTTTATTCATTTTTTTTTGTATTAACTATACCCAGAATAAGGTTTAAAATTAGCTTTATATAGATTCCACTTGAATGCTTCCGCTAATTTTGATTAGTAATTATTTCCATAAAAAACACTTATTTAATGAACGCTCAGAACACATTTCAAATAAATTTATATTTTCCTGATGGAAACTGTGATGTTTGTACGACATGAAAATAAAATCCCATTTAAATGATTTCTTTGAATTTTATCGTTAATTTTACCCCGCATCATTAATTTAATAATGAACAACTAAATTAACTTTAACTAATTAATTAAGTAATTAAATGTCAGTGTTAATTTATATTAGTTTTTTTGTACATTATGTATTTAACAATATTATAGTAGTCTCCATTTCCCACTGAGTCTCACTCTCTCATACATATATGATATAAATGAAATATTGATAAAATCATAATAAAACTTACTAATAATTTCATTAAATAACATAAATTATTTAATATTAAATCACATATAACATACAGTATTCAATAACACACAACATGTAGTATTAAATAACATTAAACATGTAGAGACAATTAGTAGAATAGATAAAGTAAAAAAATGCGATGAGTGTTATTATAAAAAAAAAAAAAGTAATGCCAATTACTTTGTTGTTTGTTCATTTAACGTCACATAACATGAAAATTATTTTTAAAAAAATTCCAGAATAAAAAAAGTATTAAAAAAAATAAGAAACAGATACGAGAAAAGCAAATTCAGGTTAAACGCTAAAAGCAAAGAGATCCCATCAAGATTAAACCTTAAGCGATTCCCAAGAGTATGAAAAGGAAAATGTGAAAAAAAAATTATTTAAATAGCTTTGAAAAAAAAATTATTCATTGATAATTCATTAAAAACTAGAGAAATTCTTCATTCAGTACATTTAAAAGCGATTTTAAAAATAAATTAAGAGAAAAGTAAACAAAATTATTACTCCTAAAAGTTTGTTTACAAAAATAAATTTTGTAATGGCCTTACCAATATTCTCGGGAGGTCCGGTCGTTGTTGCTGCAACATAAAAAAGACAAACAAAAGTTGTATACAAATATAGCTTTTTGTAATTTTTGTTTAAATAAATTTTAGCAAAACACTAAAGGCGTCAAATAAATAAACAAAAAAATAAATAATCTAATTATAAAATACAGGCTAGTCACAGTAACATATATACAAGAGAAAAAAAAACGAAAGTACATATATAAAAATAAAATTATATATATATATATATATATATATATATATATAATTAATTATTTATTTACACAGAAACAACTTCCGGACCTCACGGTGGAACCTGTTTTGACATAACAACGTCACTAATACAGAAATTTATTAATGAAAACTAAAACATGCAAACATTTTTTTTAATAATTAATGTGTTTGGCTAAGACATGAATTTAAATTAAAAACAAAAAAGAAAACATATTATTTTAATTAATTAATTTAAAAAAAAGGTATATTATAATATCCAGTAGGAGTTTTAGTATTTGTATAAAATCACATGATATACATTTGATTATATATGGTCCTAATATTTATAAAATTTATATAATAAGAATATATAATATATACTCGTATACCTAATAGTAATATATAAAAGTTAGATTCCCGAACATATTAATAATATTTTTATCAAATTATTACACATTACCAGCTGTGTAAAGTAATATCTCCCTGCACAACCTTTGTCTAAGCAACAATACAGTCTCCACCACTTACTGAACCCAAGACCCGTTCACGGGCTATAGTGGTACAGGTTTAGGTATATAGAGAGAGCGGCGTTGGTTAATGGTAGTGCAGTGACTTGGCATGCCAAAAGTCTAGGGTTTAAATCCTGTTGTTGGATAGATGGATCCTAAGAGAACTAGTACCCTCCAAGGGCTCACCCAGCCACTATGAAATGGGTGCAAAATTGGTTGAAAATCTGGCTTTTGAACGTGATCTAGGACAAATCATCTCCTTTCACAACCTTTGTCCAAGAAACAGTACAGTCTCTACAACGTAATGAGCCCAAGAGCCTTCAAGGGTAATAGTCGTCAATGTTGTTTTATTTGTATCTTTATTATTCAAAATAATTAGAAAATGTCGGCAAAATTAAAAAAATTGTGTTCATTTCATAAATGGGGCCTATGACGGAGACAGCGGGGCGGAAAGAAATTTATCAATAATGAACATCAGAATTTAACAAATATTAGCTCCGACTATTGACAGGGAAATCTGAACGGTCTCGATTGGCGCGGGATATTGGGCTGTGAAAAGGGCGGGAACAAATGAGGTGGAATGCGGTTGCTGATTGGTGTTGACCCAACTGGGAACAAACAACTCCCAAGGTAAACAGTCATTTCGCCCTCCGCTTTATTTTTCTTCATCCACTCCCGGTTTCGAATAAACAGAACGGCTTTCTCCGCGAATTAGTTTCTATTATCGCTTCGGGATGATTATAAATAAACCTCGAAAATGTGGAGGTTACAATAAGAGTGGATTTCAACAAATAAAACTACAAATACAACCCTTGGAGAGTTTTGATAAGTGGTTGAGACTGCACTGTTTCTGAACAACAGCTGCACAAGAAGTTGATTCTTCGAGATCACGCACAACCACCAGGTTCTTCACCTTGTTAAGGTTTCTCACTTTATAGAGGCTTTTTAGCTCCAGGATCAGCAGATCCAATTGAGTCTATAAAGTTATAAGATTAAATAAAGTATAAAGAAAATGTTCTTTTTAAAAATTGAGTTCTGAATGATATAAGGTCTGTTTAAGTCCCATCTCCCAACTTTCTAAAAACTTCCCAATTGGTTGAGTGACCCCCGAAAGAGTCTGTAGATCTCACAGGATTCATGGACCTAAAAGGGCTTTGGTATATGAAATGGGCACCCAAGTTGCTGAAATGAGTACCCAAATTTTTCCTAGGATCTTCAGCATAACAACGATATACTCTACACACATATTGTTATACATTATCATAATATGAAATATCAATGATAGATATCAGACGTAAATATCTGGATATATAGATTTTTTTTAGTTGAGTGAATCCAGCAACAAATATAGATATTCCTCTAGATTCAATTTAAGTGTAATAACCCTGATATTTCTAAGTAAAAATTTACTAACTGAAACAGTTTGTTTATTCATTTAACGTCACTTTATGCCACTTCGGCTAATCGGACGATGTGGGACTACATTGGGAGTCCTAAATTTTGCCTATACTTATTTAATTAGGATAGGGATCTTTAATGAAGACATTGAGATTGGTTGTATCAGCATTGAGCGCTCGCAAATTCAACTAATCCTCACAATCAATCGAAGCTTGAGACAAGATTGGGACAATAAAGTGGTACCCAAGTTTCGCCCCGAACCTGACCAAGTAATTAGTAATTAAAACGGAAGAGACTACAGAGGGAGTGGATGCTGACAACCCAACCAGGTCTCCAACCCTCCGGATGAACAGCGGCTGTGTATCCTAGCCAGCCAGAACTCAAACACACCCAGCCAACAAACCTCGTAATCAAAAACAAACTCCATAGTCATTAAAGGTACCTACCCTCCTGGGCTAATATTTAGGCATGGCAGTACGATTAGGCGAGCTGGGGGCGTTTGCGCTTTTCCAGAGGATTTAATGCTCATACTGGGCTTAAATCTACTCGAATTTAATTATTTTTATGTCTATGTAACCTTTATTGCCGTTTATTTATTTAGCGTAACTTAATGCAGCATCGGACGATGCTACAATGCCCTAAAGTTTTCCTATCCGGGTATAATTAGTATAGGGATCATTAACTTCCATTTTAGGCCTCATCCGAAAGACGGTATATAAACCCTAAGCATAAGATTGTACTGCGCTAAACACTACGCCACAGGTGATTTGGTCAATTTTACGTGATTCCATATTACATAACATTTATCTATCATTTGAAACAAACAATCTTCCAGTCATAAAATCTTTTATTCCTTTAACATGACGTTTCGGCATTCAAATGCCATTTTCAAATTTAATTATACATCAACAATTACTAAAAAATATAACTATTAAAAAAGTTATAAGTCAAATCTGTAAAAAAAACAATCACAAATAAGTCATACGATCCAAAAATAAAAACAAAAAAACTTGTCCCTAAACAGTTAACAAAACCAAGAATATATACCTTATAAAATTGTAAAAAATTATTATATCCATCATTTTCGTAAGGATACTTTATCCTCCCATGGTCAATTGTCTACTACTGGCTTTAAACTTTGTTCTGTAAGGTAATGTGAGTTTGTTATGATTATATTATTTGTACCCTACTGCTATTTAAAATCTTTATGTATTAAAATATTTTTAAAATTTTTTATTTTAAAACAAAGAAATTCAAATAACATATTTTTTTTAAATTAATTTATTTTTTTATTTAAACAGTTTTTAAATTATGACTGGAAGATGGTTTGTTTCAAATGATAGAAATTACATTCAAGACAGTCCGGTATATTTAATAAGAATTAAAATGAATAACATTTATCTTTCCTTTACTGGAAAAAACTCTGATGTGACTAAATTCCAATCCTTCAAACAGTTTAATACTGCCATATGAACTATAATTTATACTAAAACAACCAGAAAAAAATTGAAAAGATAAATATAAGAATTTACTTATCGTAAGACTAAAAAACAAAGCTTTAAGTTTATAAAATATCAGGAAATAATTAAGCATTCAACCTTTAATGGACTTTGTAGGCTGCCATGAATATTCGGCCAATGCTAGAGAGGGAGTGCTATTTTGCGTGTATTTTACCCATTCAGGTATAATGAGGATAGGCACCTTCAACGAGTGGCATCGCACAGGCTTGGAATCCTCGTTTCACCCTTTAAGAAGGACGATATAACAAAGGACTTTACTCCATTTAAAAAATCCTAAGGCCGCCTGCATGGCTGCGAACCCGCGATCTTGGGCGTTATTATGCTAACGAATAGCCAACAAGTAACTTCATTCTTCACTTTTAAGTCCGTTGGATTGACTAAACTGTTGGTTAGGAGGCATAGAAGATACCTTTTCGCTTTATTTTCCATTTTTAAAGAAAAAAGAAACATCACAGAACTTCCAGATAAACGCTGCAGAAGCAGGAATGATACACAAGTGCTGGAAATGTTTAAAAGATATCATCCCGGTTTGATAAAAGTGCGAAGGCAATGTCTGCGAGTTAATGAAATGTAAGAGCGAAGGGACTTAATGGCCCAGAAAGTTAGCGACTCCTTCATCGGATATTTCTTTTTAAATTATCCCCAACGGAGTGCGAGGGGGCGCCGCTTCTAATTGTATTAATAACATGCAAATGAGGAGGGGAGGCGGCCCCCCAACCTTGATTAAAAAAGTATAATTGAAAGTCTTCCAGGGGGTCGCTATACCGGCCATCTTTCGCGTCGTTATTGAAGGGTTGGCAGCCCTGGTGAGTCTTTAAGTTTTAATAAGGGAACCCTGCAAGGGTCTTTTTTCCTCCCCCCCCCCGACTTCCGTCACCCCACCCACTTCCGTCACCCTCGCAGGATTAGCCGGTAATCTCTCTTAGCCCGGTCCAAATTAACAACCTGTCTCTGGCTTCGTCCCCGGCAAATCCTCTCCCCTCGGCACCTTGCAAATGAGATCAGGCTACACTCCGGCCAGGAAATTGAGGAATATTGGATATCCGAGGGACGGTGTTTGTAATTATCGGGAGGGAGTTAGTCTCCTCCTTATGAGCGACGTTTTTACAATCCCTTGAGACACAAGCGATGATATTAGTGAAGAGGTTGTTTTAGATATATTAATAATAACCTATACCACTACAATCCATGAAGGTTCTTGAGTTCAGTAAAATTATAAACTGTTTTGTTTCAGGGACAATGGTCATATGCAGAGATCCGTTTCTATTCATATGGGAAAAGAAAAATATTTGGTTTCCTTCAGAATGAATGGTTTTCTTTTGCAGTTCTGTTTGTTTTTTATTGCTTAGTACTTTGTTTCACTAATTGATTCCTGAAGCTTGGATTGTACGAGATTGAAATCTGTCTTATTCAAAACCCATATTATTAAACAATAACGATTTACAGTTTTTGTAAATCCAAACAAACAGGATTTTTTATTTATTTATTGTTGGTTAACAAAAAATAAATGAATTTGACAAGGGAATTAAATCTCTAATAGGCGAAGGCGGATTGCGTTAAGAATGATCTAACCGATTTGGTTTGGGTAGTATGCTGTAGTCGGAGGTTAGTAAAGATTGGCGGTATCGTCACCGGTCCTTCGCTTCGCTAAACATTGTTTAATTCATTTTATGCTGCTATGGCTAATCGTACGATGCTACAGTGGGAGTCCTAAATTTTACCTATCCAGGTTTAATTAGGATAGGGATCTTTAACGAAGAGAACCTGACAAGGTTCGTTCCGAAGGACAGGATAACATAGATTTTTAGAATAATTTATTGATATTACGACGATTACATCAAGTAAATCTGCTAATATGAACAAATGACATGAAAAAAAAAAACACTTGCGGAGAAAATATCCATTGATAGGACTCCAATAAAGTTCTATGGTAGAAGGTCTCGAGGCAATCTTCTTTTCAGACGCCTCGGAGGGTTATCACGAATATTATGGGAACCGAGTTGAGAGACTAACAGATTCAAGTGTGCATGGAGCTTTTCATGGAAGGACAGGTATCTAGTTTGGGCCAAATCATCAACATATGGGATATTAAGATCATGATGGATGAGTTTGTTTGTTACATAATAAGGAGCATTGAGGATTTTGGATTGTAAGGATTGGATACGAGATGAATTGGATGGTTTAGTAGAGCCCCAAAGCTCAACTCCGTATGTCCAAATAGGTCTGATAACTGTCATGTAAATGAGTCTTTTGTAATTAATTGGTAGCTTTGAACGTTTGTCCAGTAAATGTTGAAGTAGGCGAAATCGTCGAGCAGTTTCTTGTCTTTTCAGTCTTGTATGAGGAACATAAAGTTTTTAAACTCCTTTAAAAATATCATGCACGAATTTGGGGCTAGCAGATTGTTATAACAACCACTACTCCGCAGGTAACTCATATTGTACAGTTTTCATTAAACTACAAGGATTTTTGTTCCAAATCTCGATCCCCTTCAAGGTATACAAACACTGCCGCAATCATTACCTCCCTAATTCTAGAGCCTAGCGAACTAGCTATAACCGAGTCAAGAAATTGCTAGATAATAGTGAGGGATCCGTTGCCTGCTGGGATAGTTAAATCTCAATGAGGCGCTATAGCGCTCGTTAGCTGGAGGGATCGCTAAGGCGGCGGAACGAGAGAGATGATAGACACTTTAGCCGCTCGGACTCTTTTATTACGACCTAATGATGGTTGATGGGATCTGGGGGAGAAAGCTCCTTATGTTACCCGCTCTCCGGGCCATGATATTTTCGCATTACCCCTACTCCTTTCGAGGAAGACTTATTATTTTCGCTTATTAGTCTTGACGGATTTTTTCTTTAGATGTGGCCGGCGTTATTTTCTAGAGAGATTAGTGTCTTCAGCTGAGAGATTCTTCCGTAATGGGCTTGGCATCTTCAGTCAGTTATATCTACTTTCAAAAATATTTGTGTGTGAATCTCGGGTGTCTATAAAACATGAAATATTTTCCTGATATATCTGCGGCCATTTTGTTGCGGCTCCATTATATGAAATGAATTGACATTTTTTTAACGTTTCCCAAGCAGAAACAAACAAAAACTGTACCAGAACCCAGAAAGGTTCTAGAGTTCAGTACCTGGTAGAGACTGTAATGTTTTCAGGACAACTGTTATGCTGGGAAGTGATGTTTCCGAGGTCACGCACAGCCACCAGGTTTTTTTTTTTTTTTTTTTTTAGAATTAAGGTTAGATACTTTATAGAGGCTGGGTGAGCCCTAGGAGGGTCTATCCTTGGCTGTCAACAGATTAAATAATGTATTTGGCACAACCCGATTTGTACCAGGAACCTTTAGCGTAACAACTCAGCTCTAACCTAGATTAAAAAAACAATTATACTTGTAAATAAATAAATAAATAAATAATAAATAATAAATAAATAAATAATAAATAAACTTGTAAAAACATAAAATGTTCTACTCTTTTATAGCTTAATTTAACTTCACATTTTATTTTTTCATTGAGTGCTACGAAAATTATTTATTTATATAATTATTCACCCTATCAGATAAATAATATCATTATTCATCATTATTAGTAGTAATGAAAATATTGTTTTATGTTAATCGATAAAATTTTCAGTAAGAAATTGATAACTTTAAATAACACAATAATAATACTTTGAAATTAATTTTAATCCGTTATATTATTTATTTATTTTTTTTTGTAAAAATAAAAGTATTTATTTTATAATTGATTGAATTCTGCAAAGCAATTGTTTGAAATCCACTATATTAATTATTTAAAATACCACAGTTAAAAGCCTTATAAGTTTTTATTTTTATTTTTTTAAGGGCAATAAAGCAACTATGAATAAAGTTGCAACTTATGAAATAATTAATATTTTGTACATATGTTATTTTCTCAATGGTATCTCGTCCCAGTATAATATTATTTTTCTAAAAATATGGAAAAAATAAAGTGTTCTACGCGAACATAGAAACATTTCGTAACTTAGAAGTCCATATTATTTTAATATAAATAAATGGATCAAGTATATGAGAGACATATAAAGGATAGATATTTAGTGTATGTACTCAGCCAAACACATAAGTTACATTAGAGTGGTACACAATTGAGTGATGTACAACACTTACTCCAATTATCGCATTCAACTCAGTCATGGTGACCTGTTTCGCTCGGTCCACCGCCGTCGCTACTTGTTGCTGGTGCTGTAACAGGGCAATAAACCACGTTATAACAATAATTATATTATATTGATAATAATAAATAAAAACGATTAAATAGAGAAAGCTTACCTCAGAATTTAGAAAAGGTAGGATTTGGGCAATTATGGCGTTAAGTCGCTTGGCAATTTCAGTCTGAAAAAATAAAGATAAAAATATAATTATTTATCCAAGTATAAAGATAAATTAAAATAATGAAAAAAAAATTTAATTGATAAATAATAATATACAATATTCTTAAAAATAGATTTTTAAACTTTTTTTTTTGAAACAAGAAAACAGCCTGAATTCAGGGCTTGAGGTAGGTATTTAGATAGAGAGATATTTATAGGAAAAAATGTTGGGAATGAAAATTTTCCAGGACAGGAAAGAAAAGAAAAATACTTCAAAATGGTCCAAATAGAGGATGAAGATACACAGTGAGAGGATGAAGGAGTAGGTACTGGAGGAAAAAAGGAACAATAACGGGAAAGTAAAAATGGGAATTTTCTCGCAGTACCCTGAAAACCCATACGGGGAAATCAAGAATATATTTCTTAGACCATACAATACAATTCGCATAAAAATTTAAATACATCATAAACCGGTGATATTTTTTAAAACTTTATTAGACTAATTAATATATTTTTTAAAGTATGTTTTAAGATTTTATAAATATTCCTTATTGTTATTTATAACTAAATACCCGACACAGATAAATATATTCATGTATTTTTATATTTTATTTTCTATAAAGTGGGGGAAGAAACCCAAAGTTTGGGCATGATTACAGCCAAATCACTTCCCTGCACAACTATTGGCTTAAAAGCAGTACAAACTTCACCTTCTGCTGAACGCAAGATCATTCACACCCAAGATTAATAGGTTGTTGTTGATGATTCACAGGCCTTTTTATTTTACATAAAATAATTTATATAAATTTAAGATCCATCTCAGATTAAATAAAAGTTTTCCAGCAAACGGGATATGAACCCAGGACCTGCATTGCAATTCAGTGCTCTACCACTGAACCACTTCGCTCCCTTACAAAATAAAATAAAAACTCCTAAAGCCGCTTAAGACGCCCTAACTAGGGACAAAGAAGCGTATACGATGAGATAGTTAGTTGAGACTTGCCCCAACTAGAGGCAGTAAACAAGAGATTCCCCAGGATCTGAGATACCCCAGTAATTGAGACTTGATCGCAACGATCCAATTGGCTGTCGCATTCCTTTCGCTCCGATTGGTCAGTTTATTACGAGCCTTTTCTCTACGAGCCCTTTAATCTGAAGGATAGCCCTCAGCCGCAGATATTGGAAGAGCCAATTCCATCCCAAGGGGCTCAGGGAGGATTCTTCCGCCAAGAATCTCAATTTCCACTCCCCCATCCCCTATCTCTCTTCTCTTCCGGGCAATAAAAAAATGTAGCTTTTAATGGGGCTATATAAGATTAACATGGATGTCTGATATTCAACCAGAGATAAACCATATTTAACAAAGAAAAGAGAAACCGGTACCATCATGTCCAGTTAAGAACCTTATGTACATTGTACAGACTGTACTGTTTCTAGGACAACGGTTCTGAAGGAAGGTGATTTGTCAGAGAACACGCTCAACTGCAAGTTTACGAACTGACAGGTACACACTTTATAGAGTCTGGGTGAGCCCTTAAAGGGTCTGTAGATCACAAAGGAGCCATCTCCGGTTGTTAACAGATTAAATAAATTATCGGTCTCAGCTAGAAATAAAACCGGGAGCTAAGTACGGAAATTCATTCTACAAACTTAACCTGCTCCTAAATTAAAGATACAAAAAAATAAAACGCAATATACTTCACTCGTTCCACCCCAGTGTGGAATTCATTGCCACCTAATGTCTGGCATGCTTCCTTCCTATCCAAATTCAAACCCACGATTGAATCTCCTTATTCCCCCAGAGATGCTCTATAATTAATTATAATTATTAGCCGATCCATCAGAAGTAATTAGTGACTTAATTAATTAATATTATAATAGATAACTACTAACTTAATTTTTTTCTATTTCTTGTCAGAATGAAATAAACGCAATAACCAAACATATCTATACTTCGAAATATTTGTTTAAACGTTTATTTCTTGATAAAATGATTAGCGAAACAAAGAAATTTCTCATAATTATACTCTTTTATTCATACTAAAACTCACGATTATTTTTATTTTTGAGAATATTAAAATAAGGAAACTCATGAAAAGTTAAAACGTGCAGCGACTCAACTCGAAGCGACAGCCTGCGGAAATGATACCAATATTATAAGCATATAAATATATGATTTTTTTTGTAGGGTTGACAAAGCAATGTTCAAAATAAAAAAAAAATAAAAGTTTAAAGGAGGAGAGTCAATATGTTCACATAAAAAACGTTGAAGTGTTTAAATTGTAAATTACGTTTGATTTACGGTAAAAGGACACGGGAAACAAAGCGGGATTTACTAGCTATATTCAATCAATAGCCTTTTTTCCCCCATTTTAATTTCCCCCCCCGACATCATAGCCTTTAGGAGGGTCCGTTGTCCCGTTTGGCCGAGAGTTGATGGGGTCGGAGAGTAATTGAGAGGGAACCGAAAATAATAAAAGGGAGAGAGGGAAAAAACAAACGCTGGTGGAAGAGGAACATAATACAAAAAAGGATGGAGAGAGGTTGGTGGTAACAACTCATTTGCATCGAGCAGGGACACGTCGTAATAGATTGCTCTCAGCAAAAATAGCTCGGGCCCCTCCGACAATTGTGCCATATGGTCGCCCCCCTAACCACGATTTGTCACTCTCCCTGTCAGGGCGTATCCATTCCTCGCCCAATTACTCTCGCCTATTCCTTCCTCTTTCATCCGTCTTCCGATCCTCAAGAGGCTCAGCTTTATTCCCAAGGAGTGAGGATTCTAGGAGTGGAAGATCGGTACTAACGATCGGAAAAGAAATCGATACTCCTGGTATGCGATTATTTTTGCAGCCTAGGTGAATAAGTGAGAAAATCGAATATTGTACAAAGAGAATTAACGCTAAGGTAATCAATGCGGCAATGATTGCATGAAGAGGATCGACACCTGGACTAGATCAAAAACCTTGTAATCTTTTTGAATTTAATACCTTTATCTAAAGGCCTGGAAGATAAGCGGTTAGGGAGAATATTGTCCAAAATGAGTTGCTAGAACTTAAGGAAGAGGAATCGTACCATTCTCGTAGTTTTTGGCTTAAAATGGTGTTTTAAAATAATCAATAACTCCTTCTCAAGCCAATGCCTGACTTAGAACCTTATTCACTCTGAGGATAACTCAGTTCCGCTTCCTTAAGTACAAGATACTCATTTAGAAGAAAATTGGACATTAAACATTTCATCACTTGAAAAACTGTTAAAAGTTCATCAAACTCATTAGATACGAAATCAAGAACTGTAGGAAAGTATTTTAAGATCTTTGGCATCCAAGCTATTCATGACAACATATAAATGGGGTCACTTGCAGTGTTAGGTAGCATAACTACCTACTATACCAAAGATCACGGATTCGCAACCCGGCAGGTGGCATTAGGATTTTTAAAGGTAAAAAATATACATGCCTTGAATATGCCGTCCTTCAGATGAGAGGTAAAATAGAGGACCTGGGCTTGTGCGGTATCCTAGTTATACCTGGATAACCAAAATTTAGTAATACCACTGTAGCATCGAGCGATTAGCCATAGCAGTATAGGGTTAAGTTAAATGAATAAACAAAACAACAGCTCTGCCAAATTTTAAATATCTTCCAAAAAGTTACTTCTGGAGTTTCACAACGAAGTATGAGTACATCTATCGCACAATACTCCAAGAACATCATCTACAACTTAGTTATACAATCACTGCATTATCCTACAATCAGTTAGGAGTCGATAGAACAACCATGATGCTAGGTCCGCCAACACTTGGAGCCAATACAAATACCCTATTTCCTCAGGCTACAATAATAGACTGTTGTAAGATCGATCCTCGAGAGACAGAGATCAAACGAGAGCGGTGGCTCGAAATAAGGGAACGGCTCGGAAGGTTGCCAGGTGGACGGGAGCCAAGAGCTAATGCTCGACCTCTCAACGGCACAAGTCTTCACGAGAGTCTGCTATTTCGGGACCATCCTCCTTGTCTCTTTATCGTTTTCTCGTTCATCCTTCATAGTCGCCAAAGCGCTGAGTATCTTGGGAGGTGCAACGGTCTCATTTCGTTGTACATATTACCTCCGGATATAGATAGTTAACTACAATCAATGAAGGATCTTGGGTTCAATACGTGGTAGAGACTGTATTGTTTCTTGGACAACGGTTGTGCATGGAGATAATTTCCAGTTAAGTGATTGATTTCCCCTTCTTTGGATACGCACTTTAAAGAAGCTGGGTGAGCTCAAGGAGGATTTTAGATTTCACAGGATCCATTTCAGACTGCTAACAGATTAAATAAAAGTCTGCCAGCAGCGGAATTTGACCCCAGGACATTCGGTACGGCAGCTAAGCGCTCTACCACTGAGCCACTGCTCTCTCTCTCTCTATATATATAATTCTTCTGATCGTGTCCACGTCATTCAACTACTCCTAAACGGACAGATTTTAATGAATTTTGGTGTGTTGAAGTGGGTTCGAGAATGATTTACATTTACAATTCGAAACTATAGATAACGTCTTTTTAATTAATTTATCCCTGGAACGTTTAAACAGCACGCCTGTCTGGCCCGCTATATCTTCATATGTATAATTCTGTACGTGCGTGTCTCTGAATTCCTCCTGAACTGAAGCGTATCGATCGATATTGTTATAATTTAAGAAATGGCTTATTATCATTGTATATCTTGGTGCGGCAAGAGTATTAATTTATTAAAATTATTTCCCAAATTTATAATACACAAAAACAGAATTCGACTATCTAAAATGTATTAATATTCCGATAGAATATTTATAGCGGATACAATATGTAATTATTATACTATATTAGAATTAATTGATTTATATATAACGATAGAATATTATACATTCCATATTATAAATTATAAAACAAAAGTTTCGAATCTGACACTAATCGATTCATGGTATTATATAATGCTTTGAAAGCGGTCCGCCTTATTTGAATTCCATTAGCTAATTAAAAAACAATTTCAGCTAATTTTATAATTAATTTTATAATAAGAAAAGTGTTTATTTTACAACCGACCATTTAAATATTTAACTCTTGAATGTTAAATAAACATAATTTAAACCTGTATTCATTATTTTTCTACTTAAACGGCAAAATTCAATTAAGAAAAAAAGCATACACATTTATATATATAATTGACATATTGATGATAAATTTTATTAAATTGAAAATTAGATTTTTATTATACTTGAGTACTACCAATGGATAGTTTCTATATTTTCTTTTATCCAGGCCATTATGTATTATTAATTATATTTACTTAGGGTATTGTAATAATACAGTTGTGTATTTGATCAAATAAATTACAAAAAAAATTTTTTTATTAAGTTATTTAAGTTATTCAGATTAAACTAAGCGAAATACTTATCTGCTAAGTAGTTTTTGTTTTCATTGGATTATAAATATCCCTGAGTAAATTAATTATAAAAATTGGAATTACCTCATTTTGAGTACTTAACCAACAACAGATAGGTTTAATTAAATAATTAAACGAAGTTGATAAGTCTCATTAAACGGATATAAAGGTAGGGGTTAATTAAGATACCTTTAAAACTTAATGGAAGAGTTCATTTAAGGCTTCTCACAAGAGTTTTCTCTAAGGTTTTGATACTTTGATTTCAACGATCATTTATTCATTTATATGTATCTTGAATAGTTAAAAATAAATAAAAATAATATAATATATAACAATGACCCTATCAATCTTCTTAATTCCAATTGTTTCAGTTTTGTAAATTACTTTAATTTTTTTTTATATTCCAAGTTTTTATTTTTTAAATATTTTTGTATTTTGTCTATCCTGCTCTTGAGAGGACCTGCAATATGCGTCAAAACGTCGTTTTTAATAAATAATTTACCGCTATTATTTTTTCACTCTATCTGGGAAATTGTCTTACCCGTACATATATATTAATAATATACGAATATTATTTACAATTCTAATATAACATCATATACAAGGGCGGATCCAAGTGCACCCCCAGACAGTTTCTTGTGTACTGTGGAGAATCCATTATAGTACGTAATTATAGGCAAATCACATGACCATAGTTAACTATTGTTTTGATATTTTAATAAACCTTTGAAATCTTTCTATAGATACTACAAGTTAATTTATAAGTTATTGTTGATTTTTTTTCCCGTCTGCCCGTTGTGCAACCCCCAGAAAAAAAACAGGATCCGACCTTGATTATATATATAAAAATAACATATATTATTAAATAGGTCAGATTAACTAATATATTACGTAATATTATTTCATCGGTTTCGATTTAAAAGACATTCTCCTTGAAAAGAATTATGACATAACTCAAAAATCAAAATTTTGTAGGTAAGCCTTTAGTAGCAATTGTATTCGTTGAAGCTTTTCAATTCAGGAACGATATTTTTTACATTTTTTTTTTTTTATAATAAAGTCAAATTTGAGTTGTATCATGTGTGAACTTGAAGTTTTATGGGAATAATGATACAAGTTAAAATTAAAAAAAAATCAAGCTTTTAATGGTTAATAATAAAAATTCAATACCATAATTATAATAGGAATGGTTTTCCAGTACCAATATATAATCTTTTTTAACTTACATGGAACTTTCAAATATCCTTATTGGAAAATTATGTTTTTTGATTTATGGCAGTTCTTTTGAAGGAACGATATGCTTTTAAATGTTTTATTACTTTTTTTTTATGAAGATCATACATGACATCTAGACATACTAGTTAATTTACAAGAGAGTAACATGTCCAGACACGAACATACAATTAATCAGAACAGATGTTAGATGCCGTAGTCCACCTTGAACACAAGCCTAACCAATACAAGATACAAATTTGTTATTGATTCGTGTACTATTGACATGCAATACACAATGACAATATTCAATATTGTCAAACAGATATGAACTATGTTCCATAACAGTGTAAGTTTATTATTTCAAGAGTTCTTCTTGAATGAAGGACATCCATAAAACATGAGTGAATGTGTTCTATCTCATTAATTAATAAAATACTCCATCTTAAAATTTTAAATCTATTATTACTAGTTATTTTTTGATAATGCTAGACTACTGAGCTATTTTCCAAAAAAATAAATTATAATTATAATCACCATGAGATTAACTTTACCACTGCAACCCATGAAGGGTCTTGGGTTCATGCATAGTACAAACTGTACTGTTTCTAAAATAACGGTTGCGCAGGGAGGTGATTTATCCAAGACCACGCTCAACTGTCAGGCTTTCTCCCAATTAAGGGTACTAATTTTATAGAGACTGGGTGAGCCCTATGAGGAACTGTTAAATCCCCACGGGTTAAATAATTTTCATCACAGCAATTCAGCGCTCTATTTTAGATTACTAAAGAAAAATGAAAACAATTTAGACGTAGTCACTGATAATTACAACAAAAAGTAATTTTCTAATTTTGGTAGTCTAAATGGATTTAAAAAATAGAAGATATGGATGGCAAATTTAGTACAATTTTTTGACATATTTGAGTGTTTAAGTTGAGGTGTTAGTTTCCAATAATCTATCACATTCTTTCCTAGCAAATTAATTTTTTATAAATTTTCAATATGTCTTGAATAAAACAATCGTTAATCATATACAAATATTTTTTTTACATTTTTAAAAATATTTATAATTTTATGTTATAGCTTTTATTCTGCAATAGTTGAACATAGTAACTACTAACGTTCATAGAAACTAAACCACTATCAGTTTTGAATAACTTTTCTTTTTGTGTTATAGCCATGATTAATTACTATCTTTTATGTGAAAAAATACAACGAAAAATGATTTAGTGCAATCAAATATAACAGAAAATCAGCAAAACTTATTTTATTGCCCCAACGTTTCGGCCTAAGATAAAGGCCATCTTCAGGGCTAGGAAAGAAAAATATATTTTTTTACTTACTAATGGAAGAGATAAGCATGTCAACCCCTCAAGTAATGAATATAATTTTATGTTTACAGTTTTAATAATATTTAAATGTTTAAATTATTTTAGTCAAAGGACCGAATAGCTCAATAACGATATATGCCATTCACGACCGAAACCATGGAATTTTATTCAGTGGGAACCATGTTGGCATGTGAAACCTCTGCACTTGAGCCCTGAGGGGAAAAGAGTAGCGAAGGGGAGAGGATGAAAAAAAAAATAGGTTGACAAAAAGTAAAAGAGAAAAAAAAAAAGGAAAAAGGAGACAAGAAAGGACGCGACAATGAAGAGCGTGAACAAGAGAGACGGTAAATATTCATCAGAGGCGCTGGGTGCTACTTGGCTCTGACACCTAGCCGCGATCAATACTCCTGTCATCTCTACCCCCGGGGGGGTGGTTCCAGGGGGGGGGGGAGTAATCGTCCGGATCTGCAGGGGAAGGCTTTTAAGCAGATCTCCTCTCCGCCGTATGTCATCAGCTGAGCAGCGAGGGGATAATAATGGCTATGGTTAACAATAAAAACAGCATAAAGCACATGGATGAGTTAATGACGACTGGAAGGTTCCTTCCAACTGTTCTTTATAGGTGTTATTCGTGTAAGTTGAAGGAGGAAAAACGTCAGTCCGAAAAAGGGTGATAGCACTTATTTAGGATACTAAAAAACGCGGAATTGGGAAGCTTGAAAAAGGGGAACATGATCGGACTTAAGTTCTGCAGTTTATCACAATAAATTTTAACTTTTCATTCGTTTCTTTTTGAATATTCTCGAAAGTAAAAATAATCGTGAGTTTTAGTATGAAAAAAATTAGAGTATAACTACAAGAAATGTGTATATTTTTGTAATAATTTTATAAGGAACGTTTCAAAAAACATTTAGAGGTATAAAAGATGATATAGCCTATATACGTAAGTTGGTTGTTTAATCTATATAAATTCAGTAATAGGTGCTTAATAAATAATTATCATTATTTTTAATAAATGAAATAATTATAATTATATTATTATTTATTTTTCGAGAATATGTAAAAGCTAAAACTTGTGACGTAACCTGAAGCGACAAGCAGCGGAAATAATGCCCATAATTGAAGTGATAGCGTCCCTAAGATTGAGTTGGGCTTGTAAAGCTGTTGAGCTTAGAAACGGACGAATCCTAAAACGGTAATAAGCGTAGAGCTGTATTTGAGAGAGTTGTTATTGTTAGTACGTTGAGAGTGATATTATGAATTTGTCTACAGGTTTCTTAACTATCAAGAAATCCTTTTTTCTCTTTATTGACTCGTTTTTTAGAGAAAGAGAACTGGTTAATCTAAACCAGGAGATAGATTTTGGGACCCTGACAAGATATTTTCCATAAACTTCGTTTCACCCTATGAAAGCGACATTTCCAACATCCACCTGGTTATACAACAATGGTTCAGCAACGCCTCTGTTAGCCTACCCCTAGAAGGGCGTTTCCCAGAAAGGACACGAGGAGGTAGAGAACGGATTCCCCATCAGCTGTCTGGTTTGACAGATGATTGTAAGCAGTCTAGTAGTATCCGAATCGAGTCTTATTATTATACGCCAATCCATGCCCAACAATTTCCTTTTACGATCGATGGAAATGAAGAACGGAGAGTTGATCCCATAATGTATGTAAATACCAGACAGTATATAAATTAGCCAAGCCGAGAGGAATCCATGGATTATTTATAATCCTTGGATGGGGCAGAATACTGGAGGGGACGGAGACAAAGGCTTCCAACGAGGCCAAGTCTTTCAATGGCCACTAATCCCGTTATCAATTTCCATGGTGTTTACAGAAGGGAGGGGGGACATAGGCCACCTTCCGTGGACCAACCGCACAACAAGAGCCAGGAGGAGCGTTGACGCCGCATCTGCCCCTCGGATGCCGAGCCACATCTGGCACGCACATGTCACTCCGACCCTCCTTGACTCCATATGGCACGCATTTTGCCACGCCCTTGCACGCTATAGTACGTTCTGGGATGTCAGTCAATGCCTAATCATGTGGGAGAAAGCATAAGGAAACTGTTTTTTTTTTCAGAATGTTACATAAGTAATCGAAGACTATTAGTGGTATTTTTTAAACAAATAGAGCGTCGACTCTGAAGGATGATACCACTGAAGAATTCAGGAGATTACACAACACAGAATTTCGGAGCCTGCACCCGATTAATATTATTGAAGTAATAGAGCCGCGAATATTAAGATGGGCTTGTACAGTTTGAAGTTATAAAGCTTGTTAAGGTGTCGGGTTCAAATACAATTGTTACAGATAAATTATTTAACCTGCTAACATTTATGGCTGGATCCTGTAGTATCCCTCCAAAGGTTCACCCAGTCTACATAAAATGCGTACTCTTAATTAGGAGAAAATCCTGAGGATTGAGCCAGATCCTGGCTTCGAATGTGCTTTGAATCTATCGCGTAAAAAGATTATTTAGTTACATCATCCCTACTTTATCTGTTCATGTTGAAGCATTTTGATTATTGAATGTGTTAAAACAACCCAAAAAAATACATGTATTTTTATTTATCCCTAAATTAAATATAATAATATATGGATGATTTGATAAGAATGGGCCAATTAAGAGTGATAGATGAGAAGGAAGCTATTAAGGGCCATAGCGAAGGGAGTTGTGAATAAACTACAAGCGGCTGATGTCAACATTTTGAAAGGGACCAAGCCTCTTCAATAATACAGAAGGATCCATTAGGTCTCCGATACTCCTTCACTCATTCAAGGCTACTCATTTATTTCCAGTCTATTGATCACCTTATTCATTTTTTAGTCTCTCTAATATTCATCCCCCTCTATTTATTCTCCATCTGAGGTGGTATTAGTAGAAGAGCGGGAGTTGTGGAAGTTTTGAATCGGGTATATTTTCCTTAATTATTGTCGGAGTGAAAATAATAGTTATAAAAAAAAAATTATGAAGAAAAAATATATATAAAATAACTGATCATGCTAACTGAAAACAACTCCAGTCAATTCTCATCATTAGCAATTGGGTTTATCCAAAAATTAATATTTAATATGTGTAAAGGGCATTGTTATATTAGGTAGTGTATAGGAAAGCTAAAACATAAAATAAAAAACCTGCGCCATTACAACTCATGAAGGTTTGAGACCATGGTAGAGGGTGTACTGTTTATAAGACGATTGTACAGAGAAGTAATTTGAGCGAGATCACGCTCAACCGCCAGGTTTTTCCCCAATTAAGAGTACTTAATTTATAGAGATTGAGTGAGCACCAGGAGGATCTAATATCTATAGCTATTAACATATTGAATAGTTTATCTGCCATAGCTGGATTTAATACCGAAACTTTCAGCGTAGCAACTAAGCTCTCTACCCACTCAGCTATATTTACATTATATATTTTACATTTTAAAATATATAATATAAATATATTTTAAATTAAAAAAATTAAAAAAAAAACTGTATAGCAGCCCACGAAGGGTATTGAGTTCAGTACATAGTCGAGACTGTAATGTTTCTAAGCCAACAGTTTCGCAGAGAGGTGATTTGGCAGAGGTCACCAACAACAGCCAGGTTTTTCACCAAATTAGAGGCTAGGTGAGACCCAGGATGGTCTGCAAATACCTCGGGGATAATCTGAGTGTCAACGGATTCGAATCCTAAGTATTCGGCGCAGAAACTGAGCTCTCTAAACTCTGAGATACTCAGCTCACGAAATCATTTATAATTTAATTCAAATAATTAATTTTTTTTTTATTTGAAAAGAAAAGGCACATGGGAGAACCGGGTTCAAATCCCGGTCCTGGACATATCTTTTCTTTTCAAATAAAAATATTTGAAATGTACAATAATGTATTGAAAAATACAAGGAGGGCCATTCAGAATCAAAAGAGGTTAACTCCAAAATTTTAAAATTGCCTTATCACATTTTTTTGCCAGTTTAGTCAAGCAATTTTATCTAGCACGACACTTTTTCGCTTTACTTCTCACGGGTTTTAGTCCTGTTTCTGAACTTGATGTTTTTGAAGTACATCGAAAAATGTGGAAAAGCAAATTTACGAATTTTAAATTTATTTGGAGTTGTCCGGTTTTGATCCAGAACTTCTCATATACTCTCACCCTCTATTGCTGCGATGCTTTTCCAATAAGAACGTTTAGTGTTAATAAAGATAATATTTTATTCCGCTCAGACTCATCATGATCCTGGAGAGACAGGGGGTGAGAAGGAACTTAGGAGTGAGTCTAATGAAATAATAAAATTGGAGAAAACAAGTCATACTCCGCGAGGAAATGCCAAGAATGGAAAGCAATAAGTGGAAAGAACTGGGACGACATTCTAGCCATGAAGACGATATTAACCTCATTCCGATCTGATGTCTGCCCACGCTCCGAGGCATCAGCGGAGTTTGGTTTCAAAGATATTTGGATGTGGAGAGTATTAAAAGAATTTATATCCTAAGGCTCAGATTCCGTAGTGTGGTAAAATGCGCAGGTAGGAAACCTTTCAACTGGACGAGAAACCTACTCAACCTAATAGGCTTTTAGGTTTATCTCTAAAACAGCTTAGCAAGTTAAGCTCTTTAAAAAATTTACACAGGAAATAAATCTCGTTTTTTTTTCATATTAAAAAAAAATAAGTAAAATAAAAATTAAGCGTTAGGATCTGAAAACCGCTTTTACCAGTCCCTACTATATTACGCAGGCGGAGCGGGGTAGCTTAATGGTAGAGCGCTGAGTTGCCGTGCCGAAGGCCTTACAATCAAATCAGATAAGTTATTTAATCTGTTAATAGCTACAGAAGGACCCTCTGAGGTCTCACTCAGCCTTTATAATGTGCGTCCCCTAAATTGATGTGAAAAACCTGATGGTAGAGTGTGTGAGTGAATATAGACAAATCACCTCTCTGCACAACCCGTTTCCGAGAGACAACAGCACAGTTTCGACCATGTTCTAAACTCAAAATCCTTCATGGGCTGTAGTGGTACAGTTTTTTATTTTTTGTTTCAAGGATAATTTCTCAGCTGATTTCTCAATTATGTAAATGCTAATGAAAATATTTAAAAAAAAAAAGTTTTACAAAGATAATTCTGCCATGTACGACCCTCAATTTTACAACCAAAAATACAGATTTGTACTTTGCTTAGTGAGTTGAACCTTGAATTATTGATCCACAGGTGTAGAATTCGTATCGATTCTGACATATAAATGTTAGAGAAGAAATAGTTGGGGGTGCAGTCAATTAAAACACCATAATAAGTTGTTCACGTAGGCTTCCACGGTCTGCGGTATTGTCCATATGTTCTTTTTCCGGGATGGACCGTGTGGTGTTGGTTTTGTTTGCCATAATAAGTGCATACTTATTTATTGTGTGCCGACGTTTCGACCTACAATGTAGGCCATCTACAGGGCTATGAGAGAGAAACAAACAGAACTAACATATATATATGTTAGTTCTGTTTACATATAAACTGACATATAACTGACATATAAATTTTTTTTTTAACTTTTTATAACTGTGGATCAACCCTGTGGAATCAGATCCTCAAAGGGTGCACCTAGACATTATTTGGAGGAAATGAACAGTATAGTCTCAACCTTGTAGTTAACACAAGACTCTTAATGAGTTGTAATGTTATTTTTGCCTCAAGAACAAAAGCGAATTACTCAATTATGTAAATGCTTATGCAAATATTTTAAAGAACAGTTTACATAAATAATACCTTCCATGTTGGACCTCAATTATCGATAGCTCTAGAAACATTAGATCCAGTAATTTCGCAAATACTTCTATCTTGAGTAAGCAGAGCCGTTACTAATGGCGGGAAGAATCAACTCTAGCGTAAAGCGTGAAATTGCCTTTTTCTTTTATTTTTTTTTAAGTGTACTCTTTATGCTAAAATCTAATTCATGGTTGTATCCTTGAGTGAATCGCTCCAACTCTTTCATTATTCATTCTACTTTCAACCTCAACATCCTCTCAACCAATCCTTCGGCCGTTTTGTTCAAATGATCAGTGATCTGTAACTTTGGAGATGGTATTATATCTTTCAATTATACTAGGGCCTCGTTCCCGACCATGTTCACCTTTGGTAAGCTATTATTATCGTATATTATAAAACCAACAATGCCGGTAGATTATTTAAATTTATTCCTGCGTGGTTGGGAAAGATCTGATAGGTAGATGTTGGAGAGTAACGATCCCAAAACAGTACCTTGGGGAACTCCGGCTAAAACTTTTATAAAATGTAAGATGTATTCTATATTTTAGTTTACATTTCAGATGCGAATTTAATAAATTTTTCTCGGACAATATTTCTAGACCTTATATTTAAACAATACCGCCTATCTACAACTTTTGGTGAAAATGGGATAGTAAGGGTAACGCATTCTACAGGTTGAATTACACATTACTAAAAAAAGTTTTCAAGGTTGAACGCAAGGCAGTGCTGTAATTAGCAACTGAAAAATAATCCGATGTTCCGGATGGAGATCAAAAAAATAATTTCTTATCCGGTTTACTCCAATAGTTTCAGTTTTATATATTATTTTATTTCTTATTATTTTTTCTGTCCCAATTATTCCATTTTAATAAGCCTGTGTCTTATCTATCCAGCCCTAAAGAAGACCAGCAATGAGTGTGGAAGGGACTTAGTCCCTGAATAAAATTATTTTCAATTCTATTCTAAACGCCGGCTTCTAATCAATAGCTTAGCTCTATTTAATAAATTTAAAATAAACATTTACGAGCCAAAACTGTTGATACTTAGTTTACATAACCTGTACTACTAACACATGTAAGGTCTTAGGTTCTGTACATAGCAGACACTGTATAGTAGTCTAAACCAACTGATGTGCAGTAAATATGATTTCCTTGAGTGAAATAGATAAAAAATATTTTGTTAAAACCTAATTGCAAAAAAGGTGTAACATTTAACAACATAAACAGTTAACTGTTGTTAAAGGAGAAAATAGAGTATATGGGTAAACTTTTACATAACGCAATTATTCTTAAGTAAATAAGTAAGTAAATTAATCAAAATAAATAAATATAATTATTAAAACCATTATTTGCTACTCCATTCCTGATTTTATTATATTTCCATTTCATTTAGTTATTTCGTTATAAAAAAAAATGATAATAATATTTAAGAGTAACACCAGACAAATATATAGAAAATTAATAAAAGTGAATTTTATTTTTTAAAATATTTTTATTAAACTAATTAAAAGGAATTTGAATTTTTTCAAATAACCATTTAGGAATAAATAACCAGTTAATACTTATAATAAAACACTCCCTCAAAGGATGAGTGAACCCAATAAGTAAAGTCAAAACATGGCCAAGAATAGAAGTAAACACTACTGACTGCTAAGCTATTTGGATGAGAGATAAAATAGATAATAGAAATATTTAATATAAATATTTATACCTACATACTTATGAGTGTATAATATAATTAATTATTATTTAATTAGTTTAAAAAAATTAAATAATTAATATCCTATATCTTACTTTATCTATTTTTATCCTTTACAATTATTATATAACATTTTAATTTGTTTTTATCTTATATATTTAGCCCTGAAGAAGTCCTGTAATGGGATAGAAACGTTGGTTTTCAAAACAATAATTCCTATTTAAGAAATTATTCCCTGATCTCCACCCATTTTCTTCCTAATATTATTTAAGGTACAAATTGACACATAAAAGATTTAAAACGAACAGTTCAGCTTAAAATTTTCTTTATAACATGGAATATTATGTGATAAATGAAGAGAAGAACTAATATTTATAAAACAATTACGCCGACTTTCCAAACTCGGCCAGTTTTTATTAAGTGGTAGTTTCGAAACTTTGCTGCTAATAAAATCTTACTGTGAAATATCCAGGTGTAAATATTGACAGAACACTTAGAGCGAAAATCACACACTCTCTAATGTTTAGCGCGTCTATTTTTATTACAACACTACGTCACAACACGAAGTCAAATATTTGAGCGTTTAGTCTCGTCTCACTTTGAATTGTAAATATAGTTCTTACCTCAGGAATAAATATCTAACTGGAATTCCTAAAGGGAAAGTAAATTATCTGGAGGCAGACGAGGAAAATCCTAAATTTGCCTATCCGGGCCATTATCTGTCGATTTCTTATTTATTCAATATTACATCGTAATATTAAAACTAAATCTATTTGAAGTTTCGAATAAAATAAGTAGTTGCTGACCTCAGAAGCCATCTGTACTAAGAGTGGTCGAATATAAGAGGATACGCACTATATGTTGAGGACAGAGAGGAATAATGTAGGAAGAGGCGGAAAGGATCCGCCATTTCCAGGGGAAGTCCTTCATCGTGGAAGAATCCAGGTCAAGAGGAACGTCAACACCCTGAGGACCACTCCACACCACCCCGCCATCCTCTTACAGCTTAATCTCCCGCGCCCTACTCACAACACTACGGCGTAATGGGGCAGCTTCACAAGTGCGACATCACACCTAGCCTGAAGGTTTTCATATTTAAAAATTTTTGACCCTTAAAAAAATGTCATCCACAATTTAGTTAACAGTCAAAGCCCTCCTTATTCTCTCGAATATATAATAATAATAAGACTTAGTAAACCCGAAGGTTCGATGCCGATACCGCCAATCTCTGCATAAAAATCTCCGTCCACGAACCACCCCAACCAAAATCCGCCTCAATTTACCTCTATCAATAAACTGATAGTTATAAAAATAAAATTAGTCAAATTCGTTGCTCAGAAGTTTTACGATCTTTAACAAGTTTTAATTTTAGCCTACAGGATCGGGACAGCTATTTTAACTAATATAATATTTAATATTAGGGAGCGAGGTATCTCAGTTCGTTGAGCGCTGAGGGTTCATATACAAATATAAAAATTTGTACATTTACGACACATGAAGTGTCTCGTGTTCGAGTTGTTTTGAAGAAGGTTAGGTTGATTTATCCGAGATAAACTTAATCCCCAGGCATTTCTCCCTGCTTTGGATGGTCACTTCGTAGAGGCTGGTTAAACCACGTGAGGGCTTAACAGATTAAATAAATAATCTGCCACAGCCTTATTTGAACCCGGAACCTTCGACACTGCAGATAAGTGCTCCTATATATTTTTTAGAATATTTTTTTTTTTAATTTTAGAAAGGAATATTAAAATTGTGATTATAGATAATTATTTATTGTACTCCACATCTCAAATAATCTCCAGTACTCTACTGATTACTAGGGTATATTTTTAGGTGCCGAAACGTAAATATGTTATCCATTAAATAAAGTAGTGCTAACATTACAGCGCTACAAGAGAGAAGCGAGTTTGCTCTTGACTAATCAGCTTGGAACACTCATTTCCATTTACCTCTATTTCTACGGATCGGTTCAACAGGTTCCCTAACTCATTAATTATACATTCGAAAAATATTCATTTCGCTCCGTTCCATCGCTCCGTTAGTTTGTTTAATGGGATTTGCATCCAATTTGGCAGGGTGAGTTCGTGCCTCAAATCCTCCAACCCCCCCTTGTTTGGATTATTCCATTACAGGCCTCCAGGAACCAGCCCCTGTTAGCGTTTTGTAATCCCAATACAACCTAATGACTTTATTTATATTGCAGTCTCTCCGGGAACGAGTTGATGAGGATATTTAAATAGATCAAATCGTTCGGGTGATGTTGATTAAAATGTATTTATAATGAAAATGATTATCCCATCCCAGCATCCCAGATTTCAACAACAAATAGCCCGTCTCCCCGAACAACTTTGCAGAAGCCTCCCGTTTTACGTCACAGAGAGTGTTTGTTTATTTAAAGTCAATTTATGCTGCTGCTTAGGACTACTCGGACGATGGTATAGTGGGAGCCCTAAATTTTGTCTATGCAGGTATAATTAGTATTTTTATTTTTTATTATTCAATTATTTATTTTTATTAATTAGTATTAGTATCTTTAACGAGCACCTGGCACCGCACTCTCATTTTATGTCCTGCGAACTTAACGGAAAGTGAAATTTAAATTCATTTAATCAAAACCATTCTTCCTATATGTTTCAATAAACATTTAATATATAACCCATTATAAATTTATTCAGTTTCTGTAAAAAAAAAAAATTCAAAATAAAATATAAATAACCAACTAGACGAGCTGAAATGTAAATGAAATATAAAACTATAAAGAACATGAATCTCTGTTTTGCACAACAGTTAACTTAAGACGGATAAACTATCCACAAATTTAACACTAAGCTGCAAAGGAATTTGAGAAAGGAATCAATTGTCCTCAATTGATAATTTTAATAATTAATAACATTCAAATAAATTGTAAATAAAACTAATAACATAATATACAACTCACCTGCTTGTGCATTTCCACGTTGAGACCATACGACATTTCATAATACTGAAAAAGGAATAAAACAAAATAATAAGTAAATTTTTAATAAATATATACAATAATTATTTATTTAGTTTGCATGCATCAAAAACACATATGAAGTGTTATTCAACCAAACAGATCTTTCCCCGGTAAATTTTATGTAATTTTGAATATTTTTTTAATATTGAATTATTTTTAAGAAATGCGAAAAAAAATCAAACACATTCTTTAAAAAATTAATACATTTCTTTAATTTGTTCACGATATATTTATAAATGAAAAAAAAAATCGATTACTAATAATTGTTAAAATTATGTCTTCACAAGTTAACAACTTATTAAATTTAAATAATTTTTAATAAATTGGCAGATCTTAACATAAAATTATAACATAAAAATAAACATATTCTTTCAAAAATTAATAAATTTCCTTATAATTTTTATTGATATATTTATAAATTGGAAGATAACCCACTTCGAATAAATGTTAAAATTATTACTTTACACAATAACTTTTAAATAAACACATTGAAAAAAAAATTAATATTGAATTATTTTTAAGAAATGCCAACATAATTAACAGATTAAAAAAAAATCGAACGACATAAAAAAAACTCTTGATATATTCATTAATGAAAAAAAAAATATGACTTATAAATGTTAAAATTATCACTTCACAAATTAATAGCTCCTAAATAGAAATATTGAAAAAAAAAATTCAATATTGAATTATTTTTAAGAAATGCCAAAAAATTTACAAATTAAAATAAGGTAACATGTTTGTATTTAACATACACATTACAAATAAATGTTAAAATATTTACTTCACAAATTATTAGCTTTTTAGTATTGCATTATTTTTAATAAATGTCAAAAATAAATACAAACACATTCATTAAAAAATATTTCTTGATATATTAATAAATGGAAAAAATCTATTACTGATAAATGTTAAAATTATTACTTCACATATTAATAACTTATAAATTAAAAAAAAAATAAACAAATTACAGAGCCATTGGAGTGAAATATTAGTGAAAAAGAGAAAAAGAAAGGAAAAAAAAAGTGACTGGAGTGTGGCATGCAACATAGCAATTGAGGCATGCACGGTGGAGATGTGGCGGTAACGAATCAGGCTGGCCAACCCCCGGCTACAAGCGTAAACAAATTAATGGCCTAACATTTCCATTAACTCATGTCCAGGTGGCGGCCCTGTAATTTCGCCCCCTCCCCCATCACAGCGAGGGGGCCCCCGCATTATAATTTCATAATCTGAAATTGTTTTCTCTCTCGGCGAGCTGGTCACGAAGGCCACGGTGTAAGTTAGTCAGGTAGTGCACGCCATCACCATGTATCTTGTCATCCATTGAAAAGTCCATAAATTCATGTATCATTTTCTTCTATTTTATCACACTACTATAATAAAAAGAAAATAATAATTCCGCAAAGTAGGTAAAATTTGTAGAAAATTTCATTTTTGAGAGTCCAAAATAATAAAAAACGAACCTACCTACCAACCTAAGTAGAATGTGGAGGAATTCTGAACTTGTAGTACATTGTATGTACACAATGTACACTAGTATTTCTTAAGTAACATAAGTCAAAAAACTACATTTTTAGGAAAACGGGAAAAAAATATTGGTGAGTTTAGAATAACATAAAGACGCTAAGAGTGGCAGAAGTGCCTTCTGGCAGACAAGCTCTGAAGGCTTGATTCAGTTTTGATGAGTGATAGAGATGGTTTACCTATTTCTTTCATGGTCATAACTCACCACCGAAAAAAAATGAATTTTTCCTTTAGAATGTGTTACTTTAGAAATGCTAGTGTGGTATTACGCAGAATAAAGAACAGTTAGAAGCCCTGTTTTCATCAGATTGCTTGATTTTGGGACTTTTATAACAGAAGTTACATTATTGCCAATTATGAAAAATGCTTGATTATAGTAAATTTTAATGTTGAAATAATACTGTTGGACACAGAAAAGAAAGTACAGTATTTATATCTATAAATTTTAACTATAAAGGTATTATTATATAAACTTGGAGTAGATAAACATCCTACCAATGTTTGAAAACTATTAATAATACCTTAGATAAAAGAGCGGGACAGTTTATGGCTTTAGAAGGAGTCGTAAAATAGTTCAAAGTATTTTTTAATGGGTACGATACTCTGGGAAGCTGAATATTTGGTCGAATTCTAGCCAAAATAACTCATTTTTTCTTTTCAAATATCATCTGAAAATATATTCCTCTTTCTTTTAAATCAAGCAAACGTATTTTGTATTCATACGTCCCTAAGGAAATTTACTGAGATTTTTATTTATTTTAATTACTATTTTAAGTATTTTTTTTTATTTTATGGTGTTTTTTAAAATCTTAATTACTGTGATTCTTTTTTATTTTAACTAAGTAAAACCGATAATTGTAATTGCCTGGACAAAATTAATTTTTTTTAAGAGAGAGAGGTAGAGCGCTGAATCTCTTAACAGCGTAGATGGATCCTATGAGATCTGGAGACCCTCCTGGGCTCATCCAGCCTTCATAAAGTGGACCTTTAAAAGGGAGAAACCAGGATATTGAGCGTTATCTAGGACAGACCACCTCTCAGCACAACCGCCATCCCAGACAGTTCCAGTCTCTATAATGTACTGTACCTAAGACCCTTCATCGGTTGTAGTGGTACAGGTGTTTTCTTTAGATTTAAGTTATTTTTATGATAATTAGATAAAACAATAAATCATTAAAATATTCACGGTCACCTGTGGTCTAGTGGTTATCGTAGCAAACTACTAAGCCCAAGATCGCGGGTTCGTAGCCTGGTAGGTGGCCCTAGTATTATTTTAAAGGAGTGAAAAATCCTTAGTTACGTCGTACTTCGGAAGGGGCGTTGAACGGGTGCCACGAGCCGGTACGATGTCAGGTACTCGTTAAAAATCCCTATCCTAATTAAACCTGGATAGGCAAAATTTAGAGCTTCCACTGTAGCATCGCCCGATTAACCATAGCAGCATAAAGTGACGTTAAATGAACAAACAACAACTAAAATATGGCATACCATATTTATCATAATAAATCGTTTTTTCCTAACTTCAGGGGGTGATAATGACAATTATCCGATTTTTTACACTTTACAGTTTAAACCTTGACGCTCGGTTTAACGATCAATAATTCTTATAAAATAAGGATTTTTTCTGGATATATATTAAAAAATACTACAATAACATTATACTAGCAGTGAATTGAGAAGGATTAACTACCGAAGCAGCGCTCACCTTGAACGCCCATTATACGTACCCTCAACAGACGGGTGTTCGATTAGAAGGCGGGCGGCAATCTGTTTACAGAGTCGCCCTATCAGGAACGACCATCTATAACTATCTCACTCATACCAACCTAACTCTACAGCTATAATAACCGCCTCAGTGGTACCAACTCAAGTTCCAGCTGATACAATACCGTATATTTCAGGACGTAATGGCCTTTTAGTCCGTTATAAACAATATTTACGACCAGTTTTTCTTTTTGGAATACGTAATTGGTCCCAGATAAACAATTTTAAGTAGCTACGGTTATCATAAATGTACGCCATTGTTAGAAAGTACTTAGTGAGTTTTACTATCGCGTTCTTGTCCTTATCAGCTCATAATCACAGTACTTGTAACCAAAACAATCCATCAGAGGATTCAATGTAGGTATATGTATATCTTTAAAGAGGTAAGACCGCAATGACCAAGGTCATCCACGAGGTTTTAATTAAGATATACCTATTTTAAAAGGATGAGTGAACCCAAAGAGATTATCCGATCATTAAGAGTAGATCAACCTCTTTTAACATAATAAATATTAGGAACTGATATCCTCCTGAAACACACTGTTTCATGGATAACGGTTATGCAGGAAAGTGATTTGTCCTATATCACGCTCAACCGCCAGATTTTTCTTAATTAGGCTGGGTAAGCCTCAGGCGGGTCCCATATCCCAGAGCATCCACAGAACTCGGGACCTTCTGCACAGCAACTCAGTGCTCTACCGTTCAACAACTCCCCTGCCTTATAATCTGATATAGGATACTAATCGTTTACATTTTTTTTTACCATATCTACTCTTAATGAGAAATAGGAGACGAAGAATTAAAATAACTTTTTTTCCCAGGTAAAAATCTAAAAACTTTTTCCGAGGCCTCAAGAAGTTTTTATGACCCGATAACATGCCTCATCAACTTCAGCCATTCAAGGTAAACAGCAATTTTTTTTTATTAAAAAGAAAAAACTACCAGGGTATTGAATGTAATGAAATGCTGTAATAGCTTAATTTAACACAACACAACTTTAATTAATAAAGCAGGATAGATCAGTAGGTAGAGTACTAGGTAGCAATGCCAGAGGTTCCGGGGTCATATCCGGCTGTGGACCATTGGATGGTTGGACCCTTCTGAGCTCACCTCGTCTCTATAAAATTGTTGGTTGGCGATTGAGCATGATCTCGGATAAATCAACAGCCACAGAACGCTGTAAGCAATACAGTCTCTATCATGTACTGAACCCAAGAACCTTCTTGGGTTGTAGTGGTATATTATTTTGTTGTTTATTAGTTGATTAACAATTAAGTTGAAAAAATAACTACGTTAATTAATGAATCCTTAGATATGCCGTCCTTCGGGGACGGGGGAAAGTAAAATGAAGGTCCCGAACCTGTATGATGTCAGTTACCCGTGAAAGATCCGTATCTAATTATCCCTCTAAAGGCAAAAATTAGAACTCCCCCAGCAGCGTCGTCCGATTAGGTACAGTAGCATAGAGTGACGTTAAATGAAACCAACATCAAGAGTTAGGTAGATAAATGCACGCCTGAAGCTAATTAATATATTTTGTTGATAACAATTATATAGCACTCATAGTATTTAAAATAGTATTTTATTATTCAATTGATGGCAAATTAGCATATTATACTGGTTGCATTATGATAATGTGTTCTTCTACGAATCCTGAATTTGTCTTCTTTCGTCCGAGGTTAGTATAACTCTACGATGATACAACCTTTCAACTATAGCAGTCATGAAAGGGTCCATATAATGAACTAAACACTAGCTGCTGAAAAACCCTCACAAGCAAATAAGGGGTTGAAACCTGGCCAATGAAAGATTGAGCAGATCGCGTGGCGGCCCCCCCATTTAAAAAATTTAAGACTCCCCCCTGAAGTTATCGGAGTTGATGAAGCGTGGGTCATCCTCGATGGGGCATCAAAGATGGAAGGGTCTAATTGCTGCGGGAACTCCCTCCTGAATAAGCCATGACTCGGCCCTTTCTTCCAGGGTCCCTGTAAGTTCTTAATATCCCTTCATTATTTAATTATGTCTTAAGGGCAATTTTCGTCACGGGCAGCTATCTGTTAATATTTCAAATTCTAATGCCTTCTATATCGGTTCGAGCATTCGAATCATCAACGAAAAGGTAGTCAATACAAACAATTCATAATAGTTGAGAAATATTCTATCATGTCTACAAATCTATAAAGTTATTGGTCAATGAAAATATATAAAAAAGTTACTCCATCCTTCGGAAAATGATGGTCCCGAGTCTTAAAGATCCCTATCCTAATTGTATCTGGAAAATAGAAATTTAGAGCTCCCATTGTAGCATCGTCCGATTAGCCATTGCAGCATAAACTGACGTAATATGTAAAGATATTTATATACTTCAATTAATTTTGACGTGAATACGTCTTTAAAATTGCTTCAATCGTGGGTGGCAATTCGAAAAACTGAATAACAAAATCGGGGGGTACAGTTTGGTGTTGCAGCTGCCTAACAATCATCTCCATCCAAAGTTTAATTAGACCACTGGATAGCAAAAGTGTTAAAGATAGACTGTGAAACAGTGGAGGGATAAGCGCCGCCATTATTAGGTAATTTTGCTGCGTATCGAGATTTCCATTAAGTATAACTTTTGATTCGGAGAAGCTACGACGTTCTTTATGTTTCAATCGACAGATGTCGTCAAAATCTATAGATTGTATGTACAGCATTAGTGTAAAATAGTGACAATGAATATAATAAATTGTTAGAATAAAAACAATATTATCAAAAGTACATAATGTCGACCTATACGCGTCGAAAAGCCAAATCAAAATACTGAGATCGTATACGGTTGGAAAGGGCTTCTCAAGCGATCGAAACACCATATGACCAAGTTAAACAGAACTATAATTAATAAGTGTAGAAGGAGATAGTTGGGAGGTGCAGTCAAAATTAAAGTAACCGTTAATGTTAAAGTAACCGTTAATGTCAAAATTAAGTAAACGTATTAATGTACAACACACGGCCGTGAACAAGACACAGCCCCACCCCATTTTTTTGTTGTCCGGATAAGCGGATCCCGTTACTTTTAAGCACATAGATATACATCAGGAACACACTGCACTGGCCAGCAATCTCCTAAAGCAGTAGCTTCCTAAATGGGAAGAGGGGGCGCACTCAGGCGTAACGATTGTGTCCAGTGAGCGTGTGCACCCGTGTAGGCCCCTTGGGTAGGGTGCACGCTTCACTGAGCTGTCCATGAGGAATGGGTTCTGCACCGCAGCGCTTCTATACAATGCTACTCGACCGTTGGCTTCTCAGGGAAAAGGAAGAGGGGAAAAAAAGCGTTCCTAAAATAGTCCGTTAATGTTTCTGGAGATATAAGAAGCTGTGGTCTCACAGCACTGTGTCATCCTTTGGAATCATCCAATTTCTTCTGCCACTTTCAGAAATGTTCTGGGCGAGTGAAACGTTTAATGAGGCAGTTCGAGTGTGAAATATCTTAAATAAAACTCATAGCTGTTCACTATACAATAGTTTCATTGCAAATATAATTACAGATATTTATAACAGACTAAGAATAATATAATAATAATTTAAATAATAAGAACTGAATTAATGCATGGTATGGAATCAAGAAGCAGAAATATTTATGTATTTCAGAAAAAATAATTTATATATATATATAACATACTAATAATTAATATATATATGAAATAACTCCTGGGGAAACCCCCCTCCCCTCCAAAAAAGGACCTGGTCTCTATAAGGGGGGAAATCTTGCGATTGAGCGTGATCTAGGACAAATCACCTCTCTACACAACCGTTGTCCATGAAACTTCATGAAAGTACAGTCTCTATCATGTACTGAACCCCAAAACCGTTACCGGGTTGTACTGGTACAGGTTTTTATCATCGGACAGTGCTTAAATACAGCTATAAAATGCAATAATTTATAGTAAGAGATTCATTGAAAAGAACAAGCAAATTAATCTCAGTTAGAGAACAACGTTTCAAAGAGCTGTTATTATCGTCTTAAAATTTAGACGTTCGGACATGTACAAAATAAGAAGATGGTAATCAATTATGCTTTATTTGAAGTACGGGAAGGATAGGCGCCGAGAATTCGGGGATTGTTGAGGCAGGAAACAAAAATAAAAAAATAAAGAGGAATTAGCCCGAAGAACGAGACACTGTATAATTAAAAGGTACTGCAAGATTTAATAGCCAAGCCTTCTAATGGATACTTCAACAATGGTTAATTACCGCCTCACAAAAGGCCCCTCCTGAGGAACAAATCAAACACCGGAGGGGGAGAGGAGAGTGAGAAAAAAAAAGGATTAAGGAAGAAGGAAAAGAAAGAAAAAGAAACAAGATAGGAGGCAATAAGAAGAAAGAAGCACTGGCGGTAGTGGCTAAAGAGAACGCTCCTTCGACTAATTCCAGTTAGGTACCGTGGGAAAAGGGATCTTCTATTTTTATCTCTAATCCTTCACTTGTCGGTATCTTTATACAAAGTCTGAGTTATTAATAGGTTCCATATATATTGTTTAATTATATCTATTAAAAATTAATTAAAAATGAAAATAATATTAGGATATTAAAAAAAAAAATTCTACAGCTACGACCTATGACAGAACACTTACTAATTAAAGTCAATCCTGTATATTGATTTGGTATAATTATTTCTTTGCAAATGACTTTATTGATTTCTTCTGGTTTAGACCGTGTTGAGGTAAGGTTGCCTCATTGAGGCAAAGGCATTGAGGCATTTCTCATCTCAGCCCTAAAGAAGTCAGCAGCATGGCTGGCGAAACGTTGGCGAAAAATTAATCAACACGGTCTAAACCAGAAGAAATCAACGGTCATTTGTAATAATAGTGGTCGTGGAAACCTAAAACAGTAATTATTTCTTTGTTTATGGGGTCAACTGCGGTGGTTAGCATAACTGTTTTACTGTCTAAAAAGGATCTTGGCTACACGTAAATGGTAGAGACTACTGTTTTTAAGCCTTCAGTTGTGCAGAAAGTGATGTCAGAGATCACGCTTAAGCACAAAGTTTTTCCAAAAATTAGGCGTACTCGTTTAATAGAGGTTGGTAAAAAAAAGTCTGTAGATCCTTCAAATATAAGCATTACATATAGCTGTTAATAGATTAAAAAATCTATGAAAAGCAAAATTATAACCTAGGACCTACCTACAGCACAGGAACTCAACACACACCGATAGTTTGTAATGATAAAGGAACATTAACAATAATATATTTATAGTTCATATTATACGATATTAAGTTCCTCTCTCTGTAGTATAAGTACGGAAATGATTTCAAACGCTTTAGATGTTTTTTATCATAGCTTCGGGCCCGCCATGTTACGTCTCCACCGAAGACGGCATTACTATGATTTTTTTAATCCTTTTAAAATATCCGGGGGTAATTTTATTTTTTTTAGATGTAATTTTTAACACTCATAGCTAGGCTTTTATAAAAGCTAACATTATTTTACAAATAAAATGGGCTATTAGATATTATAAAAATATTTTTTTGCATCGAAGAAAAATAAATAAACAAAATTGAGTCTTTCTGATGTGTAGTATTGTACAAATCGATTCATTGGATATTAAAACCAGCATTAGAAACGATACAGCTAAATCCCTGAACAGGGTATAGATACACTAGAAGACAGAAATTACACCATTAAAGTACAGACAAAACTATCTAATTACCCAATAAATCTGAAAATTAATTTACTGTTCTAATATAACCTTCCATTTCTGGTTATCAACCTTAATACTATTAAATCAGTTAATAGTGCCTCAATCTTAGGGGATTTAAAATCTTACTAAATCTAATTATTTATAAATTATTGCTGTACTTAACATTTAACGGCTCAAACGTATTTAGAACGGATCAAAGGCAGAGAGGAACATAATGGGACCTTTCCCAACTGCTGAGCAATAAATTATATAAGTTGCGAGCCGCATTGCTCAGAGCAAAGACACATCAGTAAGTAATATCGCCATGATGTACGATCGTGTGTCGCTATAATGGCCAAGAGGTGTGTAAAATCGTTCTCTTTGTTGGCTTGTCACTTAATAGAAATAATTTAATTATACATGAACAGATATTTAATTAAATATAGCTACTTCAAATTTATAAGATCGTAAATATTATTTCTTGACCTATTGGACAAAGCTGAGGAATAAAATCTAAAATGCTTTTTTTTTTTTACATGAATTTCAGGGACATATATTTTGAAAAAAAATATAAAAAAATAAGCTATGCAATTCGTATTATTATTTTTTTTTTAACGATACTTGAAAGATAATTTGTATGAAATAAAATAAAAAAAATATTATTTTCATATGTTATGATAATAAATAATAAAAATTATAATATAATAATGACATAAAAAGTCAGGATGCACTAAGAGGAATTTTATAATTAATGTGGTGTTTTGTAAAATAAATATGAAATTCATGTGTTAAATTTTTATTTCCTTTTAGTAAAATTTCAAGAATAGCTGCCCCATAAAATATTTTTATATTTTTTTTTTATTTGTAAAATGTTTCTTGGTCATACAATTTTTTTATATATATTTCCGCCATTAGTTTATAAAATAGAATTTAGCATTGAACTCAATGAATTCATATATTGTGTAGTTCTTAATTATCATTATTAAAACTATTCTTATTATTAAATCGTCATGTTGTAGCTCAATATTTAAAAAATAATAATATTTGGACAAAAATTGTACCGCTACACCAGATGAATTCTTAATTTAGTACATGGTTAGAGATTCTATATTTTTTTTAGACGTTTAGAACGTTTTACCCCAATTATTTTATTTAGTGTTTTACCCTCTTAATGGAGGCTGGGTGAGCCCTAGGAGGATCTGCAGATTCCTGAAGGTCCATCCATGGCTGTTAAGAGATTAAATAGTTAACCTTTCAGAACCGGATTCGAATCCGGGATCTTCAGTACAGCAATTAATCAGCTAACTCGCCCTCTTAAAGATACCTAAAGAAGAAAAAATTTAAAGATATGTGAAGAAAGCCCAAAGTACTCAGGCAGCGTATGCAAACTACCAACAGGAAGAAGACCGAATTCCACAAATTTTTCGGCTTGGGTATAATATATAAGGATTTCTTATCTTCAAGATAATTGTGTTGTCGTTAGTTAATAAATATAAGGTTAGTTATAGATATTATAGGACACAAGGCTAGAGTAGGCCGATTACATTAAACACACACCTCATCCGTACATTATCTCTCTGATCAGGCAGTATTATGACGGATGAAAAATTACACATAATCATATAATGACTACCTTTTTTTTTTTTATTTAATACTTGTTTTTACGAGGTATATTCTCGCCTCTCAGGATCTCTCGCCCGCTACAAGGCCGTCAAATTATCTCCACAAAGATAGCATCCAATCCCTTGGGGATGTATAATTTAAAATTATAATACACCGAGGAATGAGCGGCTGGGGGTCATAAAAAAAGTATATATATAATAACGATTCGGTAGAAGAAGAAAGAAAAAGAAAGAAAAAAACATAAGAGCATTAGCATATAGACAGCTGTGTTTAAGATGTCTGGATAGGCGTCGGGCTAAATTATGAAGTTATCAGGTGGATAGGATCGACCGAATAGGCAGCTCCTCATAGCACCACCTTGAGGTGTTGTCAACTCCTGGTATTTATAATTTATTCATAACTAATGATATATTATAAAATAACGATCATGACTGTACATGCTTTCTCAACACCATATTCCATGATTCCACTGAATCCCATCAACATTCTAACTGAAAATTAAATTATCTTCCCTTTTTCTAAGAGGATCGTACCATTCCAATATTTTGTAGGATGGTTTGGTCGGCTTGCATTTTCTTGATATTAGTATTATCCTTTCTAGTAAGGACGCCCTGGCAGCAGCTTTTCACCAATAGTCCATCTAGCAGCTTTTCCCATAAAGCAATGTTGGTTTTGTTATTATCAGAAAATAAAATAAAAAAACAGTTAAAACTTGATGCGTGTTGGATGCATCAAGTTTTAACAATTGAACAATTAAACAATTGAAAAAAACAATTTTGTCAAGAAATAATTGATTAAACAAGCTCAATTCCGAGTTAATATTAGAAATATTGCAAGAGCTAATCGTTCTCCTCCATCTATAATCTCCAACTGCTGAAGAGAAAATTATTGAGACTGGACCATTACAGATCTAAGTGATTAGAGGCCCAACTCAAAGTGTGCGTAGCAGTTCCGATTTCACCGCCTCCCTTCGTCGCAGACCATGACTCCGGGAAATCCTGACCGTATCCCTCCTTCTTAGGGCAGAAGACACGTCCGGGACTCGCCTATTTACCGTGGCGTAGACGTGAACATCTCACGCACGGTCTTATTGACGGCATAGAACCATTAAGGTTGCACGATCTCGGGAATTGTCGTTTTGCAGGACGAGATGAGTTCGAGGTAAGAGCGACACTGATCTGCAATTGTCCGTGTAAGAATTGATAATATAAAAAATGTTCGGCTATGCCAGGAATTAGTAGGTGCTTATCAAATTCCTAAAATGAGTTTAGGTACGTACAGTAGATACGTGAAGTTGATTGGGGGGATAAATAAGGCAGTTAAAATAGCCCATACAAGTCTCCAATATTGTCCAAAATACTAGGATATGGTGAATCAAGCATCTTAAATCATTTTAAATAAAATCATTTAACCTATTAACTACCATGGATGGATTCCATGTGCAGGCTCCACTGGGGTTCACACAGTCTCTATTAAATGAATAATCTTAATTGTGAGGAAAACTTGGTGGTCCAGTATTTAGTATAAATCAACTTCCTGAACAGCTTTTGTCTCTGTAAGCAGTTGCCTCTACCAAGTATTGAGCCCCTTTATGAGTTATAGTGATAGTTTTTTTCTTAGTCTTATAATTAAAAGAATTTTAGCTTTCCAAAGAAGCACTCAATCCAAGACCCCTCATGGCATGTAGAGGCACAAGAGAAATAATTGGGTGTATTAACAATTACGATAAAAATGCTATTTAGATAAAAAGATAAGCATAATAATACGGTCACCTGTGGTCTAGTGGTTAGCGTAACAAAATACTAAACCCAATATCGCGGGTTCGTAGCCCGGCAGGTGGCCCTAGGATTTTTTTAAGGGAGTAAAAAATCCTTAGTTACGCCGTCCTTCGAAAGGGACGTTAAACGGGGGTCCCGAGCCTGTACGTCAGGTACTCGTTAAAAATCCCTATCCTAATTAAACCTGGATAGACAAAATTTAGAGCTCCCACTATAGCATCGTCCGTAGCATCATTAAGTGACGTTAAATGAACAAACAATAAACATAATAATAATTAGAATAATTTGTAGTAAAAATAAATGATAATAATAATAAATAAAAAATTAAATGAAAATACAACCTTAATTGTACCAATCAGTGTTGGACAAAACAAAATTTTAATTACTTATAATTTATGTAATTTTGTAGAATTGGTAGTATAACAGTATGTGATTGGCCATTGCGATAATGGTATATTACTCATTCTGTAAATTTACTGTAATTGGAAAGTAATTGCTAATGCAATAGTTATAACATTTAGCGAACTCAAGGCAATTATATTTATTTCTAATTTTTAAATGAAATAATAATCAAACGTGTAATTAATTGAAGCGTTCTTTAATAGAGTTAATTGTATAATTAAATTGCAATATATTATTGAGTATTTGCGCCTTAGGTAAGAGTTAAATCATTGCCAGTAGCCCGAAGAGGGGCGGACAAGCCGGTTAAGGAGATCCTCACTGTAATCACGGTAATCACTTAGCAGAGCCTTATAAATCCCTCGGGCTAATTAGCATAGAACAACTGCTTACTGGTACCAGGCACTAACAAGTACCAGCTGCCTGCCTACGTTAGTACCAAGTCTCTTCCAATAACTTAAGCACTTTCCACACTGTCTGCACCACCTTATATCTGCAGCAAATGGACAATGCTTGCAAATTATTGTTTAAAGTGTTCAGATCCGAAGGGGTATTTCAGTTATCGCAAGAGTTGGTTGGCTAAAAGGGACGAAAGTCGCCCTTCCGTGAAAAGAACACGATAACGATGCAAATTTGTCAACTAACAAAAGAAAAAAGTGTTTAGTTATGCTCCGTAGGAGGGAACGTTAGACTTAGGCAACTGCGATAACAAAATTATTCAGAATTCATTAGATTTCAGCAAGAAGAAATTTGTTCTAGTAAAACACATCAGTTAACCTGTAGATTTACCCAGAACAATCCGTGAAGAGTCTTGGGTTCAGAACATGGTAGAGACTATTATTTCAAAGGTTAGGAGAGAGCTGATTCGTCCGAGAATACGCTCAACTGTCAGGTTTTTTTTACACCAATCAAGGGTATCCACTTTATAGTGGTTGAGTGAACCCCAGGAAGATCTAACGAACCCACGGGGCCATGGATTATAACAGATTAAAACCTACAAATAAACGTTCACTCTATTTTAGATTTCAGAAATCTAAAATCTATCTATTCTAGAAAGATTTTAGTTCAATAATTTTAATTTTAGAAATAATAAACAAATGAAGTTTAAAAAACAGCACAATTATAATCGAAAAAGGATATTAGGTTGAATCAAATAATGGAGAATGTTCGTTTTCCAAGACAACGGTTGTGTAAGTAGGTGATCTGTCAGTCCTATAATTAAGGGATTCTTTTCATTTGATTGCGGTCTTAGAACCCCTCACCTACCCTCAGTAAAGTGGGTACCATTATTTGAAAAAAAAATTGGCAGATTGTGATGACTGCCAAACCAACTCTCTTTAAAATCGTTTTAAGTAGTATATTCTTTATTTTGTACTAAACCCAAGACTTTATTGTTTGAAATGATACCAGTTCTTTTTTTTTTAATGTACTAAAATTTTCCAATTACTTAATTCAATTAAATCCTTCTGAAATATTGTCTGGATTATTTTAATTTTAAAATTATCCTGAAAAAAGGAAAAACGTGTAAGCATTTAAAATGTTCTAATAATACGAACCAAGTCACCTTGAAGCGCTTAATTATGAATAATGTTGGAATAGGGAAAACAAATAAATAAAGTAACAATTAAGACAAGATATATAATAGCGACAAACAATTGAATTAAATTAAATATTTTAAATATGCGAGCGTGTTAACAAAACAGGAAGAACAACAAAAGAGACCAGTTCCATTGTTAGAATAATTTATACGGACAAGAGAACATTACAACTGACCTTTAGCGGTAGACAGCGTATGATAATCGAGACAAGATAAATGTGGTGAAAGCAGTTTTAGGGGGGGTAGAGTGGGTTGCGGGGGAACACACAGCAAATGCTTCGGGGAATTGTGGAACTGGATGGAACTCGTAATCATTTTACAGCTATATCATAAAGGGATTCACTTCTGTCTTTTTTATGTTCCCTTCATTTTTTTTCTCTCCCTCCTCCTCTCAGTCAGTTGTTTCCCTGCATCTCTCTTCCTCTCCCTCTCCCCATCTTTTAAAAAGAAGTAAAGATTTATAAGAGAGACCAGGAACATTTTTCATCCAGATAAAACTGTTTTAACCCAGTTTATTCTTTTCGTTTCATTTAGTACTTATGTTATCAAAGATTCACGTCATTGACAAATCTTGAATATTTTTATTTAAATTTAAACAATATCCAGTTGTGTTAAGGCTAATAATATCTACAGCATCGGTTGTCCCCAAGTTGTCGCTTCGACTTGAGTCACAAGTTGTTTGTTTATTCATTTCCCTTTTAATATTTTCCAAAAATACAAGTTATCACGTGCTTTAGTATAGAAAAGAGAATGTAATTATGGATAATGAGTAGATTTCGGTAATCATTTCATCAAGAAATAAAAGTTTCAACTAAATTTTCGGAGTATAGATGATATATGTTTGTTGAAACGTTTATTTATAGATAAAATGATTACCGAAATCTACCCATTTCCCATAATTACATTATATTTTCCATACTAAAGCTTATGACAGGAGAGCGGGGTTGTATTGTTCAAGGTTCAAATCCGGCATTGGCAGGTGAGTTTTAATATATTTACAGCTATGGATGGACCATGTAGGATATATGTACCCATCTAGGGCTCGCCCAGCCTCTATAAAATGAGTACCCAAAATAGGGGGGATTTGGTGGTTGAGCGTGATCTAGAACAAATCACCTTCTTGCACAACTGTTGTCCAAGAAACAGTACAGTCTCTACCACGTACTGAACCCAAGATGTGGTACAGGTTTTTAAACATTTATTTATAACAATAAATAGATAAAGTGAATAGTAATCACATAGTTAAAGTAAAATCAACATCGTAATACAAATAAATATTCAAGCTGAGAATTATCTCTTATCTATCACAACTACGAGTATGTCGCATTCCCCGCCATATTGCGAATTTCTTAAATCGATTCATTAGTCACACTATAAAATGCAATCTATCGATACTGATGGTTATCTTTAATTACTCCTCAATAATCTACACGGCTCTCCATTTCCTATAATTTATTCAAATTTTATTACCACCTAATTGTGGGTTAGTGAAGTCGAGAACCTATCATTAGTGCCTAACAGTGATTGTGCTGTAAATCACTTCCATGTTGATAGGATGTATAGATTGCTGTTGCAAACACTTCTTGCTCAAGAATATATGTATATGTTTTAGTATCATAAACGGCAAGTAATTTGCAAACCTAATACTTCAAAACTAGTACTTAAAAAAAAAAACATTAAAAAGTGTCAGGATAGTCGTAAAGTATTTTAATAGTAGGTCATTAACTTTTTTTTTTTAAGCACCAATAAATGACTTGATTATCCACTTTCAGATACTACAAATAAAAACGAAGAATTAGTTTTTTTTATTTGTAGGCCATTTAATAATAATTCCTGAATATAAAATGACAAAACAAATATTTGATTCTTTTAAAAACAGTTAACAAAATCTAATGGGTTCAAACAAGTTCTAATCGACTTAATGACTTAAATATTAAGGAGAATATAATTAAAAATACTGTTCACTTAAGGAAGTTGTTAAACAATGATAATAAGAGCTTTAATTTATTTATAGTATCAATTCTTTTAAATATTAAAAGATTTTGAATATCAACTACAACAGGTTCCGAATGACAGAATTAGGGACGCAGTAAACAGACCACTTAACATCCTGTACTCAGTTGAAACGAGAAAACTGATTTGGTTTGGTCATGTAATGAGGATGGCGGACGACCGATGGCCTAAAAGGGTACTGAAACATGTACCATCGGAAAGGAGGAAGAGAGGTCGGCCAGAGAAGAGGTGATAGAAGGGATCCCGGAGGAAATGGCGGCAAGAGGACTTGGAGAGGAAGACTGCTTTGATAAAAAGAAATGGCGGCAGGGCTTGTATGTATGTATATTAGGCTACGACACATGACTCATTGTTGTAATAAAAGAATTTTTAAAAGGAAAGCTGTGAGGAAAGTGCGCTGAGTTGCTGTACTGAAGATTCCGTGTTGCAAATCCCATTATGACAGATAAAATTATTTAATCTGTTATAGGTCATTGTAATATATTATTTGGTAACCCTCCTGAGGCTCACCCAGCCTCTATAAAGTCGGTGTACTTAATTGGAATAAAAATTTGGAGTTTGATTATGATTTAATACGAATTCTGTACAACCGTTGTCTTAGAAACAGTACAATCTCTATTATCTACTAACACAAGAAACATCATTGGCTGTAGTAATATAAGTTTTTTATTATATATCTAAAATAACATTCAATATTACATTTTCTAAAAGATTTTTGTTTATCCATTTAATGTTACTATATGTTAATGGCCAATCAAAAGATGCTACTGTAGGAGTCCCCTATCTCGTAATTAGGATAGGGAACTTGAACAGGTACCTGACACCCCACAGACTCGGAAGCTGCATTTTACGTTCCTTTAGAAGGACGTCATAACCAAATGTTGTTCACTCTCATTTAACAGCTTGGCGCGAGCCCATGTACTTAAAATGAATATCCTTCAGATTAAAACTATCGACAGTCCGCTGAAACGGGTGGTGGATTGACACAATAGCTTTGCGCTTTTCACAAAGACCGCTTAGCTCTGTGTTTTACTGAATAAGCAAACAAAATAAAAAATTGTACCATACGATGAAGAGCCTTGGGTTCAGTACGAGGTAAAGACTGAACAGTTTACAGGACAACGGTTATGCAGGGAAGTAATTTGCCTAGATCACCCCAACAACCAAGTTTTTTCCCTAATTATGAATGCCTACTTTCTAGATGCTGATCCCCTTGGATGATGTTGGATGATCAAAACATCCTTGGCACTGTTTCATAATTGTTATTTTTTAAAATGAAATATCGATACGTTTTAACATATATATATATATATATATATATATATATATATATATATATATATATATATATATATACACATGTGTGTACATACCTTTATGTCTATATGGGAGTTATTATAAGAGATATAGCGGATAGGGTAGAGGTAGCGAACAGGGTAATTGATTGAGGGGAGGACACATGTAACATTTGCATAGCCCCTTCTCTTCGCATTAACTCTGTCCGAGCTTTGCATATTTATCACTCGCTTCCCCTCTGCTCTGTAATTGTCTATTAGTCTGCCAGGATCATCCAGGGTGGCCGCCGAATTATGGATTAGGAAGGAGTTAGGACTGATTAAAACTATCAATAGTCCCAAGTAACAGGAAGGTGGATTCGCTAGTTCATGCGCGACAGCTCTGCGTTTGTTACAAAAACAGCTTACTACATAGTAGAGACTGTAATGTTCCTAAGACAACTATCGTTCAGGGAGTAGAGGTGATTCGTCCAAAATCACGCTTTCCAAGATACCAACTTCATAGAAGCCCAGGATCCCAGAAGGATTTGAAAATCCTAAAGTATCCATCCCTGTTGTTAAAAGACTAAATAAATTATCTGCCTCAGCCGGATTTGAACACAGAACCTTCGGAGCGGTAACTGATCACCACTGATCCATCTTACTCCCCTATATAAACCAAATAAAATAAAAATAATTCTCATAATATAAACATTAGAATGACGACTTAGCGTTAACAGTTAATTTATTCTGGTTGAAGAATAAATTAAAATGTGATTACAAATATTAAAAACTGTTGTTTGATTGTTTATAAATTTAACGTGACTATAAGCTCCTATGACTAAAATAGCGATGCTAATGTGGGGACTCCTAAATTTCAGATATCCAAGTATAATTATAATAGGGATCTTTAACGAGTACCTGGCTTATGTCCCTTCCGAAAGGCAGCACTACAGGCTTGGTTTATAGTTATAGTAGAAAAAATAGATACGAAATATATAAATAAAGACATACAATATTTTAATGTTAGTGGTTAAGTCGAATATTGTCCAAAGGTAGTGTATTGTCGAAGAAAACTGTATTGAAGGTAATGGAATGGTGTTATTTTCGTAGTGTTTGAATTAGAAAATTATTCACTACGAAAATAAGATTCCGCTACTCTAAGTAGTTTGGAGAAAATTCGAGAAAAGTGTCTTAGATAATTTTCAAACTGTACATTTTCAAATATGGATGCTTGAGTTGATAAAATAAGTTTTATTTGGTTATTTGAAAAAATATAATAATTCACAAAAGTAATAAATTGGAAAGAATCGGTATTAAAAACAAGTTAAGAATCATTTGTTTCTACTAAAAAAAAAAAGTGTTTCTCACGATCGTCCCCACTTCCTGCAATAAACAAACTAATTTTAAAGAAAATAAAAGGAAAAAAACAGTGGCAGAATCTAAGTGTACACTTGACTTCCATTTAGTGCCTAATGAAGGGAAATTTTCGGAATCCATCCAAAAAAGGAACACAGTTATCTAGATGATGTGGAAGGTAGGAAGACGTCAATTAGGGAACAAGTTGAAACCAAGCATGAACGGACGGTAAACATAGACTAGAACGTATACAATCAAGAAACAATTACAAGGCGAAATCAATTGCTTCCCACCGAGATAGGTTACAAATTAGACAATAAGACGTTGAGCAAGATAGTAAGCATCGGGGTTATGTAACCTGAAGGGAGATCGTGTGGGAAGCGGATGCGATGAGTGTGGAAACGTACTCCTAATGACTTCATTAATACCCCAGGACGGCCGGCAACTTCTACGATCTCGGAGGAAACACGAGAGTCGCTCCGTGAATAGTAATACCATCCGTGGTATATCGCAACACCGCAAAAACCGCAAGGCAAAGAGCTCTTGGCATTGGGAAACGTCTTAAAGTCAATCTTGGCAGAATGTCGAAGGATTTTATAAATAAGTTTGAGAAAAAGCGTGTATAAATTTCAAGAAAGTGTGGAGAAGAGATTCTTTTTGTTATTTAAAAAAAAAATTACGTTAAAGAAAATACTGGGAGGTGTATCAATATTAGAAGGAAGCCAACAGTACAATATTAATTTAATCACGGCTAATCGGACGATACATCAGTAGGAGTCCTAAATTTTAAATTTTATTAGTCCTAAACTATATTAAATTTTAATTTTTAAATTATTCCTAAACTAAATGAGATTGTACAGCTTCTAAGACAATGGTTCCGCAGAGAAGTGATTATTCCTAAATCATAATCAACCACCAGGTTTCCGAATTGGGGGTACCTAAGGTATAGGAATAGAGGCTGGATGAGCCCCAGGAGGGTCTACAGATCCCAAAGGATTCACTTCCGGCTGTAAACAGAATAAATAATTTTTCTAGCAGAGCTGTTCTCGAACCTAAGACTTAACTCTTTTCTTGATAATGTGGATATACATTAGAATTTAGCGTAATGTATTTATTAATTGTTTAGGCAATGCATCCCTCAAGATATATTTGATTTTTTTAAAGTACCCTCATGAGATTTTTTTAGTTTTTTTTTCTAGGCATCCTTGGGTCATAAGGGTTAAGTGGTATGAATATTATTATATATATATTATTCAGGCATATTATAAATTCTGGCAAGTTAAGAGTTAAGAAATCAGTAACCTAAGCACAACCCATGAAGGGTCTTGAGTAAAGTATGTGGTAGAGACTGTTCTGTTTCTTGAGGAACGGTTGTGTAGGGAGGTGATCTGTCCTTAGATCACAATCAAACAGTAGCTTTTCTCCCTATTGAAGGGAACACTTTATAGAGGATGCTATACAGGAGGCTCTACACATTCTACAGGCTTTGAAATCGGGACCTTCCGAAAGACTAAAGGTCCATACTCTACCGCTGAGCTAAACTGCTCCCAAGTTGAAAAATAATTTGCTTTTTGCTTGTTGAAATAATAACAGTAATACAGCTGCTCAAGTAGCGTAACGAAGGTTGTGTGATGAGCAGATTTCCTACATCTTACGGTAATTGAGGAAGTAAAAAAAATTATCATATCATCTTTCCAGTAATAGTAAATTATCATAATATAGTTAACCGACTATATCCAGAGGAAATTAACCGTGGAGATTATAATTCGTTGAGTATCGATATGATAATAGAGGCCGTGGACCGATAAAACCAGGCGAGCCACAATTAGGAAACAATAGACACAGAGAGCGACACCCACACAGAGAAGTGGCTGATTTATCCGATGGTGTGGGGTGTGTGCGTGTGGTCTGTAGTGTGGGCGCCCACTAACCACATATGTCAACCCCCCACTAAAACCATGTCTCTCTTCATGTCACACTCTACCAATCCTACATACAATCCCTCTAAAGGCTATTTAAAAATATACCTCCCCTAATGAATAATATGAGAAAGTTGTGTTATAAAGATACCATATTCATTTTATAAGGGATCGGTGAAGAGAATGGATATGTCTGACCTATGTACGAACCAGGGTAGTTCAGTTGGTAGAGCACCACGACGGAAATGTGGGAGAACCGGGTTCGAATCCCGACCCTCGACATATCTTTTCTCTTCAAAGACATTTTTTTTTTTAGAATAATTTATTGATATTTACAACTGTAATTATATTACATCAAGTAAATCTGCTGTATGAACAAAGGACATGAAAAAAAAACATTTGTGGAGAAACTACCCATTGGTAGCACTCCAATAAAGTTCTATAGTAGAAGGTCTCGAGGCCATCTTCTTTTCAGACGCCTCGGAGGGTTATCAGGAATATTATGAGAAGCAAGTTGAGAGACTAGCGGATTCAACTGTGTATGGAGCTTGTCATGGAAGGATAGGTATCTAGTTTGGGCCAAATCAGCAACATATGGGATATTAAGATCATGATGAATGAGTTTGTTTGTGACATAATAAGGAGCATAGAGGATTTTACCTAGGATTTTGGATTGTGAGGATTGGATACGAGATGAATTGGATGGTTTAGTAGAACCCCAAAGTTCTTTAAGTCTAAATATGTCTCATAAGTAATGTATATGAGTCTTTTGTAATTAATTGGTACCTTAGATCGTTTGTCTAGTAAATTTTGAAGTAGGCAAAAACGTCGAGCAGTTTCTTGTCTTTTCAGTCTTGTATGAGGATCTTCAAAAATAAATTCAATTTAGTAATAAAACATTATAATTATAAAGATACCACCAATCTCTACTTACAAACTTCTGTCCACGGGCCACAAACCAAACCGAAATCCACCAGATCACGGGATTTTGACGTACTGGCAAAAACATTGTTGATCGGAAGGGACCTATTACACGACAACCTCATGTTTCACGACAGACAGTGAAGAAACTAAACGAGCTGGGTTACGAAGTCCAGAATCTCCAGAAATCTCCAACTGATTTCCATCTATTCAGAAATTTGGATAACTTCTTTAAGAGTAAAATTTTTGAAAATGATTGTCAAGTCAAAAACGCGTGTTCAGACTTCATATCATCAAAAAAACCTGAATTTTTTAGTTCTGGGATTTATAATTTACTAATAAGTTGGAGAAAATATATATAAAATGAGAGTAGACATTTTTAATTAAAATATTATAATGTTGCTTTACTATTTTAAAAGGGAAATTAATGTAAAACGACTCAATATTTACGGAAACAGTAATAATACAATGAATGATTTGAAAATCTGTATCTTATAATCTACATGTTATAGTATTCTTTGCCCAATTGATATAAATTAAAAAAGGCCAACGTATAAACATATTTTTTCCCTTAAGTTGTTTTAGGACGCAGAACACAGATACTATGCCGAAAAGATAATAATACATGAGGAAGCGTTAAGTCAACACAGTAAATAAAAAAAAAGAAACAAATAAACAGTGCGTGTAATATACAGAATAAAAGATAAACAGAAAATAGACGAAGGAATGAGAAGAGAAAACGTGTGGGTGAGTTTAGATAGCGATCTATGTTGTTAACATCCTCTGTGTCTGGTTTATGTTTCATCTTAACAACGGTTAGTAGTCTCTTCAAGCCGTTACATATTCATGTTTCTGTTTATTCTTTAACTGCTAATATACAAATTAAACAAGATTTTTTAAAATTTATTTCAGAGTTACAAGGGAGTGGGATAGTTCGGTGTGTAGAGCAATGAGTTGCTATGCTGGAGTTTCCGGGTTTTAAACGGGGCAGAAAAAATATTTAATCAGTTTACATCCATAGATAGATCTACGGACCCTCCTGGGGCTTATCTAGTCTCTGTAACTGGGGGGAACTTCTACTATAAAAATCATCCCCCAGCACAACCTATATCCCATATACAATATAATCTCTACCGTTTACAGAACCGAAGAATCTTCACGGGTTGTAGTGGTACATTTTTTATTTTATTTTAATAGTTACAAGTATTGTTAAGAACATAACAAAAAAAAATTTTTTTTTTAGATAAATTTATTGTTATTTACAACTGTAATAATATTACATCCAGTAAATTTGCTGATATGAACAAATGACATGAAAACAAAAAACACTTGTGGAGAAACTACCCATCGGTAGCACTCAAAAAAAAAATTAAGATTAGGATCACAGAAACATTAAATCTCGTTCAGATATTCGTATGATTTTGTTTAAAATAAGAAAAATAATTCTCAAATACCGTTTTTATCACGTGTACATAAACATAAATAGTGAAAAATTAACTTGTTTTAGTTTCTAACTTTGAAGTATATCAAGTCATAAAACTAACATTAAATAGATTGATTTTTACAATTCGTTAAGATATTTTGACAGTTCAGTTAAAGACAAGAAAAAACAATTTCTGTTAAGATTTTCAACCAAAATAAAAAAAAAAATTTTACATAAGGATATACATAAACATATATTTTTGATAACACAAATAATTGTATTCAGTCTTTTGAATTACCCGAAACTACAGAATTCTAAATTTCGATATATTAATATAATCACGTACCACATAAATCATATAAATAAAAATGCATATAAATGGTAATGAATAGTTGGACGAACATAATATTATTAATAATGTGTACCTCCTATACTTTTATGAATTTAATTAAATAGATAAACTATAAAAAGAATTTTCATAATTATTTTAAGTAAACCCAACAACCATAAAATTGTTTTTATGCAAGGCAATTAAATCTAATATTTCGTAATTTTGAAATAAAAAATTAACTCAAATTTGCAACCTAACCTTCAGCGAACTCAGGCCATAAAATACCGAAAGGTAACTGGAGGCTTTTGTTTATTTAGAACCATTTGCAGGTATCTATTGTAAATTTGTATATATATATTGTAAATAAAATCTTCGAGGATGTGAAAAAAACAAACAACCTAACAATGTTTGATTTATAGATTAATGATTAAACTTTAAATTAATTTATAATGTAAATATATTAAAATTGTTGTATAAAAAGTGTTTAATGGTTCTAAATTTTCAAAAATCTATTCCGAAACATAATAAACCTGAAAACATATTTTGAAAATGGCAAAGCAGAATACATTAGCATAACTATAAATATATAAACAATAAATTTATAAAGCCAATCACATGCAAAAATACAAACATGCAAGGCATAGACAAACAAAACATGCTAGGGATAGACAAACACAATCACAAACAAATGCAGGGGACAAACTCACCATGACGTAATGCCTCTGCATTTCTGTTTTGTCTTGGGCTAATTTCTCGATCTCCATCTTTAAACTGCAGACAGACACCACGGGTGGTGGTTAGGATACAAGGCAAGTGCATGGTTAATACTATTAATAGTAAATAATTAATTAAATAAAAAAAAGACGACAAAACAATAATGGTTGTTAAACAAGGTGAAGCAAATAAACATAACCTTGGTCTTGTGAAACAACATGGCAGTCGCTGTTTTTTTCCTCTTATAATGAGTGCTTAATTAGTAATTATTATTATTGGTTAAGCAAAGATGTGCGAGACGTGCAAAGCAGCGAGTGTTAGAGTCTTGCCTTTTCGGTCCCAAGAAGGATTAAAGGATTTGAAAAGGGTTTAAAAAGGGATGTCAGAGACATAAAAATATAAATAAAATGGTATTTATAAACAGTCTCATAAATAAAATGAATTTTTTTTTTTACAATAAAACAGTAGCACATTCTTTATAAATTGATCCTATGACACTGGTGTGGAAATGATCAACTGGAAATATCTTAGAAGAGTGTAAAATGGTGAGGGGATGCAGTCAATAAATTTTACAAGAAATAAGTATGACTTATTTTATTTGTCCCCATGTTTTGGCATAAGTTTTAGGTCATCCGGGCAGAGAATAAAAGAAAACAGAAAAACTACATAAAAAATGCAGTACCAAAGTAAAAGAAACTGCATTGTTTATAAGATTGTTCTGTGTTTTTTTAATTCTCAGCCCGGGAAATGGCCTAAAACTTAGCCATAAGACCGTGGAAAAATTCCAACGAAAAGCCCTTAAGTCTCCAAAACTAAGAAATTGAAAATATCTGTCCAATATTTCGCCTACTCAGGCATCCTCAGGGTAGAAAGAGAACAAAAACGAAAAAGAAATGAATAATGCACCCAAGAAACATCCCACCACCTCCAAAGCTCAAATGCAACTAATGAATCATAAGGAAGGTTACTCGACCCCAGCTGGATAAGGTTAGATAAAAACAGCTGATAAATACTTCAGAAATCGTAAATTCAATATACACTCACCAAACTTCAAAAAGCACAACACAAAAAAAAATATAATAGTAAACAATACAAAACCATAAGACTTAAGACTACCATCAAGAAACCAATGGACTTATGGCTATTCCACAAAATATATATCTTGGGTGCATATTCATGTTTTGTTTTGTTTGTTATTCTCTTTCTACCCTGAGGATGCCTGAATAGGAGAAATATTGGGCAGATATTTTCAATTTCTGTTTTAGTTTGGAGACTTAAGGGCTTTTCGTTGGAATTTGGAAACGGTCTTAACATTTATGTAAGGTCTCTTTTTACCTTTCCCTTTTCTATATTATAATAAGTTATATTTGTTTTTTATAAAATTTATAGACTGCACCCCCTGAGTATTTTACTCTCTTCTGTAATCCAAGGATTGCTTGTTATGTGGAATGATATACAGACAACGCCCCTAATATAGAAACAAATAAGGCGCATACTGTAGACCATTCCGCATAACTAACTGTTCCCGATTTTACAGTACATGGAAGTTATGTTAATTTCAGAATAAGTGGTTAAATTTCGTACAGAAAGATTTAACTGTACTGTGGGAAGCGCAATTATGTCATTCTCGTAGTTTTTGACTTGAAATGTAAGCAATAACTCCATTTCAAGCCTTCAAGCCAATACCCACCTAAGCTACTTCTTCACAACGAAATTAACACGATCCCGCTTCCTAAAATACAAGAATCTAATGTCGAAGAAAATTCACCGGGTCTATAGATTTATATACTTATAGTTATTGAACCAATATTATGGTTTATATTGGAGTTATATATTATATCTACAGCCCCGATGAATACGTGGTAAAGTCGAATTTTATCTAAAATGAATTTCTTGTACTTAGAGAAACAGAATAGTGTTGTTTTCGTTGTAAATAAGGGACAGTCATATCGATGCGTTAGTTCACATATGTGTTAAGTGCCGAAAACAAGATTTTAGAGGAGCCAACTTTGATAATAATTTAACACAAGAAATACAGTTCAAGTTTAAGCACACGATATATTTTATTAACCTTCACAGCTTCTCTATTAATTTTATATCAAAATATGATCTATGACCTCTTGATCACAACTTTATAATATTATTTATAACACAAAACCCATTTTTGAAAAGTTTGCACTTATATTACAATTCTATTTCAAGACAAAAGCTACAAAAATAACTCGATTCCGCTTCCTTAAGAGTACAGTTAACTAACTTTGAAGACCATTTAACCACTTATTCACCTGTGCCATAGATGTGATTCTATAATTTCACTATTGTTAATGAAGTTATGTTAACGATATATTAATTATAGTTAAATTTTTAATTAGGAAAATGAGGTTGAGGATTATTAGTAGAGGGGAGATGGAAAATTAGAACCGATACGGCAAGATTAAAGCTCCAAATGGCTCTGAATTATCTTTTCTCATTTTTTTTCCTTTTTGAGTTCTTACCATGACGTAGTGTCGCTGGATTTCGATTTTCTCGCTTGCAAGTTTCTCGCACTCCATTTTCAAACTGAAAATTCACAATAAATTTCCAATTTTCAAAACTGCTATGACTAATTTGATTTGTTAAAATTGTTTTGAACTCTTTATTTGAACCAAACTGTTACATTATTAAAATTCGCAGTAATCACTCCGCGATTTTAAAATAACATACAACCTGAAATGGACTAAAATTAAAACAAAAAAAAAATTAAATCCTCATTGAAACCATATTTGAATAATTATAAAAAGGTACTTATGGGTTAACCCAGCCCTGGTTACTTTTGGCTACTTGTTCGCATGCACGAGCAGTTACATTTTGTAACAGTTACATTTCTAACAGCTAACTTCTATTTATTGGGGTTAAAAAATTATCAACAATTAGAAATCAAAAGAATTTATTGAAAAATGGAATATAATGATAATAAACAATGAAAAATTAAGAAATAAAATTATTTTATTTAACCACCCCTAACCACAATACAATTTAATTTCATGGGAATTGCTAAATTTTCTTTGATTTGGTAAAATATTTTACCAAAATATAACAAACTAGCAAACGAACAATAACAAACAATAAAGAACAAATAACGAACAATAAACAACAAATAAGAAACAATAAATCAGCAATAATCAAAACTCAGTAAGCAAAAAGAAACATAGACTAAATCAGCTGTTAGAAATGTAACTGTTACAAAATATAACTGCTCGCGCATGCGAACAAGTAGGCAAAAGTAACCAGGGCTGCGTTAACCCACAAGTACCAAAAACAATATAAGTTTATTACAAACAATTTATTTATAATGAATTAATATATTTAAATAAAATGTTATCGTAAAAAATAGCATGAATAGTGTTAAGGCTTTCGAATTAAATCAATGAGAATTTAATTTTTTTAATCTTTGAATAAGTGATGTAATATGAAATTATACTATACAAATAATATTCATTTATATGACGATCGATATTTGAGTAAAAATTAATATTTAAAAAAACATGAATATATAAATATATAGCCTGCTCGGTGTAACCTAAGATTGAATTCTATTTATTTTATATATATAATTAGGAGAATACTACTGTTAAATAGAGAGCAGTCAAAAACATAAATTCTTAAGTTACACGGATCACACTAAAAATGGAGTATGCTTCCTCTGTCAGTATCTTATAAATCTTTTTAAAAAAGGATGTACATAAATTAACATGGACATTCTTTAAATGAATATTTTAGCGTAGAATAGTGTAGGATAAATTTTGTTTTTACAAATCTAAATATATAAAATATACCAATATTTGTTTTAATAGCTGTCAGTACAATATGCCATAGTTAAGGGTAATAAATTAATAAAAATAATTTTTTTTGTGTGAATAACTACACTGCTAGCATCGCGCTCTACACACTAAGCTACCTCGCTCGTATGTATAAAGTATATGTATAATATTTTATACTTAATCTATTGCCAATTCAATGTATCCTTAACCTAAAAAAAACAACAAAAAACAAAACAAACTGCACCATTACAATCCATGAAGGGTCTGGGGTTCAGTACATGGTAGAAACTGTACTGTTTCATGGACAACGGTTCTGCAAGGAGGTGACTTGTCCTAGGTCACGCTCAACCCCCAGTTTTTCCCCCTTACTTTGGGTACCCTATTTTTATAATATTTCATAGAGGCTGGGTGAGCCCCAGGACGGTCCTAGATCCCATATGATCCATCTCCCGCTCCAAACAGACTAAATAAAAATAATGGCCTGCAGCGGGATTTGAACCAGGATTTCCGGCATGGCAACTAACCACTGAGCCATTCGGCTCCCATCCTTAACCTGTAGACCCAACTATTCGAGAATAATTTATCCGCCATGATTCAAATTAGCAGAAATAAAACAACAAACTGTACCACTACAAGAGTCTTGGGTCAGTACATGGTAGAAACTGTACTGGTTCTATGACGAAGGTTGTGCAAGGAAGTGATTTTTTATAGGTGACTCAATTGAGGGTATCCACTTTACAGGGGCTGGATAAGTGCCGGTAGATTCTGAGGTCGATTCGTGCCTCTGCACACTGACTTACCCCACTCCCAAGTATAAAATAATAATGTAATATCTAATACTTAATGTATTGAGCGTGATCCCTCCTTAACCTATAGACCCCAATTCTCTGAGAACCATTCCTCCAACAGGATTCAAATTAGCAGATAGAAAACGTGACTGAAAGTGGCCGGAAAGCTATTGAACGGGGAAGGTGGAGAGCACGAGGCTACTAATGAAGTGAACCGTATAAATAGTGGATGGGAGTTATCGGATATGAGCCCTAGGGTTTGTTTGTAGAGCCAATATTTGTAAGTTAGTGACATCGGGGTAGTTAATGAGCGGGCAGGCCCTGTGGCTTGTGGGCTGCCTAACAGCTGCGGTCCCGTCTCCTAATAGCCACTGTAGTTCCTTCCAGTGTTCCTCTATAACTGTTGTATACAACTCGATAAAATTAATTTAAACATAATAAAACGTAATAACAAATAACGTTGATCAATAATAATTATAAGATATAAATAAAAAATTTAAAAAAAAATTAATATTTACTATACGTGCAGTTATTTTTGATGGAGGTATAATCCATCCATTTATCTTTTTTTTAAAAAAAATTTCAACGATTATTATTTTATAATAAAATTTAAAAGGTGTATAAGGTTTAAAACATCACTCTTAGCTAAGTGCTGAGTGATAACATTAGTCCGTTTTTTTTTTAAGTAATTCAAAACCTTTAGATATCGCGAATGTGTAAAATGAACTTCAATTTCAGTACGTGAAAGAGACTACTGATTCTGAACCAACGGTTATCAATAGAGATGTTGCCCAAAATCACATTCAACCGCCAGATTTTCCTCCAATTATAAGGGCTTGGTGAATACCAGAAGAGTCTCAATATCTCACATCCATTCATAATTTTAACTTTTAGTTAGTACTAGTGGTAGCTGTTAACGTTAGAAGGGTAGAACGGGTTGCCATAACATCTGGAGTACCTAGATAAATAGGTTAAGGGGAATAAAACAGGTAGTGTCCCTTAGGGTTAATACCTTTACTCTTAAGATAAGAGCGGGAGTTGCTCGGAAGGGGCGGTCAACTCAAGATGCAAGGAACTGGATGAAGCAATGGTCGAGAAGTAGCAAGTCAGATATAGCGCCCCCCTTACTTTGTAAGTAGTTTTATAAGTTATCTTTGTAACCATCATCAGCACAAATAAATGTATTGTAATTCAATAATTATTATTATTTATTAAACCACTCCTGGTCAGTCAACCTTTAGAGAAGAGAGGGATATGTCTCTTATTTATTAATGATATAGAATTACTATATATTAAGTATAACGATCTCAGGGTGGCATCCCATTTTATCATTTAAATATAATTCAGATCAAAGGATCTGACTTTTCCTAGAGATCATAGCATGGACAGTGAAGCCAATATAGTAGAGTCTTATTCATGTGAAGGTTGATCCTACGATCTTTAGTCTGCGGTCTAAAGTTTGTAATCTGGAATTGGTGGTATAAGCATCCTTTTCTTTTTATTACACAATTTAAAAATCATCATGATATACTAAATCATCACGCCGAATCCAGTGATGGTCCGATGTAGGGCAGACTGATCAGAAGGGACGAGGTATATTTAATCCGTGGCATTACAGACTCGGCATGGTATTAACCGACCGACCGATTCGCACAGATCCGCCGATGAACCAATGGTCCGTGGAAATGCTCCATCACACCTGGCCGAGCTTCGGGGTGAATGCTTGCCCCGGTAGAACTTTCCGGCTATTGGGACTATCGGGAAACCGTAGTCAAGAATTAGTGAGTTGGAATCGTGAAATATACGAGCTGTAATATATTGTATAGTATAGCGCAGTATTCCCCCGTTTCTGCAAGTAAAAGACTAAAAGACATCTTTTTATAAAAGTTAGTTTCTAAATTAAGAATTATTCTAAATTTTAAATAAATAAAAATGGTAGCAGGGTAACTCAAGTAACAGAGCGCTATCACTTCAATTATATCATCACACTTCAATTCTGCAGTGGACCTCAACTTCTTAGCGAGTTCAATAAAATAAAATTTAATTTTTCCCCTACATATAGCTGTTTCAGGCTACTTCAACACTTACTAGACAAACGCTCTAAGCTTCCAATTAATTACAAATTACATATACATGACTTATGAGACATATTTAGACTTAAAGAACTTTGGGGCTCCACTAAGCAATCGAATTCCTCTCGTATACAATCCTTACAATCAAAAATCCTCAATGCTCCTTACTTTGTTACGAATAAAATCATCAATACTGGCCTCAAGTTCCCATTAGTTGCTGACTGGGTCCCAGCCCGATATCAATCCTTTCATAAAAAACTTTATTCCCACTGGAACCCCACTATATCAAACTTAGCTACTTCAATTCCTAGTAACAGCCTGTGTATTCCATTGATATAAGAATAATAACACTAAACTAAAAATTCTATTAATAATTGAAATAATAATAACTTAAAAAATCAATAACTAGTTAGTAAAAATTTTTAGTTTTCCTCGATTATTTCATAGTTGATATTTTGTGTTGAGCTTGGACAACTCATCATGTGTTTTAATTAATAAGTAAATTACTTGAAATTGTATATAATTATTACTCGGAGTGGTCAGACTAATGTTAATAATTTCAATTAAATGTTTTTAATAATTCAGGCTATATAAAGTTTTGAATTTTCACTTTCTGTCCGCAGTCCTCATACCTGCCTTTTTTTTATTTTTATAACGGATAGGTATAAAGTTGGCAATAGATAAGTTGGTGATCTCGGATGTACTGTTAGAAAACCTATCTAACCGCCAGGATGTGGTTAAAGAGCTTGAAGCGATCCGCAATCCTAGAGGAACTGAGCCTGTGCAAGATAAGACGATACGTGACAGAAGCTACGTGTCTTCGCCAGCGAGAGGAACTGTCGCACTACTGATAGCCGTTATCACCCTCTCTTCTGTTTACTTCCGACAAACACGACTGGGTACTGCAGCTCTCCTGGTGTTTGCCTAGGGCATTTATTCTAGCTAGGACAAACAACCCGGGGGCATTCCCGATGATAAAACCATTTAGTCTCCTGGCAACAGCACCACCTGCCCTGAAGGGGAGGCACCCCAGTCCTATACATAATACATAGGGTCGAGGGCGAGTTCTATAGAGCCATTCTTTTATATAACTGTTATTTATTTCCTTATATATAAAAGAATCACACAGGCAGATTATAATGTCACACAGAAGCTGCCTACATATGATGACCAGTTCCAATCCAAAAAAAAAAAAAAATACCACAAATGGAATAGAACAATATATCAAGGCTTTAAAACTAGACACAAAAATATTTAATACCGGGCCCAACCAGCCTCTCTAAAGTGTGCTTAACATAACCTACTAAGGGTTCGTATCCCGGCAGGTGGACCTAGGATTTTATAAAGGGAAAAAAATCCTTCGTTTTGGCATCCTTCGGAAGGGACGTTAATAGCGGGTCCCGAGCCTGTACGATGTCAGGTACTCGTTTAAGATCTCTATCGTCATTAAACTTGGATAGGCAAAATTTAGAGCTCCAAATGTAGTATTGTTAGATTAGCCAAAATAACGTAACGTTAAATGAACAAATAAATAAACTCTTCAAGACGCCTTATTGGACTACCGGGAATTGACATCGGCACATTAAGGTCATTATGGATGACTTATGTAATGAAAGAAGGAAAATTTAAGATGTTACGGAGGATCGGAAACGAGAGGAATTTCAGACCTTCCCTGGGCTCAACCAGCCTCTACAATGTGGATACACAAAAAAGGAGAAGACCTGTTGGGATCAGTGATCTCGGACAAATAACCTCTTTTCACAGAATCTGCATGGGTCGTAGGGGTTCATGCTTTTTTCAATTCTATTTGCCCTTAACACGTTGACTGCCAAGGCATTTTTCAGAAATCTGGCTAAAAATGACAATTTGATTTAATCATATTATATTATTAAAAACTCCAATTCTGGTATATTTCGAGTTTAATCGTAGCTGCAGAAAATGACAAGTAAAAACTGGACGAGATAACTCGTAGTTGGTTGGCATCCTAGAAAAGAAGGCAACCTACGAGTTATCTCGTTAATAAATTATTTAATTGTCAAATGTATCACATTTGATTCAATAGAAATATTTTAACTTTAAAAAAAAATATGAGATCTGCTATTCGAAATAAAAAGACATGAAAGGAATTTGACATGTCCTACTAGAAAATAAAACATGAAACGTATTATTTAATCATTAAAATACTTTTGAATTAATCAAAATTCAATAAAAATAACATAAGACCACTGACGAAAGAAGCATACTCAAACCATTTACTACATCATATTATAACAATATATTATAACACTTATTAATATATATATATATATATATATATATATATATATATATATATATATATATATATATATATATTATATTATATTATATAACTAAATATATATATATATATTTTTTTGTTTATTAAAATGCAAAAAAGAAATATTTTAGAAAAGCTTACTACGAACATTACCGAATCATAAACTTAATCTTAATTTTTTTTATTTTGTAATCACCATTAAAAGAACAATATATAAAAAATAATTAGAAAACATATACTTAATATATGAGAGGTATATAAAAAATATTTCTAAAATTTATGTAATTTTAATAAGATTAAATTTTGTTTATTTTTTAAATGTGATATATATAATTTCTACCAAATGTAATTGCTTTATATTCATTGAATTGCACTTTCGTTTTTTATATTTACTATAAACCATAACAAATTTCTATTTTATTTATTTTAAAAAAAGTTATTTTTTCTTGTGATTATTTAAATATTTTTATTTTGAAGAGAAAGGACAAATCTTTTCTCTTCAAAATAAAAATATTAAAATAATCACAATAAAATAGGAAAAATCTTTTCTCTTCACAACAAAAATACCATAACAAATTTAATTTATTTCGTAAATAAATTAAATTTATTATTATAATAAATTTTATTATATAAAATAAATAAATGTTCTCACCTATGATACTGCGCTTGGAGGAAACTAAATTCTTCCTTAATCCTATCACATGACTCACCAACCGTGAACTTGAAAGGCTGCCCCGGTTGCGGAGGCCCCTGTAATTAAAACAATTATTTAATTATTAATAAATACTTAATTAAATAAGAAAAATAAAAATAAATGCATACGTAATGACTGAAAAATCATGAATAATTAAGAAGAAATCGCTAAGAAATATAATAGTATTTTTTCTTCCCCATTTTATTTTATCAACTCACAGTATACAATTTATATATACGAAGAATAAATATATAAATAAATACATATTTTTATACGCGCATAAACATATCACCCCCTGATATATCATCGCCCTGAATTTACCCTTGAGCATTTTATGGGTTATTCAAGAAATAATATAGTATAGAATAGAAAATAAATTTTATTCTGAGACCAAGTCCCTTTAGAATTACATACATGAACAGCAAAATAAACATAATATACATCTGGCCAGAAGGCTACTTGATAATACAAATCAGGAAGTATTTAAAAAGTGACAAAAACATAAGAAACATAAAAATAGAAATGAAATGACTAAAAAGTACGAATCTTGACAGGATTTTAAACAATTGTAGAGAATAAATATATTAATAACATAGTTCTATATCTACTTTGGGAAAAATAGGGAAAAAAACAAAAAACGCGTAAACAAACAAATCGATTATTCAGTGCTGATTTATTTAAGCAAATGATTGACCTGCTTAGAGAGCATCTTTTTAGGAGGTCAGGATATGTTGGAAAAGCAAGGAATAGTATATATTCCAATCAATTCATAAAATATACAAGGAAATAAACATTATTTAGTAGAGATGATGTGCCAATCTTAAAAAAAATATTTATACTAACATAACGAAATATTAAAATGAAAACACTACAAGGAAAAATTGATATTAGCGTCTATTTACTAAATAACAATTGACTAAACATCCGCCTAATGAACAGCAAACATGTAGCTAAAAGGAAATAAAATGTATTTCTTTGATACCAATTAAGAAAACAACGCTTGTTTGTACAATTGGTATTAAACAAAAAATAAATCACCGTAGCTAGAATGAAAATATATAAATTCATGAACAATGTATAATTAACTGTTGATTACAATCGGATAATTAACTAATAGAAAAGATTATTTGGATAATTTATTTATTTTATAGATAATGGTGTTGCGTAGCCTTGAACTTCTTAAATTATTTTTAAAATACAATGAATACAGGAGCGGCTCTCAAACCACAGTTTTCCATTCTGGCAAATCCCCCTATTTTTTTTTTAATAAGACTTGGCAGAACTGCTAGAATTTTATTCATTCGGTTTTACCCGTTAGCAAGGCATTAATATACTTTATTTCCATTTATTTGTTTTATATAGCCATTTAATTTATTACTATTTTTGGTTGTTATTAATTACAAGGAAGATTCACGACTGATATAAATCGGTTACCGAGTCTTACTCTATGAGCTAAAACACTCTTTATTTTGTTATTAAAATGTTAATTTCCATGTGCTACTTAATTTTTAAGTCATTCTTCAAAATAATAACCAATTTAAATACTCATAGAAATTAGCTAACTTTGAGAGACAGTAAATAAGGGTACCTTTTAATTATGGAATATTAAGAATTAATTAAAAATAAAATGGGAAGATATTTAAATTACGGTTATGTAGTGAGAAGATGGCGTAAACTTGTTGAGCTTTGCGAGAAACAAATTTATAAAAAGTTAATACGCGGTGAAACGACATGTAAGCATCCGATGGGTAGAACTACGCGTAGGCCGGAGAACTGCAATAAGTATGATTTGGTTTGGGTAACAGATATAATAAATGCTACATAGTGGAATGAATAAAGCAAAGTAGAGAAACTACCCAGAGGTACTCCAATAAGAAATTCGTCTATCACGAAGAAATATCACGAGGCGAACTTCTTTTCAGACACTTCGGAGGATTATCGGGAATTTAAGAAGAAGCTAGGTTTAAAATATGTGGGTTTCAGTGGGAATTAACTTTGTCATAAAAGGTCAAATCAGCAACAATGTAAATAATAGTAATGTAATGTAAATAGTAAAGTAATGTAATAAACTAAGGAACATTGAGGATTTTACGAAGGATTTTGGATTGGATACGAGAGGAATACATTGGGTTAGGGGAGCCCCTAAGCTCTACTCCGTTAGTACAATAGGGCCTGTTATATTTTATTTAACATACCTAGTTCTTGTTGTTTGTACAAAAAACAAACATAGAAACACACTAATGTTCAATGGAAACCGGAAGGAGAATGACCTGAGAGAGATAGAGATAGATAGATGGAGTGAGTGAGTGAGAGAGAGAGAGAGACAAGACAGGAAGGCGGGTAGCTAATGGCTGGATTACCTGGTCTTGCCGCCAATTACTGCCGCCCCCGCCAAATAGATCGACCCCCAGAGCCAATTGATTCCTGACTGGGGATCGATAGTCCACTTAGAGGCTTGTCTCCCCCAGGCACGGCGGCTCCTTTGAAATGGCAGCTGGAAGGGAGAGGCGAGCCCTGCCTGGAATCCCAGGACTCCTCCAGGCATCCGCTATTTCATTATTCTCAATAGCCTCGCCACTCCACTACTATCCTTTCCCTTCCAACAGCTTTATACAGATGCTTTACATCGGACGGCGCTGGATCCAGTTCCCTTTTAATCACTATGCGACCGGAGTTGATCAGGATGTGAAACAAAATTTAACATAAGTTAAGTTCGGTAACTATCGAAAAATAATATGTTTCAATATCTTTGATAATTTCCTAAACCTCCTCCTCATTTCATAAAATGGTGAAGTAGTTAGCATAAGAGCCTGCCCAAGACCACGGGGTTCGCAGCCCCGCAACTAAAATGAAGAAAACTCCAAAATGATAAAAAATAAAGCCTTGAGTCTCTAAAATTTGAAAAGATCACTAACCAGTCAACGTTTCGAGAATTCTGGCAACATAATCAGGAAACAAGAGATCAAATGCAGCACACCTCGTATCGACAGAACAATTGAAAGCATTGATGATGTTTATGATGGCCTGTCTTTTAGAACTTTTGATGTGAAGGTCACCTGCAGTAAAGTGGTTATCATAAAGATCTACTTATGCAAGATAGTTCGGGTTCGCAGCCCTGCAGGAAGCCTTAGGATTTTTTAAAGGGAGTAAAAATTCCTCGGTTATTCCATCCTTAGGAAGGACGTAAAATTGGGTTATCGAATCTGTATATACTATAAATTAAAGTTATTTTGATGCTCTTCTTTGGTAAGCGTTCTTCAAAAGAGCCCATAGAACAAGTTTTTTCGAAACAAACATAAATCGTATTTGCCGAAAGCTAGAGATTCCTCAGACAGAACTATAGCCTGGAACTTGAATGAGAGAAAGTGAGAGTGAGTGAGTGAGTGAGTGAGTGAGTGAGTGAGAGAGAGAGAGAGAGAGAGAGAGAGAGAGAGAGAGAGAAAGTCAATTTAATTACAAAATTTCGGGAGTTTGTTGTCAATTACGCTTAGCCGAAGGGAGTTGGCTGTTAGTTGGGACTACGTGAGCTGGCTGGGAATCCGCAAAGCGAGTGGAATACTGATCTCAGCGGTCTAGGGGCCCGCATAAATTGTGGCTTCCGCTCCACCCGGGTAATATCTCCCCCTGGCACCGGCGTCTGCGGGGATAGGCGATAATAGGAAAGTCAGAGAAGTCGAGGAAGAAGGAGTCTGGATAGGAAACGGATATTTAAACAGGCGTTTAATTAACGGTTATAGCTTTTATACCAGTTATAGCGTTCATAACCCTATACTTAATAATTATAATAATCACAGAATGCAAAAGAAAAACAAACTAAGCCTTAAGTTTCCAAAATACTGTAACCGAAACAACCAGTCGATGTTTCGGAAAGGAAATCACAAAGAAGACAAAGTGTACATCTCACACTAACAGTCCAGACTCATAAAAAAGAGACAGCAACCTTAACCTAAACAAGACAAACAACTTAATTGAGAGTTATACTCTTAATTTTGGGAAACAACGGGGTTGAGTTTGATCTCATCAAAATCCTTGCGTAACCATTGGCTTAAAAAAGTACAGTATCTACCAACTATAGTAGTGGTGCAGCTTTTATTAGCTTACAACAGCTTGTGAAGTCCTCTCTTCTCAAATCCTTATCTAACTCAAGTGCTAACTGTATTGCAGTGGTGTTTTTTTTGTTTTGTTTTTTTTTACTGAAATGAGCTGCCTTTTTATGGGTGTTTGGCTTCCCAAAATCCGAAAATAAGAACAGTTCCTAAAGTTTTGAAAATACTTACACATCCAACTCCAATTACACATTTCATATTTATGATGCACTTAACTAATTATCACACAACGAATTGCTAATCCCCTCTCCCATAAAAAATAAATAAATAATAGCACGGAATGGTATATTAGTACTAATGTAAGATATAATGAGCGGTACTTTATGTATTAATGTATTAGCGGCTACAAACTGCGCAGGCTATCCGCAATCAGAGCTGCCTGGGGCTGGGAGAGAGAGATAGAGATAGAGATAAAGAGAGATAGATAGATAGAGAGAGAGTGAGGGAGCGGAGGGGGGTTGGTGAATCTGCAGCCACCGTCGGGACAAGGCATGAATAAAACATGGTTGCATGGTAATGAGCCAGTGTTATGTGGTGTTGATCCATTTACAGCCGCCACACATCCCCCTTCTGCGCATTTACATCAGAAAAGCACCGAACTAGCATCTACATAAAGGTGGGTACCTCCACCATCAGGGGAGTTATCTCTGTTTAGATCAGGCGACATTTTTATTCCGTTACGCCATCGCACAATGGAAGATTATTTTCAACGCTTGATGGCACTTGACGCAATAATGAGTCACGATTATAATAATAATTCATTATCATTTGTTGCAACATTATAAAAATTAATCGAAAGGACGTTCACTGGTTGTCTGTAAAATACTTTAAGGCATTTGGGAATCGAACCAGCTTTTTCTTGTTCCTGAAGATATGGTATATAGTAAACTATAGATTGTGAACTACCATGCACTTTATGTTGCCTTTTAAAGGTAATTATTCCGCAGGTTGTCGCTTCGAGTTGAGTCAACAACTTGAACAAGTTGAACAAATTCAACTTTTCCCTTTTAATATTTTCCAAAAATACAAGTTATCATGAGGTTTACCACGGAAAAGGGGTTGTAATTATGGAAAATGTGTACACTTGGGTAATCATTTCATCTAGAAATGGACGTTTCAAAAACATACACCATTTATATATATATATGTGTATGTATATAATGCTAGTTGAAACTTTTATTTCTTGATGAACTGATTACCAAAATCTACTCATTACCCCATAATTACATTCTATTTTCTACACTAAAAATTACTTGTATTTTTGGAAATTATTCAAAATTAAAGGAATGAACAGATAATAGTTGTAACTCAATCCGAAGCGACCACCTGCGGAACAGATACCCTTTTAATAAATATTTAATTGTATAAAATAACAGAAGGTCGGATATGCATTACCAATTTGAAAACGGAGCTCGGATCAATTACCTAACAATGCAGTAAAAAATCCTAGGTAGTCCGTCCTTCAGAAGGGACGTAAAATGTGTGTCATTCTGTATCAGCCTCGGAATAGATGTCATAAACAAATCAAAAATGATAGTTAATTCACGGATCCAATTACATAGTATAATAAAATTCTGAAACGGAAAATAAACTGCGGAAATGAAAAGAATTCAAGGAGAAATCCACAATGATCAGGTTAAAAGCGGATTTAGCCTATGATTAACATTTTAAATTGATCCGGCAGTCCCTATTGAACAATTGAATAATTTAAAATAAATAAATAATGTTTAATCTATGATATAAATAACGAATCTTAATTATCTAATAAAAAAACAAATTTATTCCATTGTTCAAATGAATGTGTTCGCAATGTTTGATGTAAGAATATTTTAAGCTCATTGAGATATCTCACGAGTCTTTAGCGTTTTTATTATCTTCGAGAAAAATTGATGATTTTTAGTAGTAATGAAAAATATCCAATATTTAAAAACGTTTTTAGCGGTCGTAATCACATGTGTAATATTTTATTGTATACTAATTTTGATTATTACTATTTTAATATTCCAACCAATATGCAAATTTGAATTAATCGGAAAAAGTCATTTTAATTAATTGGTTTATATGGTATTTTAAGAATACAGAAAAATATATAAAATAACAATTGTACAATAGAAAAGTGGACTAAAGCCAAGACTAAAAATAAACTAATTTTTATGCAAAAAAAATTAATAGTACAACAAAAGAGTTACAAAATAATAGCAGAGAGAAAAAAATCAAGAAATCTTCATAGTTATGGTTGAAAGAGGTTTGGATAGGTCCTAAAGTGAAAAATACATAAAAGATGATGTTGGAAAACAAATGGCATACATTTTTATAAAATATTATGTATATAAATCTTATTATTATAAATATTATTATAATAAATCAATAAAAATGGCCGAAAAATCAAAAGTAGTGTAAAATAATAATTGGTAAGAAATCGGGTAAAAGCATGAGTCGTGAGGGAAATTTTATCTGAGAATTTTACTGAATAATATATTAATGTAAATTTAATATTATACACTAAATTTAATTTAATAATAATTAAAATTCAACTGGAAAAAAACCAATAAAGAAAGTCTTAAGTCTCAAAACCATTTGATAAAAGCTAACCAGTCTTAGTTAACAAATCAACCAACAGTTTTTCCTAATGTTTTAGAAACCTAAAGATTTTTTTTTGGGGGGTGATTTTTCCAATTGAATTTTAATTAATTATTATTAAATTTAATGTTTTATTAATTTTACGGATCGAGCATGTGCAGGCGATTGCAATTGAAACACCTTAAAACAATTGTTGAGCTTTTTGTTGGTACTTTTCTTTGTTCAAGTCCTATTTAAAGAAGCTAATGTTGAAGAGGAAGATTGCGTTTTAATATCATAAATTACTCTATCCATTAAGCCGTTGAATAAACTATTATTATTGTGTTTTTTTACAATACTTACAGACTCTATAGTGTTGGTGAATTTGTTTATATAGCGATTTCCTCGGCTTTGAGCACGTTTTCGAAACCTGTTCAACACCGCCATTATTCCCTCCAGTGAATGTTCCCCCATGACGCTTATATGGGAGATACGGATTAAAAAATTAACCTAAATAGAAGGAATTCCAATGGCGGCAGAATTTACTGAGAGTAAGGACGCATTGTGTCGAGTCCTCATTGTGTTGCTCTGAGAACGGATTATACACGCGTGTTCCCTTTTCTGGTGTCGGTCCAGAACCTTCACACACTTGCTTTACCGGCTCTTTCTTCATGTCCTATTCAATCTGGCTTCTTATGTTCAATTTCCGCTACTATGAACACATTTTATCATGTCTATCAGCTAGATTGTTCAAAATGAACTTTAGGCATGTTTGCTAGTTTCGCTTAACGTCACTTTATGCTGCTTTAGGTAATCGGACGATGTAACAGTGAGTCTTAAATATTCCATATACACGTATCCATTAACTATTTCCTAACATCAGGCTAGGGACCTCCATTTTACGCTCCATGCAAAAGACTTTTACTCCCTTAAAAGAATCTTATTAAGACCATCTTTCGTGCTACGCACCCAAGATCTTGGGCATAGAAATAGTATTATGCCAACCACTACACCGCATGTGCACCTGCTTTATTTTACTCCCCTGCATAGAACAGCATACACAGTTCAAAATCAGACGAGTAGTTCCAGCATCAAACATTCCATTACTGAAGGAAATACACGTGAAAATAGTGAAAACCAATGGACCTGGAAGAACAGTATTCGATAAAGCATAAAATTAAACTGATTTAAGCACAAGGATTTTGGTAACAGCAAAACAAGTGCAACATCAATATTCACAAAATCTGTATCAGAAAAAAATTAAGAAATTTTCGGTGGTCGCATGCGGTGTAATGGTTAACAACAACCTTCTGATGCCCCAGGCCGTTGATGCGCACTCCGCCAGCTGGAATTTTTAAAAGATAGTCAAAAATCTTCGGAAGGTAGTAAAATGGAGGTACTAAATCTTTACTTGTTAAAGATCACAAAATGGCAAAATTTATGTCTCCCACTTCAGCAATGTTTGATTAACCATAGCAGCGTAAAGTGATGTTAAATTAATAAACAGCATCAACTTTTTACTATCCGAATCTATTGTTTAAAAGACAAATGGACTTGATCCGACTTGGATACCCAATAAAGAAGCGGGACTCAGCGCCTTGTAAGTTGGAACCATTAGGCCAGTGCGGCCCAATTTAGATAATTACGGTCGGGTTGGCAGGGGGCAGTACTGGGCGGTACCAACATGGGGTCAACTTTTTGGCGGGTTGCCGATTTGGCGGGATTTCCCAGCAGGTGCCAAATGAGATCAAGGGCCCACAGGCAGTTTGTTAGGGACAAGTCCCCCTCCCCCTCTTCACTTCTTGTCCCATCTCGGCTCGTAATTTTCTTTACAATAATGATTTTTCACGGAGACTATTTGGCAAAAGACCAAAAAGCAGGGCTAAGTATATATATATTCCCGCAAAATATTTACTCTAAAATGTCCACTAAAGGGTATATTCGGCGACTCTTTTGTCGTGAGTTCCTTAGACAAAAAAACTGTACCACAACGAAACATGAATGGACTTGGGTTCAGTACATGGTAGAGACCCTTTCTAGGACAAGGGTTGTGCAGGAAAGTGTTCAACGGATTAATATCGCAATATCACCCTTAACCACCAAGTTTTCTCCCACTAAGTATACCCATTAAAGAGAAGCTTAACTCCACCAGAAAAGGTTTACAGATCCCAGAGGATCCATCCAAGCTGAGATCATTAAACAATTTATCTGCCGGATTTGAGCCAGGGATTAAATCCTATACGCAAAAATAATAATGAAGTGTAAAAGTATCTTTTGTGATTGTGGCTGAAAGATGATACGATTGTAGCTAAAACGCTACAGTATTTTATTAATCAGTTATAATAATATTAAGGCTTCATTTTTAATTATTGCAACAAAAAATCCGGAATAATTCGGTGATACATTTTAAAACATTTTTATATTTATGTTCCATTTTATTGTTATTTAAAGGCAATAACGTGTCATTTCTTTTATTTATTTAACGTATCACTGATAATATTTATTTGTTGTTTATGGTAGTACAGTTGTAAATTTTTATAAATAAATTTAAAAACAATATTTAAATAATAGCAGAACAAACTAATGTTCTCTTCTCTTTTTAATTGTTAAATTAAACCACAAAGCTTAAGGAATAATCCTGTAATTATTACAGACGTCAGAAGTCCTGTGGGAAAGAGCTTGGTAATATTCTGACAGATCAGCGTTGTCGTCAGCAAATAACTGCAACATTTGCGTTCTTAGTTCTCAACTATCAACTGCGGCCCTCAATTCAAAACTAATCTAGACTTAATAATCTATTATTTTTTTATTTATTTATACTTTAGTAAAATAGAGAGAGTTTAGTTGAAAAATTACAAAGAATAAGTAAACATACGGAATAATACTTGGAATTCACTATAGATAATAACACTATTACTGAACATGGCGGTAAATAATAGGCAAACTATGGAAAATTGGATTAGTAAGACTAGCATGTGAGAAAATGAAAAATTATATAAATCAAAGGAATTGATATGTGGATAAAAAAAACATACATGTGTCACTTGGTCAGAGCTATTCCAATAATTAGAACTTTAGATAGAAAATAATAAAGATTGACAATATGCTTGGATTCAATCCAATGCAAACATCCTGATCTTATGAGCATACACATTTAGTTCTAGGTTCTGCATAAAATGGACAGGCAAAAATATGCGCTTTAGGTCATCAAGATTTAAAAATAGAGGGCAATTATCATTCATTATTAATGCTATAAGTTGATTTATTGATTGGGGTAAAATATTATTTGCTTGCTGAGAGAAAATCTAATTTGGTTTAGAAGTCTTATTCTCTCTATGGGTAGATCTGATGACATGAACGGCTGAACTGAATTTATAAAGAATAAATTTTTGTCTAAAATGTTTTGCCTTCTGGTGTTTTCTTGGGCCCATATATGCTCCTCATTTATGGGCTGGTTTTATCACCGTGTTGTAGTGCTAAAAAAGGTGTAAAAACCCAAAAACCGTGAACGATTCTGGGGTGCAGTACATGTTAGACTGTGATGTTTCATGGACAACGGTTCTGCAAGGAGGTGACGTCCTAGGTCACGCTCAACCGTCAGAATTTTCTCCCTAATTGTTGGTTCCCTATTTTTATAATATTTTATAGACGCTGGGTGAGCCCCAGGAAGGGTAGAGTGGGGCAGCACTGAGTAGCCATGCCGGAAATCCTGGTTCAAATCTCGCTACAGGCAGTTATTTTTATTTAGTCTGCTTGTAGCGGGAGATGGATCATATGGGATCTAGGACCCTCCTGGTGCTCACCCAGCCTCTATAAAATATTATAAAAATAGGGTCCCCAAAATAAGGGGGGAAAACCTGGCGGTTGAGCGTGCCCTAGGACGTTGGAACCGTTTTCCATGAAACAGTACAGTCTCTACCATGTACTGAACCCCAGACTCGTTTACGGGTCGTAGTGGTTACAGGTTTTATGTTTTTCTTTGTAGTCTTAAATATGTATATGTATTTTTTTTATTATTTTTTTTTTTTATGTCTTAACAATAAATGGTAAAATTGCTCAGCCTTACGAGATATTTAAGCTCATACGATCAAGATATTTGTAGTGATATATTATTATTATTATTGTATATGCTAGTTAAAATGTCATTGGATAAAAATAAAAGATAATAATGATCTGTGGGAAGCCGAGACCGCAACCCACACACAGCCCTTAATAGAGCGAACAGTAATTGGACTTGTGCGGTCGACCTAATGGGTTATATATGACTATCTGGGGTTGAACCAGCCTCGTGTAACTTGCAACTTATGGATTCTGTTAGTTGGAATATTTATAAGCGGTTTCATAATTCAGGGAGGTTTTAGAGTCCGTTCGCGGCCCGTGTATAAATAAAGGAGTACGAAAAGGTTCGTGAATAATACAATGGAGGGATTGTAGGAATAATACGGAATAGAATCGCGAAGTAGAGCGTATCCGTTGTTAATACAACAAAAAAGTTAATGATTATTAATAATAATTATAATCATAATTAAAGAAACTTCAATTGAGGCGCGGAGATGCAGAAAGGGATAAATCCATATTTAATCATTTTTAATTTTTCAAATGCTTTTCACACGTTCAAAACGTGCCAAAGCCAATCTAAATTTTATAAAAAAAATTGTCTCAATTAAACAATCATTTCATAATAACCAGTTTTATGCATATGTTTGTGTTTCCTGAAAATTTTTCAAATTTGGATTTACCACCTTTTGCAACTCAACTCCTCGATTAATAACTTATTGCATATAATTCTATCCCCCTAAAAAAAAAAGCTATACCAATACTGCTCATAAACTGACTTGGGTTCAGTACATGGTAGTGACTGTATTATTTTTAAGACAACGGTTGTGCAGGTAGGTTATTAGTCCTAGATCACACTCAATCGTCGGGCTCTATGGAGGCTAGGAGGCAGATCCCACATGGATCTTTATGGAGTGTACAAAGTCATTATGGTTGAATCCATGCAGACATGTGCTTTAATGTTCTATAAATATAATTTTTATTAAAATATTTTTAATGGACAAAAACTAGCATTAGAATCATTTTCTAGTAGAGAATGCATTTTTTCTAAAGTAGTTCCAAGTTTAAGATAAATCAATGTTATTCATAGTTGTTGTAAGATATATTCGTATGTAACATAATAAGAGTTTAATCTAATCAAATAATTAGCAGTATGAATTTACTGAGCAAATTTAGTTATCTTGTGTCAATGTTTCTGTTTAACTTTTAGGACATCATCAGGGCAGATGGATGTAGAGTGAAGGGTTACTAAGCCATAATTTTTATTATTATTACTTCTGTTTATTACTGCTGTAAATATAAAAATCAGTCGGTATCTTGTATCCAAATGTTTACATGATACTACACTTAAACTTCACCATTTATTTCATCTCATACCATTCGGATGAATTTTCAACATAATTGCTGAAATAAGTAGAATAAACAAGTATGATAACGCAAAGGAAAACAGGACTGTATTTAAATTAATAAAAACAAACAGAAATACTGAAAACACTGTTTGCTCCGAAAAATGTTTATACACTTATTGCCAACTCAGGAAGATAAGGAATTCCTCTGTATACTTTACATCTCCGCTCATTTTCAAAACTCTGATTGTACGAGGGGAAGATTGGGCCTTGTGTGCTCAGCAGTTTTCCTTCATCTATTTGCTTTTAGCCCCCGTCAGTTATACAATATTTGTGGATTGTGAACGCGTGAGAAAACAAACATCCCTACATAGTGGGCTTGTAGATTTTCTTATCTCTTGTTGTGATAAATTCGTTAAGTACATAAGAGGCCATATCTCGCCCGTTGTTTATTATGCGCACACATAGATAAGGAGAGATTCGTTTACTGTGGAGATGATTGCTGTATTGGGAAGCTGCTAGGATTCGTCGGATGTGATAGTTGTTTACGATTCGTGCGGTGATATGATCTTAAAGAAAAATCAATCCAAACAAGAGATAATAAATAAGAAGATAAAACGGTACCGACAACAGAATTAAATCGATATTCCTAATATCGATTACCAAGAACCATTTTTCATAATTAGAATTTAATCTGTAAAAGAATATTAACAAAAAACAGCTTACGTCGGGGAAAAAACTGTAGAAGTAGGAAGAAGGGAATTGGATTCAATACATGGTAGAGAATATATTTTTTAGGACTATGGTTTATAGGGAGGTGATTTGTCCGAGATCACACTCAGCCTACGGGTTTTTCTTCCAATTAAGAGGCTGGGTGAGCCTAAGGAAGGTCCTCAGGATCCAACCACTTCTGCTGACAGATTAAATAGCAGTATCTAGCACACTCGGATTTGAACCAGGAACCTTTGGCATAACTAATCAGCTAATTTTTAGTTTATTTTGTAATTTTCCTGCTTTCGTAACTTGTTTATCGTAATAGTTTTCGATTGTCTTTATCCGGACCAATTTCTTTATCGTATATATAAGGTCAACAAATATTATTTAAGACAAATGGATAAAAATATAGAGAACGGGGTAATACAGAAAAAATTGTGTTAAGGTCCTTGGTAAGAATCCGGCTGCAACAGATGAATTATATAATCTGCTGTCATATATAGACTCTATATAGTATCTGCAGACCCTACTTGGGCTCAACAGCCTCTATTAAGCGAGTACTCTTGAATCGGAGATAAACTTGGCGGATAGATACTTCTACTATTGCATAATCTCCATTAAACATTGTACAAGAAGGAATTTAGTTGGTAATAATTAGGTGCAAAAATGACTCCCTCTAGACCTGAAACAGAGCCAAAAGCAGCCCCTGATCCTCAGATTAGCTACGAGGGTATGGTCGATCCGCACAACCTCCAGTCCTACCAATTTGAGAATTGAACCTGCCCTTTTCTTTCCCTTAAATAGTCAGGCTTACAGACCGTTCTTCTTCTCAGCTGGCTTAGGAACCTCCACTAATTCCCCCTTCCAAATGTCCGACTACTAATTCATCCTAAATCCCCTTTTATAAACCTCTTAAGTCTCAGGATCGAAATCCCGGCTTTAGCTCCTTTTAAAAACTTTCTTTTCTATTTCTCTTTTCTTTTCTTTTCTTTTTTTTAACGTTTTCTCATCTGTCTTAACATTCGAGAGTTTCTTTAGTTTTATCGAAACATTTTTTTCTCATTTAATTCCCAAAATAGGGGTAAATCTTCAAGATGTCTCAGAGGATTAACGTGAATCGGAAAATTAAGGTCATTATGGATGACTATATTCGTAACAAAGTAAGGAGCATTGAGGATTTTACGAAGGATCAGTTACCAGAGGAATTTCAGACCCTCCCGGGGCTCAATCAGCCTTGAGCGTGATCTCGGACAAATTATCTCCCTGCACAAACGTTGTCCTAGAAACAGTACAGTCCGTAACACTTACTGAATCAAGATCCTTGATGATTTTAAGTGTGTAAAATGCTCAACTTCAAACATTTTACAACCCTCTTTGGAGAACAAATCCATCACCATATTTATATTAATTACTGTTGGTTTCTTTACAACTGTGTAAATAGTTTCTTGCACCTTTTTCAGGTAACCTGTGACCTGTGAACGTTATTTCTGTGGCACCTGTGCATAGTGGGCTAAGTAGAATTTTGTGAATTTCAAGCTATCTACTTAGACTCGTAATTTTTCTGAACTTATTTTAAGTTCAAGATTGGAATATTAGCCCACGATTCACAAAGGAATATCCTTCATTGCAATGGATAGAACACTTAGCGTGTTAGACACAAGGAAAGAGAAAAAAATTACGATTCTAAGTAGATAGCTTGAAATTCACAAAATTCTACTTAGCCCACTATGCACAGGTGCCACAGATATATTTTTTTAAATTCTGTATTTATTTTTAGAAGTGCAATTTTTGACGTGTAAAAATTCAGTTAAAAAAAAACTTATCTCCGCCAGGTGAAACATGTATGTTATTTGTGAATCCCAGTGGTAGATGTGCCTTAGTACAGTCTCTACCACGTACTGAACCCAAGACTCTTTATTTTATAACTCTTTATGAGTCGTATTGATACAGTTTTTGATTATTATTTCATTCATCGTCAAGTAATAAGACAACCCCTCTATTTTCGAAGATTAGCCCTTATAATATTCCGCTTAGTTAATAGGATATCGATCTATTAATAAGTTGCTAAATCCATTTTGCGGAAGAGACTATAATGAAGGCGGAATCGAAACAAGATACTAGAGTGGGCAGCGGTTGATCTCGATTGCAGCAACAGTTGGTCGAGCAAGTGCCCCATCAAAACCATATTAGTCGTCTCTCCAATCCACTAACCATCTTCTTCCATTTTATTACTTTCTATCCGATCCTTTCACTGTCTCATTAAACCGTAATATAATTGGAGATTATTCCGCAGGTTGTTGCTTCTGGTTGGGTCACAAGTTTTACCTTTTCATTCGTTTTCCTTTTAATATTTTTCCAAAGTACAAGTCTCATGAGCTTCAGTATGAAAAAGAGAATGTAACTATTGGAAATGTGTATATTTCAGTAATCATTCCATCAAGAAATAAACGTTTTTCAGTATTCAGTTTGTTTCAACAAACCTATGTCATCTGACAGATGAAACTTTTATTTGTTGATGAATTGATAACCGAAATCTACTCATTACCTATAATTACATTCTCAATTCCATACTAAAGCTCAGGATAACTTGCATTTTTGGAAAATGTCAAAAATTAAAGGCATAAACAGTTAAAACTTGTAATTCAACCTAAAGCGATAACCTGAGGAACAGATGCCATATTTTAAATAATTGAAACTAGGATAACGAGCGATTTTGGCTAGAACGCTTAAAAAAATTACATGATAATGTAACCATAGAAATCAAGAGCTATTGTTTATAGCGACGAAATAAAAAAGTCAACACTATGTTATTAGAATCTTTGAGAATAAGAGTTTACTGTCATATTTTACGTAAAATAAATCTTCCTCATCTTTGTTTTTATAAAATTACTTTTAATGAAATTTAGGACAGAACATTAAATGCTCAAATTTAGGTCAGTAAATGATAGAGAACGGTTGTGCAGGGTGATGATTTGTCCTATATAATTAAAAAAAGCTACCAAATACAAGTCAGACAAAGTTTAGAAGCGAGATGTATATAACATTAAATGAATTATCGGAAATCATTCGATAATGAATTATCGTTATAATTGTAAGGATATATATATTTATTAAAAACCTTTAACAAAACAATGGAGGGACTTGGATTCTGCACATGATGGAGACTGTTAAATTTTCAGGATAACGGTTGAGTAGGAGGGTGATATGGAGGTGATCACGCCCAACGCCAAGTTTTTTCCTCAATTGAGTTTACCCAATTTATAGAGGCTGGAAGAGCCCATGTAGGACGAGTAGATCCCACAGGTTTCATCCTCGCCTGTAAACAGATTAAGTAACTTATTTGTCATAGACCTCATGATTTAAAATCGGAACTTTCAGCATAGCGACTCAGGGCTCTACACCACTCCCCTGAATTAACTGGCATCCAATATCCTTTTACAAATCAATACATAAACTGTTCATGTTCAAAAGGAAAAGCTAACATTATAAAGACATATTTACTCAGTAGAATGATATGTGTTATCAAGGATTAAACCATAAATAAAATAGCATTCCATTACTTTTCCTTATTTACCCTAATATAGCTGCAGAGTTACACCAGGGATAAAAATGAATCTATTTCATTCTGCGTAGATCTTCCTACTAAAGGGTAGCAATAATATTCCCTCCCCCCCCCCAAAAAATAAAAATAAAAAAAATAAAAGGGCCTTGGATTCAGTACTGTAGAACTCTTTCTCAGCCAAAGGTTGTGATTTTGCCGAGATCATACTCCAGGTCTATCTCCCTATTATGGATACCAACTATACAGAGGCTGGGTGAGCCCAAGAATGGTTTCCAGATCCTACAGGGTTCATCTACCTAATTTTTAAAACGCTTACCAACCTATACTCCTAAATAACTGGAAAACATAAGTAGTTTGTCCCATACAAGAGAAACGAATCCCAAAACGGAAATGCGAGGACGGGCGTTGAACCGGAAAGGAGCTAATGAGGGGCGAGCTTTAATTGGTTAGAGATAACGCTTGGTAATTATGCCACTTTTTCCTCCTGTCGCTATCTATCGGGAGTCCCAATCACTAACAGCTGATCCGAGAATAAATTATTTGTAACAGAGTTAAACAAGCGACTTTATCGAGTTTAGTTTCAAATGAAAACATAATTAATAAATAATTATTATTATTTATTTTATTACATATCGAACTGTGAACATCAAAAATCAATATAAAAAATATCAAAATAAAATTAAAAAACAAGTCCTGACAGACGGAACATGTCAAGATGGATTTGCACCAACTCGAAAGGCCCAACATTTATTTATTAATAAATATTTTTATTTGAAAAGAAAATATATGTCCAGGACCGGGAGTCGAACCCGGATCTCCCATGTTCCAGTCATGGTACTCTTCCAACTGAGTCATCCTGGTTCGACTCTCGGTCTGACAAATCCTTTCTCCTCACTGATCCCATATCCCCGTGGTTTGCGCATTCTGCGATGTAAAAAGGGGAGAAAGTTCATTGAACATTACTTTAATTAGGATCTTGTTGACTTACGTCATTATATATTATTATAATTGATTTATTTTATTTTTTGTTAGTTGTTATAATTTTTAAATATTTTTATTTGAAAAGAAAATATATGTCCAGTATACATCACAAATTGCGAGGGGATATGGGATCAGTGAAGAGAAAGGATGTGTCTGACCGAGAGTCAAACCAGGATACATGGAGTACCATGAGGGATACATGGATGACCCGGGTTCGAGTCTCGGACATATCTTTTCTTTTCAAATAAAAATATTTAAAAATTATAACTAACAAAAAAATAAAATAAATTTAGTTATTAAGGCTGCATTCAGTCTAAATGTAATCATTGTGTGTTTTCTTCTCTCATTCACTTCATTTAAGGATCACGCTTGAATAATTTATGTTTTTTTCTATTCTATTCGAAGAAATTACTATAGGAGTTAATAGCACTTTTACCAGTTGTTATTTCAACTCTATGGTAAGTTCCAAGCTACGTCCTAATTTTTTCTGCTCTTTTGTGCTTTTGACTATTCCTTCTATGATTCTAGCAATTTTTTTTGTTTATGAATCAACAAAATATCCGAAGGGATATGCATTTCTCCGTCCATGAATATTTGCTCATACCAATGCATTTTTGATTTATTATTTTTTACAGGGTACTCTAGCTTCTTACCCAACAGTCCCAATAGACTGCATATACTCTAGTAATATATCTTTGCTACATTATTATGCCTGATTAAGCAGTGCATTCCAGCCAAATTTGTCACATGATGTCTTTGCTTCATGAGCAGAGACGACATTCATCCGTGATCAGGTTCTTTTAAGGAATGTGTGTTTTCCATAGGCTCTTGTTGCAATTATCAGGTCCTATATAGCTTAGCTAAAATCATCTATTAAAACTATTATCACTATTAACATTACTCGTTAAGCTATTTATTATTAAGTAGTACGAAAAACCTTCTGGTTGCCGTTGCTTTGAACTTGGGTTAGTCGAAGAAGGCCGGGGATAACTGCTAAAGGGAGAGAGAAATAGTGATAGAGGGAGTGAGATAGAGAGAGGGAGAGAGAGGAGAGGGAGAAAGAGAGAGAGAGAGAGAGAGAGAGAGAGAGAGAGAGAGAGAGAGAGAGAGAGAGAGAGAGAGAGAGAGAGAGAGAGAGAGAGGAGTTTAAAGAGCGTGAGGAAGTGTGAGAGGGGTTAATTAGACGGGAGGAGATAGAGGCGCGGTCTACCGCCGCTATAAACAACCCTTTCATTAACCCCCACCCTACCCCCTCCATCCCCCCTTAATTATAACAGTTTAGGCCTCCCTCCCTTAATATCTTCACAACCATCATTATTTTAAATTGAATAATTTAAAATAATCAAATAAAAAATAATTACTTAATATTCATAACAAAATAAACATCGTGATTTTATGGCTATATTTTGCTGAAAAAACAGATTAGAGTTCCTATCCCTTTGTAAGAAAGAAAAGATTAAACGAAAAAATAACTCGATAAAAATGAGCAAACACTCAAAAAGAGACATATAAAATAATTAGTAAAATGCAACTGGATAAACAAAAAAAAATAGTCTTAAGTCTCTAAAAAATAGTTAACGACTCGTCAATGCAGGCTTCATTAATACATACAAAAAAATTCTCATCAATGCACCACATCTCACATCAACAATCTAAACAGACCTGTTGAACGCTTCTTTCTGTTTAATAAATAACAAGATGATGGCCACAACATCAGCATACCCCAGATGTTGGGACTGCGATTGTATTTTTTACTGGAGCTGATTGGAGAGCCTGATATTGCGGTGTTGAGTAAGAAAGAAACAAGATGGATCGGATATTTGGAAAAAATGTCAGAACACATGACACCAGAGAAGATGCTCTAAGCGAAAACAGACGACAAACGAAGCAGTGAACGCCCATGGATCATATGGGTGGATGATGTGGAGGACTTAAAAGCTGCTGGGTGTGGAAGAATGGAGGAGAGTATCGCAAGATCGCAAAGATAGGATGTGATGGAGAAGACTCGGAATCTTGTAGGACTGTAGAACCAGAATAATAATAATGATATGGGGGGGGGGTATAAAAAAATAACCGTTTTATCAAATTCCAGAGTTCAAAAGTCTGTAAATATTTTAATGCTATTTATTATTTACCAACACTTAATAATCCCTTTTGAGCATTCTCTAAGCGTGTTTAATAACACTGGACTTTTTCAAAAAAACTTCAGCTCAAAGAAGAAATTTGACAGTGTCCTACGAAATTCTCGTAATTTTAAGACATTACTGGAAAAAAATTTCACAGCCGCTGAAGCAACTCGTGAAATTATTAAATATGAGGGGGAAGGTGCTCTTGACCACCGCGGCGTTGGTTTGAAAAATTTAGCAGTGAAGATACGACGTTGGAAAGGAAGAAGGGCTCCGGGCGAACATTAATGGATATTGATGAGGTCCTGAAGGAAGCTGCTGAGTCAAATCCGTCCACAAGTACTCGCGAACTTGCCTGGGCGTGTGGTGTGTAGGAAGATACATTAGCATTAAAATATTTACAGAGTTTTGAAATCTGGAATTTGATAAAATACTAATTTTTTTTTTATACATCCTAATAATATCGAGATGATGATCAAGAAGAAACGATGAACATATCGACGAAAAATTCCATCCAGTTTTGTCTCCTTTTTCATTTAAGGTCACTTCATTCTGGTATAGCTCTTCGGACTTCCCTGCATTAGGGGCCCTAGATATTTTGTCTATTCAGGTATAGATAATTAGGATATGCATCCTGAATCCGAAGTCCTGACCTGAAGTTCACTCCGAAGGACGCCATAACTAAGAATTATTTACTTCCTTCAAAAAATTCCAAGGGCGCCTGCCGGGATATATGGTTATGTTAGGATTAATACTTTCTAATTGTAATAGAAATAGGATAAAACATTCTGATTCCGAAGCATAGATACGCTATATTTTTAAAGATTTTTTATTTCACATACCTCCTACATAGTTACTGACTAATCACCCAAATAAATACTCGACAGAAACTTATCAAATAATCACATGCTCAGATATTCCAATTCATAATCAAACAGAACGTAGCGCTCCTATCGTGTCAACAGACGTTAGATAAACAACAGTTCATAGCACTCATAAAGAACAATTATGTTCGTTTACATTAGATCTGTAATCAAGGTGTTGTTCGCTATGACGTGAGGCCTATGCTAGTTTACAAAAATGTAAATATTTACACTCGGCTTTGCCCAATATCGAGGTGAGCTATGGGATAGATCAGAGAGATAACTCAGGTCAGAGATAGTTGTCAAACCTTGAGTTGCGATGAACATCGCAATTCAAGCGACATCCCGAATCTTTTTATCTGTTCTCGCGATAAAGGGTGAGTCGATGATTCAGTTTATATCTATAAGTGGTAATCAAATAACAACAATATAATTAAAATTGCTAAATCATTCTTAAGTGAAAACTTCATTAGCCGAGTTTGGTGACTGGGATAAACTTGTAGCTTGGCGTCAACAACATACTCGAGACTGGCGACCCCTAGCGGCCTCTACATGAGTTATACAATTTCCTTTAATCAACTTTAATATAAAGTTAAGAATTACAATAATATCAGAATAATTATATCTAACTAAACGACCGTTTAACAATTATTCGATTGATAATAATAACTTAAAACATTAATTACTCATTCAAATTTTCGTTTCCCCTAAAATATTTTATTTTTTTAAAGTTAAATCTCTTGTTTTATGAAATGATTGCTGTAAAAATGATCTAAATACTGTTGAATTTATCGGAAATCATATAAATGTATGTTAATTATTATTTAAATTAAGTTGCGATATTTTTGCAGCCCATCTGCTCTGATAATTAAATAAATTACTAGGAAATGTATATAATTATTTTTCAGAGTATCAGTTTATGTAAAAACCAGACTAATATTTATAATTTAAATAATGCAGACTATAATTGATTTATAAATATAAAAAAGAACACAATTATTAAAATGTTTTCAGTTTTCACTTCTGCCAGGAGCAATACAGTTTATTTTAATTATTTTAAATATATTTATAGTTCTAATCTGGCGGGAAAATAAGTCGCATTGAGTTAAGTCATAAAAGTTTTAATTTTTTATTCATTTCCTTTTTAATATTCTAGAAAATAAAAATAATCGTGAGTTTTAGTACGAAAACAATAGCTTAATTATGGGGAATGTGTAAATATATTTCAGTAATATTTTCATCAAGAAATAAACGTTACAACTAACATTGCGAAGTATAAATGATAAAATGTTCGGTGAAATGATAACCAAAATATACACGTTTGCTATTATTTTTTTTTTACCGACTGAAGGCTCACGATTATTTATATTTTTGGAGAATATTAAGAGGGAAACGAATAATTAAAACTTGTTGTGACTGAACAGCAACAACCTGCGGAATTGATACCAATAATTAGGTTTTTTGAGTTCTGACGTTGTTCTTTTGAAGGAGCTGTAGATATTAATTAAAATTTTAAATATACGTTTGGACGTAACTCACTATAATTATTTAATGACTGGCTTTACAATATTCAAAGTAAACTTATATTTTTTTTATTTAATTGCTATAACTTTTAAATATTTTATTAATTAATTAATTAATTTTATAAACTTATATTTATTTCACCAGGATCTCAGGACAGTATAAAACTCAATTATATGAATTAACGATCTATGATGCATTAAACAACTGCATCCTGAGATATAAAAAAAGTCATTAAAAATATAATTATTCCACGGCGTTCGTAGATGTAAATTATGCGATTTGCATAAGAATGAAGTCGGATTACAAATGAACTTCGTTGGATCAAGAAATCTTTGAGAACGCTTCGTCAAAGATGGTGAATTAAAATTCATATGCAAATCCCAGAAGTGAAATTGTCACTTGTAACGATACAGTGAATACGAATATAAACGGGAAAAAAATTATAATTTAAAATTTTATACAAAAAAAGTTAGCAGAATAATTTATGTACATATAAATTAGCATTGATCGGAAAATAAAAAAAATGTTGAACTATCGATGAAATAATCCCCTCAAAGTAAACAATCACGCTTCGGAATCAATTAGCATAAACAAGAATAACATGCTGTAAATTATAAAGCCGATGAATAATTTAAATAAAAAATAAAAAAAAACAAAAAAAGAAAGGGCGAATTCCTCTGGAACGGAATTGAAAGGTATGTGAATAATTTACAATATTATGAATTCGTTATTCTGATAAATAAATACAACATGTGTAATTATTTATGTATTAAATTATTTTTTTTTAAGTATTAGAGGGATTAAGCTAAATGAAACCCTTTTTGATATTTTTAAAAGATAATATTTGATTTGTGATATTCGAAATGGATTCATCTCGCTTTTTATTCATATTTTTTTTTCTGAAACAGAAAGATATTTTATGGGAAAGAATTGCTTATAACTGATTGTATTGATGAAATATCCGAGGATCAATTCTTCAAGAAAAATTCAGGTTTTTGTTGCTTCTTAAAAAAATAAATAATAATTTTCGGAGATGGGATATTTTCAGAATATATAATTAGATTTTAAATAAATTTTAATATTACAATTTCCCCCTTAATATTTATAATTCAAGTTTTGATAAATATTGATTTAATATTCTGTTTAATAATGTTTTGTTTTCTTTAAACTGTACACATGGTACTTAATTATTCAATGTTACATCATGAAATATGTTTATTTCATATAGTTGTTGATCATTATTAACATTAATGCTACAAAAGTAATAGTTTTAAAATTACATTTAATTTTTTTTTATTACCTCGAGCAGTAAAACAGTAACTAATTTCTAACAAAATTTTAAGATGGGATCTTTTTGGAACCCATGACTAGATTTTAAATACATTTTAATTAATACCATTCTAGGCATAATAATAAATAATAAGTTCTAGCAAATGCAATAATTTATATTTCAATTTTTGATTAAATATTTATTTAAGATTGTGTTCAATAAAATAAAAATAGTGTAGACAGTGGTACCTAATTATTCAACAGATGATTAACAGCATAAAAGTGATTATCTTGTAAATAATTTTTATATTTTTTAAATTTATTTTATTATTTTTTCACTATTATTTTGAGGAGCAAACAGTAACTAATTTTAAGATGGGACATTTTCAGAATCCATAATTTTTCTACGTTTAATAATAAGAAATATGTCCTCGCAAACACGCTTTATTATTTATATTTCAATAAAATTAAAAAAAGAAAAATAATTCCTATATACACTGTACATTCTATTCAACATTACACCTAGAAATATTTTAATGAGATTATATATTGTTATAGTAACTTACAAGAATATATTAATGTAAATTATGATTAACAATAATAAAAAAAATTAAAAGTGCATTAATCATTAATTTTTTTCTCTTTACTTCAAGTAGACAAACAGTTACTAATTTAGAACTAAATTTTAAATAATCTTTTAAAAAACTATTTTTAATGGCCATCCCGACTAAGCTGGAAATAAAAAGTTTATTACTATAATATAATTAGCGGTAAAAAAAAACACAAAGAGGAAATAAAAAACAAAGATGACGGTTTGATGAAACCGGCAGCTGGTCATGAATTTTTATGAAATGCTCACCTACCATTAAACCTTCTTATTACCGAGCAAATGTAATTACTGCCAATTATTTTCCTGAGATCGTAAAAGGGCTCTGCACTTACCTGCAACATAAAAAAAAATAAAAACATTAGCTATAGCTATATAAAAATACAGCGGTTTGTTTTATTACTTCCATTCTGTAGAGAATTTATGATAAAAAATTTTAGTTGATAATTTCTAAATTAATAGCAGACGAAACATAACCCTTTAATTAAGTTTAGAAGGGAAATTACAAGCAATTAATCAATAATCGGAAATTATACGATAATAAATTTTACCGTCATAATTGTAAGCGTAAATACATTATTTATTAGCTGAAAATTTGTAACACTACAACTCATGAAGGGTCATTAGATACTGTACTGCTTCTAAGAAAACGGTTATTTAGAGAGGTGCTTTGGCCAAAATTATCTGGAAGGTCTGCACATCCATAGAGTTCAAGCATGGCTATAAACAGATTAAATAATTTATCTCCCGGAGCAAACCGGTTCTCTGTATTCCAACAATAGTATGAAAATGAAGCAGTCGTAAAGATATAGAAACATTAATTTATATATATTATACAAATATATTTTACAACTAATCTAATTTATTTTATAATATAGAGGAACGGGTAGTGAGTAGAGCGCTCAGTTGCTCTGCTGAATATCATGGCTATGACAAATACATTATTAAATCTTTTAATTTAGGTTTAAGGGAACTGGATTCTAATTAGATATTTTTTCTTAAGGATGTGAAAAAAAAATCTTTTAGCAGCAACGTACGAATCCAATTGGATCTGCAGAATCTCCTGGGGCTCACCCAGACTCTATATTTAAAGGTTGAGGATTATCTCGGCCAAAACCCCTGAACAACCGTTGTATTGCTGTACTGAATCCTTCATGAGTGGTAGTGGTACAGCATTTTTTTTCTAGATAAAACGAAATATATTTTTCCATAAATAGATATTTTTTCTTGAGTTACTCGTTCACTCTGTTTCTCATATCATTATTATATTATAAATTCAGCCGACAAACAATATAATTTATTTATGCTTCCAGTTTTCCAATAAAATTTAGTATATAATAATTTCTGATTATAAATTATAAATGAATGGACGAAATATAACTCGTTATTTATTTTTAATTTACATTTATTAATTAAATTGCAATTGTATTCTACTCTATGACACTACAGTTCAAATTTTATTTTTTTAATTATTATTTTAAAGATTGTTCCAGAGTAAATAACGATTTTTTAAAATATTATTGAAGAGCTATTCCGTGTGAAAAAAATCATTGTTTCTGTTTCTTATTTTAAAATTAAAAACATCCTTACTCGGTAGTAACACAGCTCACATATAAATTTCCGAAAGGATCCCTCTTGAAACAAATAAATTACTAAAACACATAGCCCTACCTTGTCCCTTGGTAGGAGTTACAAGTCAATTTGTAAAATTAACAACGGAACAGGTCCGTGGCGCGGCATACCCCGAAGGAAACAAGACCAAGCATATTATGTAAATGCTTATCACAAGCCTGACCTATTCCGAGAAGAAGGTAGAAAGGAGTGGACAAAGAAAAAAAAAAAAAAAAGATAAAACAAGCGGCCAGTTTTTCATTGGATAGTTTTATCTGTCTCTCCCCATCCTGCCTTTTATCTCCTCCCTATTACACTTTATGGCCTTCGTATTTTTTTTTATTTTTATCTTTTCCATTCTCTTTTTTTCTCCTTTTGGCCCTTCCTATCCTTTCGCTTAATCCACCATCGAACCCGACTTGTTTACAGCCCCAGCGTATAACAATCTCCGAGGGTGTAGTAGCTCTTAACTGGCTTCTATTTTATCTTTTTTTTTTTTTTTTTACAGTCTTGAGAGCTCGGACAAAGAGGAATGTTAAACTGCCGAAAGAAACTAAGAAACTAATCTAAATGTAACGATTCCAAAACTGATGGATAGTAATTCTATGGTACTGCAATGCTAAACCATGACGTGTACATGACTACGTTAATTTTAAACTTGTAAAATATAAAAAAAATATTACAAACTGTAATAATTTAATAAGATATTTTTCATTTTAATTTTCATGTGGATGCTACTGGACTAAATATTTCATTAACGTGGGAAAAACCTTTATCCAGTCGATTTTTTCTTTTATTTTAAAAACATTTCGACTTCTATTGAGTCATGTTCAATTTTCTTTACATAAGTATATATCTTTCACTTCTAAATCCATTACTATTTGAATAATTATATTTACAAATCTTTTTTATAGTTGTAAATAAATATTTATAAATTTTTTTCTACTTGGAGTTTTAATGTTCTCCATGATCATTCTCAAATCTTATCTTATAATATAAGATATACTTATGTAAAGAAAATTGAAAATGACTCAATAGAAGTCGAAACGTTTTATAAAATAAATAAAAGAAATAATTGACTGAATAAAGGTTTTTCTCACATTAATGAAATATTTAAGATATTTTTTTCTATTACATTTGTTTCATTTTAAATTAATTAATTATTTTTGAATAAAAATTATCAATGAAATCATAAAGGGCCCGTATATGAACCGAACAAATCATGTTCTATGCTAAATTAAATAATGATCAATTTTTAAAAAAGATTAATTTAAACTATAAAACTAAGCAGAATTATAAGGCATAAAAATTTATTTATTTCAATGCGTTCAAAAAATAACTCATAAAGAATTATTAAATGCACTAATATTTTAAATGGTAATAAAGAAATTAGATAATTATTTTTTTAAGTTTCGATGCATTTTAAATCAATTAGTGTGTAGAGCGCTAGGCTGCTGCTCAGCTGAAGGTTCAGGGTTCGAATGCAGCTCTGAGAGATCAATTATTTCATCTGTTAAAATACGTATATGGACATTGTGGGATTTGCAGACTCTTCTGGGGCTCACCTAGCCTCTATAAAGGAGGGAAATCAGGCGTTTGAGCGTTATATCGGACAATCCTGCATAACCTTTGAGTTATAAACCGTATAGTCTGTTATAAAAGTTTAATTGAAATATAGTACAATAAATTAAATTATCAACCACGGCTAGATTTGAACCCGGAATCTTCGTCACGGCAACTCCGCGCTCTACCACTGAGCCACCTTGCACCCGCACCCAACCTACTAGAAAAAAATATTTAAATAATCAAAGTTCCCCTAGGGAAATCAATTTTGCTTAAATATTTAATCCCCCAACATTCATTCCTCTTATTACTACTTTGCACTAATTACAAGTCTCAAAGAAAAAAAAAATAGGGAGCTGACTTATAAAGAAAATATCAGGAAGTAATTTGAAACTGGAGTAGAGCTTGAGGAAATTAAAAAAAAAAAAAAAAAAAAAAGGAAGAAAAAAAACTAATTGCACCTGGATGATGGGCTCCCCAAATTACAGGTATATTAAGAGCTTGTGGCGGTCCATCATCAGCCAGGGATTAACACCCAGATTGATCGTGAGGGGGGAACTTTGTGGAGCAAGGAGTGGAGAGGGTGCGGGATCGATTCTACTTTGTAAAGCCCTAACTGCCAATTTGTTGCCAACCGGGATCTTCCTCAGCCTCCAACGGCTCTTTACCTTCAGGAGTTTCCATTAAATATTACCCTACAGCCACTGAAAAGGAGCTTGTAGGGAGATTAACATCATCCTGTATTAGGCGAATCCGTTCGCACTTTAGACATAATTTTACTAAGCATTATAATCCATCTGTGGTGTAGTATTTATAACAACCTACTATGCCCAAGATAGCCCAATCCGGCAGTTAACCTTAGGATTTTTTAAAAAGGCGTAAAAAATCCTTGCTGACGCCGTCCTTCGAATATACGTAAAACGGATGCCCCAAGCTTGTGGGATGGCGGGTACTAGATCCTTATCATAATTGTACCTGGATAGCAAAATTTAGGACTCCCACTATAGCACCGTCTGATTAGCCATAGCATAAAGTGAAGTTGAATCAATAAACAAATTAAAAATTAATACAATAAAATAAAATATAAAATGTAATAATAAAATAAACAAATGAATGTAAGGGTGCAGTTGAAGGATTCCAATGGGTAATCCTTCAAAGATAAATAAGATAAAATAAATGAAAAGAATTAATAGATATGATAATTAAAGCAGAAAGTTTATTTTTAAGTATAGTATTAAAAACATAAACAGGATTCTGTGACAGGGCGCTGAGTTGCCGTGCCGGAGATCCTGGTTCAAATCCGACTTATTAAATCAATTACTATAGGGCGGAATGGATCCTTTGAGATCTGGATATCCCTTAAATCAAATTTCAAATCAAGCTTAACAATACTTACAACCCCTTCAATTCAACACCTAAGAACCCTTTACGGTAACCAATTAACCCTATAAGAAGCTATACCAATTAACAAGACCTTTTCCCTAAATACCTCGGCTAAGGGCAATCCGAAGGGAACTAAAGTATTAGGACCATCGTGGTAGGAGGGGGGGGGGTTGCGAAAGGTCAGGAGAGCCCACAAATTGCTAAGTACAAAGGCTATAGGCCACTTTAGTCCCTAAAGGAGTCCGGAACAAGGGCTTCTTTGTGTCCTGTCTAGGCTGTAAATAATATCCACACCCTTCCAACACAAAAGGTATTGCCGGCATATGTGTATTTGTGTTTATGTGTCTATACTGACATACTACAGAGGTAATATTAAGTATATTACATAATTTTATACCTGTCTTTCATTTTATATATCGAAATTACAATTTTTATATGAAATAATAATTTAAAAAAACTGAAAACACGCTTTAACAGAAAACAAAACTAAAATGTTTTTTTAGAATAATTTATTGATATTTACAACTGTGATAACACAACATCAAGTAAATCTGCTGTATGAACAAAGGACATGAAAAAAAAACACTTGTGGAGGAATTACCCATCGGTAGCACTCCAATAAAGTTCTATAGTAGAAGGTCTCGAGGCCATCTTCTTTTCAGACGCCTCGGAGGGTTATCAGGAATATTATGGGAAGCAAGTTGAGAGATTAGCGGATTCAAAGTGTGTATGAAGCTTGTCGTGGAAGGATAGGTATCTAGTTTGGGCCAAATCAACAACATATGGGATATTAAGATTATGATGGATGAGTTTGTTTGTGACATAATAAGGAGCATTGAGGATTTAATGAAGGATTTTGGATTGGATACTAGATGAATTGGATGGTTTAGTAAAGCCCCAAAGCTCAACTCCGAAATTAAAAAGTAGAAGATAATTTTCAAAAATTTAAACTGCGAATAGAATAAATGAACATAAAAAAGTCATTGTATCATTAAAAAGTGTAGGATGCTTGATGTTAGTTATTATAAATGGTTTATAGACTGATATTGGTAAAAATAGAGTCATTATGAAAATATCTTAATATTCATCCCACGCTTTTTTACTATGGAATATTGTAGGTTGGGTTCCTAATAAGCGTATTTTTTAACTTTTAGTTTGGTTAGCTACAGAAGCGTGTTTTTAAATGTTTTTTAAATATGCTTATATCCTTAGTAAATCTTGCCAGTAGCCATATGCATGTACCATAGATCAAGCCTCCCTGCACAATAGTTATCTAAGAAACAGTACTGTCTCTACCACGTATTAAACCCAGACCCTTCGTGGGTTGTAGTGGTACAGTTTTTTTAATAAAAGTATTTTGTATAATAAGTACGTATATAGGCATGAGTATTTTAGATCCCACAACTCAATCTTGGGCATAAACCTTGAATATTGCAACAAAGGAAAATAACCAATAAAATAAACATTTCCAATGTTTACTTATTCATATAAAGACATCAACATCATTATTCCTCAATCATTATAACAAACAAGCAGTCGAGGAACGCCATATCAAGATTTAATGGGAACAAAATAGACGAGAACTTATCATTGATATATTGCGCTAAATTGCCCCCATGTGCCTAGTCTCAAGGTCTAACTGATAAATTGCCAAAGGTTTAGAAACATTATGTCGCCATGGGCAAAAACTATATTTTTATCTGTAATTAGTTGCCTAAGAACAATATTGTCATGACTTATTTAGAGGTTTGTTTTTTGTTTCAAATCTTCATTTATTCATATTAAAAAAATATTTACAATATATATATATATATATATATATATATATATATATATATATATATATATATATATACACACACAATACATAAATAGACATATTAGAGAAGAAATAGTTGACTGAAACTTCTAATGTAAGGAAGAAATAGTTGGGGGTGCAGTCAATGAAAACACCATAATAAGTGCATAAATTTCTGCATAAAGTTCTGTTTGTCTCTCTCTCATAGCCTTGAAGATGGCCAACATTGCAGGTCGAAACGTCGGCAAACAATAAATAAGTATGCACTTATTTTGGTGTTTTCGTTGACTGCACCCCCAACTATTTCTTCCTTACATAAATAGACATATATATATATATATATATATATATATATATATATATATATATATATATATATATATATATATATACAAGGAAAAATTATAATATTTTTCCTACCTGGAGGTATTTAAAGTAATACACAGGATGAGTCCGCTGAAGGCGGGTCAGAAGTTTAGGTTTGGGGCTACTCAATATCTCATATGATAATTCTCTATATATTTTTTATGGTTATAGCCAAAACTCCTATGCAGATATCTTATAAAATACCTATTATTGTATTTAACTTTACCCCTAGAACCTAACGGTCGCTAAAAGATAAATTAATTAAATTAAAGAGTATATTTTTAATAGTAATTTGCTTCTAGTCATTACATTCATAACTTAATCTTTTAAATACATACTTAAATTACATAATTAATTACCTTGTAATGCAACAATTAATTAATATAATACATTTTAAATTGCTGTCATCAATTACTATTTCGAGAAGATCCGAATAAGATGCCAGATCTAGATTCTAACTGTTGAAAGAATTCCTAACAATGTAATGACTAAAATAAACCAGCCAGTATTAAGTTCCGTCAACTATTGTTTTCGTGTTTAACATTTTGGCAAGAGTAACCATTGCTGAGCATACCGTGTCACATGTATATATAGTTTGGATGATGTAACATTAATAGAGCATGCTCTTTCCCAGATAGAATGATACTGTAAAATGGTTTAATTGGTTTGGGGTAGTAGGCAAAATATAGCCAGTTTTGGTATGTATATATATATATATATATATATATATATATATATATATATATTTTTTTTTAACATTGGTTATAAAATGCACAGTCCTCCTTACAAAAGAGAATTATTTCTGACCTCCACCCGGACAATTTTCTTCCACATATCATATTTTAGGTTAGATATTCTGAATTACACACACATCTTGTCCATAATCAGACAAGCTCCCAGTTATAAATTATAACAATTGTAATTGTTATTAAATCTGGGAAAATATACATGAATAATTAAGAGGAAACAATCGTGTTTTTTTTAACGCATCGAAAAAAATGTTATAATGCAATGTACATTACGCGATAATTTTGCATTAATTTGAACATAAAAATTCATAATTAATACTATGAATAAATTATATCTGGCTCGTTACAAGTGATTATATCATGAATTGTATTAGATCACGTCACTTTATGCTGCTATGGCTTAACGGACAATGCTACGGTAAGAGCCCTAAATTTTGAGTGTATAGATATTATTATACTTATAATTAGGATAGGGATCTTTAACGAGTATTGGGTACTCCATAAGCTTCCAAGCCCTTTTCCACAGACCAACCCCACATCCACCACCAGCTGGACGGTTCCTTAAGGTCCTATCAATATTATACAAAACAAAAAAATTATATCAAGTGATCAAGTTTAGATAATTGCTTGAATAGTGATCCACTAGAGTTGTTGATCCCAAACCGAACCCTGCACGGTTCGTAAAGATCTGTAATTGTAACACCGTATAGGCGGTCTTGAAAGAGAAAACCGCCAGCGAATCCCAAATAATGGATTGCTTTCCGGTCTAGATCCCACACACAACCATGATCCGGCAATGCTCCCGAGGAACAAACGCAGGACATACCCCGGAGTTCCGGAAGAGCGCTCTCGGGTCCCGCATTTTTCCGGAGTGTTGGTGCGTAGCGAAGAGATGAACATAACAATCGAGGAGGCAGCATTCGGAACACAAACGGCCCGTGACTAACAGCCACCTTTCACTTCCCTGATTAGGTCCCATTAGTGGCCAGCTGCTCTTCGGAAAAACGCCGTCCAATTTAAAATAATACATCCTCTTTATCCCAACGGAATAACGAACATTGCGTGATCCTCCCGATGTTTTTCGTCGGCTCGGAGATTATAGGACAGGGAGTCCATGCTTCCATAAATATATAATTTCTTCATTAAGGGAAAAAGGAACCAATGTAAATAATGTCTGTGCAAGAAGTATGGAATTTTCATCAATTGCATCTAACATATGCGACGACATGTAATTATGCAAATAATGATATATGTATGGACTAAATCTCATATTAGTACATACGAATCACATTTAGAAATTCTCCCTAAACCTCTTATATGTCAAAAAATATGCATATAAAAATAATGTGCATTCTGCTAGTACCAGCCTATTTAATTTCCCAATCCTACGTTATCCTGTACAATCAACAAAAAGAACAGTACCTCCCTTTATAATCAACGAAGCGAAGAAATGAATTTTAACGTTATCGATTTTTTGTGTTAATTCTGGAATGAGCCACATCTGTCAGACCTTCCTCATACATTATATTTTATATTCATGGGATTATGGAGCAGATTAGGTAAGTTGTGCAACTGTGCCTAAGGTTCAAATATGGCTGGTATATTATTCAATCTGTCAATAGCTAAGTATGAACCCCGAGGGATCTGGAGTCCTTCCTTGTGCTCACCCAATTCATATCAATTTTGTACCCTTGGCACATGAAACAACCTTTCTTAGTTTCAGCATTTTTTGAGTAACGAAATATTTAAACAAAAAAATAAAAGTATTAACCAGTTGTAAATAAACTCATAAAACCATTATAATTATAATTAAAATGACTACTGAAGTTCCCTGGCGATTGTGGCGTCCAATGCAGGAGCCGTAACAGAGGAGTTTAAGAGGGAATTAACTCTATTCGGACAGGATCTCTTTATGGAATTATCCGCCAATGAAGTTTATTAAATTATTCACCGGACGGTACGACCGTAAATTTGTACGGTGAGGCGGTAGCAGGCCTCTAAAGGAAAAAAGAAAAAGAAAAAAAAAGACTAAAAAGGTTTAACTAATGAAGCCGAGAGTTCTTTCATCCCCGCCTATATCTCAAATTGAGTTTAATAATTGCTTAAAAGCCTATACCCCTCCTTTATTCCCTCTTCTCCCCCCTTTTTTTCCCTCTGGTTTCCCTTTATAAAAAAATTCCCCACCTCCTTCTACCTCTACATCCTCTCTTCTGCTATAAACTCTTTTTACCTGAGCTTCGAGCTGACCCTTTCTAATTATCTCTCTAAAGTGGCCAACATTCCTTGCGGCTCCGAAAGGGCAAATCATTTTAAGGTGATTAAGTCGTGTTTGCAGGATCTCTCTTCTCCTCTAATGCCATATTAACTTACTCAACACCCGAAAATTTACTTAGATCTTATTTACTCTATTAGGGAACGAGATTGGTCAGGATACAGAATTGCCTTGCTGAAGATCCCGAGATCGAATCCGCCTGAGACAGACTAATTATTTAATCTTTTAACAGACTTGAATAGACCATGTGGGATCTGGAGACCCTCCTACAGCTCAGCCAATCTCTATAAAGTGGAGGGAAATCAAGGATAAATCACATCCTTGCTCAACCGTTGTCTTAACAAGAAACTACATCAAAGCTTTAAAATTAGGCACAAAAATGTTTAAAAAGTTATTATTCTGTATAGATACCCGTCTGGGTCTCACCCAAACGCAAACGAGTGCCCAAAAGAGCTCCCTGCACAATCGTTGTACAAGAAACAGTAAAATCTCTACCATGTGCTAAATCTGTGAGCCTTCACGTGTGGTAGTTTTTTATTTTTATTAATGAGTCAATCTTAGGAATCCAGGATCCCATAGGAAGTGCATTTTCAAATACTCTTTCAGACTAAACATACTAGCCAGGTATACCTCGCGATCACTATTCCAGACAAGAATCACAAATTTGTTGTCTGAAAGGGTTTGTAGTTCTCGAAATACTTGGGTGTTCTCAGACTGTTGGCACGACTCCCGTATCCTACCTGATACCTGGGTGGGGACTCTTGGAACGGTCATCGTATCCTAAGGAACACCCACAGGAAGCTTCTACTGCCGTTTAGGTATGCAAGTTGATTGCTTCCTTTTCCTGAGTATATTTGGACGTGAGCCCGGGCCCTCAGAGTCTCGCGTAGAATTTCGATGAACGTCCTTCGCCCGGATGTGTCGCCCTACATCCTGATGACCAGGGGGGAAACGTCTTCCTTTAACCGGGCCTAACTAATTGTAAAAAAAGAGAACTATAATGGTAGTGGGGAAGTTAGGTATAAGTGACAGAAAATGAGCACTTTCGTGTCACTGGAATTTTCCCCCCAATTAAGGGTACTTAATTTATAAAGGAATTATATTATAAAGGAAACAAATTGACATGAATAATATAATAAGGCTTAATGAACCCGAAGGCTCGATACCGATGCCACTAATCTCTACTTAAACCCCAAACCCAAATCTACCAGATCACTCTTAACGCAATCCTCCCACCTACGCCTCGGTCTATCCCTCAAAAGCTCGGCTTAGCGCTTATTAACAAGGATTTTTTTTTTATCAATGTCTTAAGGTATTCGAAAATAAGGTGATGCTAGAATATTCGGGTCAAAAAATGTTGAGACCACTGGAGAATTTAGGAGATTATCCAACGCAGAATTGCGGAACCTGTGCCCGGTTAATATTATTGAAGTGATAGTGCAGCCAAGAATGCGATGGGTTTATAAAGTTGCTGGGCTTAGTAACGAACGAATTCCTAAAATGTCAATTAGCGTTGTGCCAATCTGTTATCATTTAAGGAGTTGACCGAGAAGCCCAAGGAAGGTCCGTAAGTCCCGCAAGGTCCATCTGTGGCTATTAACAGATTAAAAAAATTATGTACCATATGAGAATTCCAATCGAGAACCTTCAGCAAGACAGTTGACTACACTCAACGGGATCCCTTCCAATAAGATACAAAGACGACCAAATGATTAACCTGATCTATGCTAACAAATTTCATATCTTCCAAACTTTTATTATTATTATTATTTATTTGTTATTTTATTACACATTATAAAGATTAATAAAGATAATGTGAATACAAGCCAGCCCTGGAGTGAAGAGAGGATACGGTCTAGACGCCAAGGCTTTTACACTTCTTGTCCCCGCTTATCTTCCACTTACTGCCTGCATCCGGTCTTCGTCTCTTAAGAAAGATCACTCTCGTTCAATAAATATTTATATTAACTATAAATTACCGAAAGATTATGACACTGAATGATCTACCGTTAAAGATGACTATCTTACCAATACTCGGATAGGTAAAATTTAGAGCTTCCACTGTAGCATCGTCCGATTAGGCATAGCAGCATATAGTGGCGTTAAATAAACAAACAAAGCATAAAGTGAGTTGAATAAACAACAAAACTGAGCGATATATGTTATTAATCTCTGTCAAAAAATGTCGAATAATTGAAAAGTAGAAAAAAAAATATTAAAGGAAGGGTACATTTAGGGTAAATACTATATCAGTTTTAAATTACTATCATTAATAAAAAACTATGACAGTTAGGTTTAAAAAAAAAAAATGTTCTATTGATAAATCCAAACTAATTTTGTCCCCCTCACACGGAGCTACCACCCGCTTCGTTTCGAGACAGTCTATATATACATACACCCTGCATGTCTACAATTTTTTTTTTTATTTTTAATTTTACGTCACGAATATTACTTAGTCGAAATACTTTTTCTGTCTTTTCATAAATTAATAACAGACGAACTAACCAAAGTTATTAATAAAATTAATTTCTTTAAACTCATTTACGGATTACTCGCGGACGGCAAATGGTGTTTGAAAGCCCCATTGATACGAATCAGCAAAAATAAGATGACTGCATATTTAGTTGGGCGAGTAAGAACAGTAGAGCGCTAAGTTCCTGAGGCCTAAGGTCCCGGGTGAAACCAAGCTGTCGTAGATAAATTATTCAATTTTATCTGCAAATCCAACTGGGGCTCTCCAACCCTTTATTATAAAGTGGGTACCCTAAAATGGGGAAAACAGGTGGGTTGCAGGTGATCTTGGACATATCACTTTCTTACGCAACCGTTGCCTTAGAAATAGTACAGTCTCTACCACGTACTAGAACCTTTATGGGTTATAGTGCTACAGGTTCTTATTTTTTTTAATATATTGTAAAGGGTGTAAATTACTTCAATAGGATCGGATGGCAAAGATAAAATAAAATAAAAAAAAACCACTTAAGGTTCCAGCATTGCATACGGAGTCCTGGAACGCCCTGGACATAATATAAGGAGAGAGAGTGAGAGAGAGAGAGGAGAGAGAGAGAGAGAGAGAGAGAGAGAGAGAGAGAGAGAGAGAGAGAGAGAGAGAGAGAGAGAGAGAGAGAGAAGAAGGGCAATAAAGATGGGGGAGTAGGAAATATAAAGGTAATTGTCCGCTTAAAGTGGCGAGGGCTCGGGAGCCATTCGGAGCGATTAGTATTCTCCAGGAGTGTCTCGCGCAGGAATCGCTTCTCCATTCCAGCCTGATTTGGATTCAAGACGGCGCTAGAGGATTTTTGCCCAGTTCAGCCCTCGCATAAATGAAGACCACCTTTATAGCAAGGAGGGGGCCCTACTTTTGGTCTATCTCCCCCCCTCTATCTTCTTCCTTTCTAGTTAATCCCGAGGATACAGCACACCGAAGGGACGATATCATTATTAGGTTCAAGAAGTAATGTCCAATATAATTTAGATGAATTATTTTTTTGTTGTATAAAAAAAACTAAAAAGAATAAAAGAAAATTCTGTTAGGGCCTGCTGTGGTGTAATGGTTAGCATAATAACCTACTATGCCGAGCAGGTGACCTAAGGACTTTTTAAAGGGATTAAAAAATCCTTGGTTATACCATCCTTCGGAAAGGACGTAACATAGCGGTCTCGAGTCCGTGAGGTGTCTTGTACTCCATTAAGATCCTTATCCTGATTATACCTTAATAGGCGAAATTTAGGACTCCCAACGTAGCTTCGTCCCATTAGCCATAGAAGCAGAAAAGAGGCGTTAAATTAATAAACGACAACAATACAACTCTGAAAACATACGAATAGTTAAATACACTTAATATACCTTTAACTCCTGTACACCAAATCTGATACTTAACATGACATCCTAACGATTAGCTTGGAATCCTCATACTGAAAAGAAAAGAAACTGGTCACTGTTCCAGGCTACTTCAACATTTACTAGACAAACACTCTAAGCTACCAATTAATTACAAAAGGCTCATATACATGACTATTATAAGACCTATTTTGACTTACGGAGTAGATATTTGGGACTGGACCAAGCCATCCAATTCCTCACTAATCCAATCCTTGCAATCCAAAAGCCATTTTAAAATCTTCAGTGCTCCTTAATTTTTTACGATATTCTTCCATAATGACCTTAATGTCCCAATTGTTGCTGCTCTGGCCCGAATCCGATTAAAACCTTTCATGACAGATTTTATTCCCACTCAAGCCCACTAGATTCTAATCTAGCAACCTCTTCAATTCCCGATAATCCTTGCTGAAAAGAATAAGGTCACGCGTTATTCTTTTATACATTAATTCATAGTTCAGATTTATACATGGAAACCTATTCTCTTGCATTGGAAACTCAGGATCCTCGGATTCCTGAGATCTGAGACTACGGAAAATTTTCTTTATCACGCCAGCACAGTACTAATATTATAGAACTTCCTTCCTCGAAAGAATTGTCAATAGACCATCGCGACAAGAAGTTGCGGTCTGTGTTTAATTGGGACCGTTACTGCCGGCCGTAGGCGGTTGGGACTCCTGCGGTCGGCGGCCACAATTGCCTGCGGTCAACTCATCCCGCTTTCCTAAGGGTCTGCTAACATCAGAGGGCTGGGTGTGGAGTTATTACTTTCCTCAGACCACTCTCTTGCGGTGGAGCAGCGACGTTCCGGTCGACGCCTTCGAAGAGTGCATGTTGGTTTTGAGGATCTGGCGGGTTATTAATAAATTGCTAGGTACAAGAAGGGAAGCAGCGAGTCGAGGCGTGAAGTTTTGCAAGAGAAGGTATCAGTTCCGCAGGCTGTCGCTTCGAAGTTTCAAAATATTCTAATTTTTCATTCATTTCTTTGTTTGATATTCTCAAATTTTAATATTTTAAAATGTATTGCAAAAAACAAAACGACTAAAATACGCTTTAACAAACGTTTCGAAGTATAGATGATGAGAGTATCTCATTTTCATCAATATTTTATCACGGATTTTTTCCTCTTCTTATTTAAAATTAAAAAATAAATAAAAGTAAAATGTGTTTCGTTTTCCATCAAACCTTAACGATTACTCTTCAAGATGGCCATAAAGGCGGGAACAAACCTTTTACGTTCCGTTGGAGAATAGAGTACCTGCACCGGAGGGCTATCTTCTTTTTGGAACGAAGATAAATGGAGTGGAAAAAAAGGATTCGCAACCAATGATTGCATAAATTTCATGGGGCGTTAAAGCAATCCAATCGTAAAGAGGAAGGTTGTAGAAGGGGTCGTCCGTGGCGCGCCGTTCCAAACCGCACGGAGTATCCTACCTTAGCTAATCCATTCGGCGTGCTTAGGTCGTTACTCTCCTTAATATAACTCAGGCTTTTATTTTAATTCGAACTGTATGGTAATATCAAGTAAATGTATGTGATTTTTGGAAATAACTTATGTAATCTTCATGTAACATTTACCATACTATCATACCATACTTTAACAACCCAATTCAAAAAAGAGGATCATTTATAGTGGCTGAGTGAACCTCGAGAAGTTCTACAACTCCCTTGAAAAGTATCTGATCCAGACAGGCCAAAAAAATAAAAATATAAGTACAACAGGATTTATGCATCTCCTACATTTTGTTTTTAATGTGATATGGATTGGTATGAACACTGTCGAAATTTTTCATCGCTTGGATGATGTATTCGTCAGTTTGTTACCTAATTTCGTAAAGATAGAGGCATATTAGTACCGATAAAAATAAATTTCGATAACGTATATAAACGTGCAGTTTTTTTTTTTTTATGTGCATTTTTACATTATACTCCGGGGATAATGTCCTAAAGTTTCAGTTATTTCGTGCCTTACCAAATATTCAAGGCATAAAGTTCAATTCTAACCACGATTTACAAAATGAACTCAGAAGTTGTTTTTGCTTCAAAACCAGAATATTTTTGCACCAATGGAATAAAAAGATGGCGAGATATTGCAGATGTCCACTATTAAAAATTTCGCCAAAACGTGCACGAACTTTTGGACTGACCTGATAATATAATCTGCTAGCATTGATTTTTTGCTTCCTATTATATCTCATTGGAAGCAGCTTAGCTCAGTTTGAAAAGCGCCAGCGATGCGGAAGGCCCCGAATTAAAATCCAGCTGTAGCAGATTAATTATTGAATCTGCCGACATGCAGGGATGGAATCTAAAGGACCTCTTGGGGCACACCCGGCCACTATAAAATGAGTACTCCTTATTCTTAATTGGGGGAAAACTTGGAACTGCTCAATCGGCCTCACTTAAGGCAACAAGTTACAGACTTACAGGATTTAGCGATCAGTCCATGTGTGGATATAATTGTTGTTACCGTGGAAAAGGAAAGCGTGGTTCCTTACGGTAGCGTTATTTCAGATTAGCCTCTAGTTCCTGTTATTTCCATAGTTTCTCTCCATAGTATAATTATTATTAATTAAGCTATTTATTATAATTAGTTAATAACCCACAGCCTTCGTAATATCTGCTGTAATAATTTTCAGCTCCGACGTGCCATTTTCTAGTTCTCCAAACCATCAATTTTTATTATTTCGAAAAATTTATTATTTCTAATTTAAAATAAAATTATGTAAGATGTGTCAATACCTCTTAGTTAACAAGAGAATAAGTGGTTTTCCGAAAAGAGTGATATAAAGGAAAGCCGAAGATCCGTGGGTTAGGATGGCGTGGGGACAGAAGAATGGGAAGTAGGGACGGGAGAGACAGAGTGAATAGCAAAAAGTGGCGGGTAGGGACTAACAACGGAACAGACAATTCCAGCCCAGGACAATCCCATTGTATGGAAATGGCCGGAGCCTGGCGGAGCCGCCTACAAGCCCTGCTAAAGGACATCCCCTTCGAGGCACTATCTCACCTCGAGCTACAGCTGTTTATTGTCGCCCGATTAGCATCGTCTGCTCTTTGGTATTTACCAATAGTTACTGTCTCAGGTTTAGTACGATGTGTCGCCCAAAGTGTTCCCTGTAACCAGATATCTTGAGGATATTGCAATAACTCCCCCGCTTAATGTATACGACCGCGTGCTATATGTGCTATGTGGTGCTCATTAGAAACGGACCTGTAACACGACTTCACGATCGATTTAATTCCAAGCTCTTAGGGATTTATTTGTTTGGAATAAATTTAGCACGCCTATTTTTACTGGGCGAATGGCGTTTTGTAGCTCAGTTTGTAGAGCCATGAGTTGCTATTCTGAAGGTCTCGGGTTCAAATCCGGCTGTGGTAGATGACCTACTAACACCCACTCAGCCTCTATTTAGTTGTTAATTAATTCTTTAAATACTTGGGTATTATTTTAATAAATTGGGGGAAAACCTTGATTAGAGAAATCATCTCTCTGCACTACCACTGTCCTCAAAACTGTACAGTTTACACCATATTAAACCCATGATCCTTCACGGGTTGTAATGGTACAAATATATAATATATATTGTATATATGTAATATAAATATATAATATATATCTGCTGATCCTAATAGAATCATCCAACATTACTCATTTTATTGATTATAGCTCTAGAACAATATTTACATATAAATGACAGTATTTGATCGATTGATCTGGTAATATCAATTCGTCATTAATTTGTAAGTACCATTTATGTATTAATATCGTACACGTGTCAATTTTATATTTAGACTACTGTGTTATTTAATAAAATTAAAAAAAACTCATTTTTATTCACTAAAAGTACCAGATTATGAGAACAGTATAGTCTCGAAACGCCAAAACCATGGAACTGTTTTGTTTGATTGTTTTTTTCAGCAATGATGGTGGTCTTTCTATCGAAACGTTATTTTTTTTTAACATTACAATTTAAAAATATTGATAAGAATAAAAAATAAAACTGTACAGAATGAGGTAATTAAGGGCTGAGGCTAAGATACTACGGCAAGCTGAGGGTAGACACCGCCATCGATCGACAAGAACCCATTTACTTAAGTGCCTAATTCTGGGCTTGGATTTGTGGGCGCGCCGGCCGGAGCCTCTCCTGTAATTGGACGCCAATTAATTCCAAATAAATTTCCCGTAAGCGGCAACATCGGAGATAAATCGCCACAGCTGTTTAGATAATCCTCCACCTTTTAGGAGCTACCGCTTAGCCGAATCTGGAGTCATTTTGGAAGTCGTTGGGACTTGAATTAACTCGGAACTTCAGGCGTTCAGGCGCCATATTAACTGGTTTCGAATTATTATTTATTTTTCATTTATTTATTTATTCAGTTATTCTCCACCTCGGTTATTAGTTTTTTAGGAGTTCAGTTTAAAAAAAAGAATATAGAATCAAAACAACCTAACTCTCTTAAGGTTGGAGTGAATAATCTTTTTTAATGCTTTATTATTATTTTAAGCTGCCGGAGTTGAATGATTATTCTAATTAAAGCAGAAACAATAATACTAGTTAGTAGGGACTTGCTTAAAAATATCTGGTTCTCTTTATGTACTGTGTAGAGCAATAAATTTCTGTGCTGAAAATCCTGGGTACAAATTTGTCTTGGGCAGAAAGCTTCCGGTTGCTACCAGATTTTAGTTAGTCCGAGACGGATCTTTGAGATCTAGAACCCTAGGCCTCACCCAGCCTCTATAAAGTGAGTACCCAAAATAGGTGAAAAATCAGGCGATTGAGCGTTATCTAGGACAAATCACTTCCCTGCAGGACTGTTGTCAAAGAAACAGTACAGTCCCTACCACGTACCAAGAATCTTCATGGGTTGTTGTGGTACAGGTTTTTTAAAATAAAAGTACCTGTGGTATCTGGGGACTTCCCTTGGGCTCAAAGCGGCTATAAAGAGGTGCAAAACTTGCGATTGAGTAAGAAATCACCTCCCACAGAGAAACTGTGTAGACTCAACCATGTACTGAATCTATGACACTCTTCATGGTTTGTAACGGTATAGGTTTATGGATGATAAATGCTTTTGGTGACTTAAATAATTATTACGTTACTTTATAAATCCAGGTTATTTTCAGCTTCATATATTAATCTCAGGTATTATATGTTTCTTCACTACCTTTATTTTGTAATTTTGTAGTTGAATATTTTTAATGAGTATATGGCCTACTCATAAACTAAAACATAACGGCACAATTTTTGTAAACGGAACATTCATATTCGAGTTGTCCAGTTCAGTAGTACAATTACTTGCATTGCATGAAATCTTACTGCACTGAGAAACCCACAACGTGCCATACCCAGTCCAGAGTGCCAAATACCAATGACTCAGCGCCACTAAATCGCCAATTGAATGGCTCAGATGTAAATGAAGTGTGATCTGTATGCAACGGGTACCTTGGAACCACCTTGTCCTGTAACACCATTTTGCTGTTCTCCCACGGGAAGCCTTCTGCTACTAAGCCGACATGATAAAAAGCTTGCTGTAGTCTAACGACTGCATGTTACCGCTCGGTTGCGTAACTAAAACAAGTACTTGCGAAAGTTATGATCCGACCTGTCATCAGAATAAGTTAGCAGTTAGTTAAGATACATTAATAAGCACTAGGAAACCTGGATGGAGGCATTACTTATGGTAATTATAGTTTTAATATGTCACATTTGAGAACGATAAAAAAATCCTGTTATGATATAACTATATAATATATCATACCGTTTATATTAGCGGGGTAGTTCAATCTGCACAGCGCTGTTGTTCTGAAGACTGAATTCGAATCCAGTAGCTTATGATAACTTATCCCAGTAAAGTCTCTACCATATACACAATTATTTCTACTGTCCTTAAGTACTTAGGGTTTTCCCCTAATTCCTTAATTATTTTTATTAGGAATAAAAAAATAAATGAACACCAGACAAAAGAATACAGGATCACCAGTGGGGTAATGACTAGCATAACAACCTTCTATCCCAATGGCCGCGAATTCGCAGCTCGGTATGTCGTCTTAGGATAGTTCATTCGGAGTAAAAACCCGTTAGTTGTGCCGTCCTTCGGAAGGGACGTTGAATGGGTGTACCGAGCATAGTGGAAAATAGTTGACTGGATAATTCTAATGATGGATTGAATTGGTCAGGGTGTGCAGTCAAAGATAACACAAAATAAGCAAAACTTATTTTTTAATTTTACCAACGTTTCGGCCTATGATATAGGCCATCTTCAGGGCAAAGCTCATCTTGACAAGTGACGCAGACTAGGCACCCGCTATTTGGTTGCCCTGAAGATGGCCACAGCAGCATAAACTGACGTTAAAACAAAGAAACAATTTAGATTCTTGGTCGACCTTCCGAGAAGGGGAGTTCCAATACCATTCTTAGATGTTTACAAACAACTTTAGTTAAGAAAGAAAACTTCAGTGAAGGTCCTTCGGAAGGGACTTAAAATGGGAGTCCGAACCTGTGCGGTGTCATGTACTCTCTTTTAGCGTAATACCGTAAAGCTATAATCAAGAAAGTGCTATAGGGAATAACAACAAGTGGAATTCCAATACAGGAATGGCAACGGAACAGGTAGGTCTTGACACTCTGACACCGGTGTTGAGCCACTTTACAGTACCGGTAATTATATTAGTACAGGCAGAGACTGTTAATGGTAATAAATAATAATGGAATAGATAGAGATAGACAGAGGGAGAGAGAGAGTGAGTGAGAGGGGGGGCTGTTATTTAAATACAATGAGAGCTTTCCCCGAGGATGCTATGAATCCATTACTGCCGGTCGATAAATAATGGAAGAGGCGAAGACTTTATTCACGTCTCGACCGTCCGTTTTATTTTTGCATTTTTATCTCCCTCCTCACTCCTCGCTCCCTATCCCTCCTACCTCCTCGTGGGGAGGTCGTTTACGGGAGGATACCCCGGCTGCATTTTAAATCCGGAGGCGGCTCCTTGAATAGCTGATGACCCGCCACGGGGAGGGAATCCCGATGTTTACAAGGCGGGGACATGGCGGCGATGCCTCTTTGATCCTAAGGTGGTCCCCTTTTTGTCAACGCTGTTTTTCTGACAATTCATTTTTTTTTCTTATATATAATAGGGTGTACATTTTGAAAAGACGCCTTGAATATGAAATTCTGTGAGAGAAAACGTGTCAGGTATAAACTCTTTATCAAGGTATATTCAAAACTACAGGCGCGTGTAAGCTGACGCAAGACTCTTCTCAGGTTAAGCTCTCAAGTATATTTTAGGCCTAAGTTAAACATTATCATATTTTTAATTTGATCCAGATTTAAGTCATTAAGGGAACGCGGTAGCTCAGTTGTAGAGTGCTGAGTGGTTAAGCTTAAGATTCTGGATTCAGATCCAGCTGTGGCAAATAAACAGCCGCGATTGAACCCTGCGGGATCTACTGACCCTCCTGAGGCTAACCCAGCTTTTAATTTATGATAAATATTATTCCTTTTATGCCCAAAGTGTCAAAATAAAAAAATATCTCCTGTGACTTTTTCTGTTAAAAATGACCTAAATAACCATAATTTTTTTTTCAATTATTTCGTCCTACCTGTTTGTTTTTTTTTTAAATAATCCGTTCAAACTGAGATTAGAAAAAGACTAGCTTGCCTGTGCTGTGATATGTGACATATTCTGTAACTATTCATGTAAACACTGAGCATTAATACGCTAACAGGAGTACATAACAGATGTAGCCAAACAGCTACATTAGGCATGAAAGGGTTAATATATTTCTGCAGTACATTCTGCACCAGTACGCTTTTTTTTTTTGTTATTATTAATAAGCCCTACAACTACGATTTTAGAATAGATATATAAATTAATAAAAACCGTTCATTTTTCTGAGTGCCAAAGTAGTTAAATACGAAATTAACTAATACGTATTTATTTTGTTCCTTATATATTTTCTCATTAACTCACATCAATAAGTAAATTCAAAAACACAGGAGAAATATAGTAATAATAGAAAAAACAATAAATAAAAATAAATGAAGAATACTTGTAGTTTTATCTAAACAGCTATTTATAACCCCTCAGATAATTAATAAAAGCTGCAACGAATACATAATATCAGTAACTACATTACATAAAAAATCTATTATCACAAATCGCGTATAATCGGAAGATAAGGAGGGTCATGATAGATAAGAGCGAATGAGTCATAACAACTATTCAATCAAATCCTTCCTTTATTATTTAAAAGTAATTTATTATTATTTATTACAGCAGCTATTTACTTCTACAACTGTTATCAGACACAGTAGATAACACAGATCCGAATGCATCACTAATCAATAGCACTGGTAATGATAATTTTTTTTTCTTGAGTAATTATTAATTCACAGTATAAATATGGAGAATATGGTCTGGGGAAGAGGTCAAAAAACAATTCCTTAAATAGTGATAACATATTATTTATGTTAATGTTTCAACGAATTGCAGGTCTTGGGGTCCCAATAACAAGATACTAAAATATCTAAAGCTGAAATAATTGGAATATATATAAAATGTATAAAAATTAAAGTTGTATTTAAAAAATTATACTAATACTTAAAAAATACATTCATACTAGAAAACACTATCAGTTTTATTCATTACTTTTTATTCCAAATACTTTAATCTTTTATATTTTTCTTTCTTGTCTATACCTGAAGAAAACCTGCAATGTGGGTCCAACAGGCGATTTTTAATATAAGGAATTGTTACTAACTATTTAAGGACTTATCTGCTTTAACTTCTGCCCGAACCATTTTCTTCTCCATAATTGTTTTCTTTAATATAAAAAATTAAAGCATGCACTGCTTATACAATTGTATGATTATGAAATAACTGAAAATTATCAGAAAAAATTGAATGATTAAGCCATAATGTGTACCAAAAAAAAAATGTCGCTACAATGAAAGGATATAGGTTCAATGGCCAAGATCAAGCTTAACCGCTAGGTTTCTCCCAATTTTATAGAGGCTGGGTGAACCCAAGGTAACGTCTACGGATCCTACAGGGTCCATCTATGGCTGTTAAAATATTGAAAAAATTAAAAAATGATACAAAAACAGGCTAATGATACTTGCTTTTACTTGGCATTGATTAAAAATTAAAAAAAAAAATATAACGATGAAGGGTTTTTCTTGGGCGTGTAAATGGTTAAGAATGTTTCCAAGGCAGGGATGCTATTTTCCGGTGTTCGCGCTCAACCGCAAGGCTTTCCCCCACTTCATAGAGGCTGAACGAGCCCAAGGGAATGTCTAAGGACCACATTGATGAACCTATGACTAACCTATGACAGTTAACAGGTGAAATAATTTAACTATAATTAACAAAACGCGAGCCTTTCAGTACAGCAACTCTACATACTCAGTATTTAGTAACCGTGATATTTAAAAATAAATATATAAACGTTTAGGATTAGTCAAAGGAAGTCTAACAGTATATAAAACACTTAATTTAATTTTTGTCGAATTTTGACTGGCACTCGAAGCTTTCATATTCCATGGAGATAAGTGAACAAATATTCCATTATTCTTGTATCTCCCCCCCCCCACAACTTTTTCGAGAACACCAGCGCTCGAGTGTCAGAGTTGTTAATTAACAGAGTCAAGTGGATGAGATAATAGCGATATAATGGATTGTTTTTTAATAAATTGTCTGTTCGCGAAGCTAAAGAGGTTGCGCAACAGTATTGCCTCTGGATGGAAATGTCTCTTGTGCCGTGTAATTGGTAACACTGTTCTCACCGCAGATTTATATCTAGTGTCAGTGCTTATACAGGTTGTCACTGTCGAAGAGGTCAGCCTATTTGAATTGCAAATCTCTTGGGGGTTCATCTTCTCTATTTCTGTCTCGGCATTTCTTGCAAAGCTCTGAAATACTAATCATGTGAATAGTTTTTTAAGTTTGTTTTTTTTGTATACTCCCTAAAATTATAACAGAGAGTTTAGCCCAATGTTAGGTTTTGTAAATATTCATAATAGCAGATTTACTTGGGACAAAAAACCGAATATGAACTTGAATGACAGGTAAATTATTTTACGTGTTAGTTTTAAAGGTAGAACAAGTGTAGAAATAAATAATAAAAATAAACAAAAGTTAACAAAACCACAAATAAATAAATTATAATAAGGATGCAATAGGAAAATTCCCAAAAACAAAGCCCTAGGTTTCTAAAATACTAAAAAAAAACAGCAAGTCAACGTTTCGCCAAATGAATGATACTAAGATACCGATTATTAACTAACTTCTAAAATATAGCGGAAAACTCATTAGCGGTCGGGGAGGAGTGCTATTGATCACACGCTTTGTCATCCTCCCAATTACGTCTCGGGATTCCATTTAAAACGTACGACAGACGGTAATTCCGTCTAAACTACAGCCTAATGACTTAAGAGGGAGTCGTGAGCCCTCGTTCTAGCAAGCTCTTTTCCCCTTCACCGGAGGAAATGCTAATGGTCTGGAAATTTCATCATGCATTCTCCCTCAATCTATTGTAGGATAGAATAATGACTCATAGATTAAGTCTTGCATGAACTGATGGACAGATTATTAATGTTAATATAAGTAATAAATTAATCGAATTTATAATTATTGAGAAAAAATAAATCTGTACCACTACAACCCATGAAAGAGGTTGGGTTCAATACATGGTAGCGACAGTCTTGTTTCTAGGACAACGGTTGTGCAGGGATGTGATTTCTCCAAGATCATGCCCAAAATTCTTCTCTCAATTAAGCGAATCCACTTTAAAGAGGCAGGGTGAGGCAAGAGCTTAGGAGTGTATTATATTAAATATATAATTTATAGAACTATTTTCATCATTTCATTTTGTTATTCACGCAGAAAATTTTGGAGTTAATAACTTCTAATCCTTGTATATAAAACTACATTTAGGACATTCACGGCTTAAGACTAAATTCAATGCTATTCATTGGTTCTTGTTAAAAAAAAATACATTAATAAATAAAATAACACTTTAATTATAGGTTAGTTATCAACATTATGTACGAATAGATTTGTAAAAATAATTTAAGGTAGTCAAATATCCTTTAGTTATGCCGTTCTCCGGAATGGACGTAAAATAGGGATTCCGAGTCTGTGCTGTGTCAATTCTTCGAAGATCCCTATCCTAATTAAAGTTACGTTAAATAAATAAACATGATATATAAATAGAAATTAAAAAAAATATAGCATCACCTAAAAATGAAAACAGTTGAGAAGAAACCTTCTTAATCTACTAATATACTTTTCCTTAGGAATGTTACAGGCGTTCTCGGCCATATTATATCCAAAGTTTAAGTAATTTTTAATTTCAAGTCTTACATGAAGTATTACGAAACTCATTAATTCATGGGTATTTAATTAATTTATTTTAATAAGGCGAATAATTTAATGATTAAATGGCAGTAAACTTAATTATAATTTTTTTTCACGAATTATTATTCAAAACAATTCCAAAAATAATGCATTATGTATAGAGTGACTTTACAAGAGCCATAACGACTACATAATGACAAGAATGCCTAACGAATTGAGAGATTATACTAACAGATTAGGTTGGAAAACAGTCAGGGGAAGAATATTTCTCAAAGGGAGCCAGCTAAACATCGGAGAGAGAACTCTGTTAGGTCGCCAACGGAAGCGCTAAACGACTCTGGTAAATGCCAGGGAGCTCGCTAAATGCCGTAGAGTCAGCTTGAATATTTAGCACCCTCTCTGTGTCTCTTAAATCTCGAAAAGTGGATAAAGAACCGACGGGAGGATAACATTAAGAGTCTTGGATTCAGTACATGATAGAGACTGTACTCTTCCTAGGACAAGGGTTGCGCAGGGAGGTGATTTGTTAAAAAGATTAGCGGTTAAACAGATATATACATTATGAGAAGAGCACAAGTGCTCACTGTTAATCAAAAGCTATGAGGAAAGTCGTACTAATGAAACGAGATATTTTTAAAATCAGATTTGGAAACAATAATTCATTATGTAATATCAATTAACAGCGATTTTATTTACCTAATCTATAATTATATTTTTGAAATTGATAAATCAAAAGCATAATTATTTAATTATACAAACCACTTGTATTCGGTTGTAGACTTAAAAAAATATTGGCATTCACAAATAAGATAGATTTTAAGTCTCACGCATTAGTTGTATTAAAGTTATAAAATTTTTTTATAAAATATTAGTAGTATAAGAATATTCAGAAAATAGTTAATATATTTTTAAAATACAAATTATTTACATCATACTTAATATTTAATTAATTCCAAAGTTTAAATAAATATTTTATTTTCAAATAACTTACATTTAATTGAGATCAATTGTGTTCAGCTGTAAAGCAGATTTAGTCGTTCGTAAAATGGAATAAAAATGCTTTACGTTTAAAAAACACCTGTAGCTCTACAACCCTGCAGGGTCTGTACTGTTTCTGGGACAACGGTTGTGCAGAGATGTAATTTCCCTGAGATCAAACTCAACCACCAGGTTTTCCCCACAATTAAGAGTACCCACATCACAAAGGCCGGATGAACCCCGGGAGCATTTCCTTCGCTTTGACTGAATAGAATCATTCTTTCCTAAACTATGACAAAATATAGGTTATTGTATATCAATATACGCGTGACATAATTAAGTTTAGATATACCGATAATAAGGGAGACGAGTTAGCTAACAAATTAAACAGGAGCAGACTGTGAGAGCTGTTCGCTTACAGGAAGCAGAGAGTAATAGAAGCCTTCTTGTCTCGATAAGATCGCGCGCAACCCATGCCCTCTTCCTCTTGTAGGATAGGCGAAGAGAACTATGTAGATGGAAGTTGAAGATTACGGTCCACCAACTCGAAAAGGTCGTCCCTCAGGGAAATACAGCTCTTATCAGATATGAAGAAACCATTGTCAAAACATTTCCTGACCACAGTTTAATTCGTAAAAATTATTTTCACGTAAAGAAAATTCAAATAAAATAACTAATGATAGATATTAAAAAATATGCATAACTATACTACCTAGAAGTGACATTTGGTCTAGTGGTTAGCATAACAACCTACTAAGGCCAAGATCGAGGATTCGTAGCCCGGCAGGTGGCCCTAGGATTTTTTAAAGGGAGTAAGGTTTTTTTACTCCCTTTAACAAATCCTAGGGAAGGGACGTTAAATAGGGGGCAAAGGTATTCTTTAAAACCCCTAATTAAACCTGGATAGGCAAAATTTAGAGCTCCCACTGTAGCATCGTCCGATTAGAAATATCAGCATAAAAAAGACGTTAATTGAGCGAACGAACAAACGATTACTACTACCAGCCTGGATTTAGGAAGATTTAGGAGAGCACTCAGCATCCGGGTTCTTGTGGAGAAGAAAACGAAGCATAGTCATGGGGGATGGATTGAAGACAGAAGAAAACAATATTCGGAGAGAATAATGAATTATTGGATCAGAAGAAAGAATGATCGAAAACAAATTATCTCTGCGTGGTCCATTATTGGCATGTTCGCAAAAAAAATTAATTAAATAATAATAATTAATACATTAATGTTTTTAAATAAGTTTATTTTACCTGTTTAACCTTATGGGTAGATTATATTTTTTTTTAAATTGTTATGAGGACTGCCGACAGAAGTGAAAATTCAAAACTTTTCACGTGTATTGACACTCCGCACAATAATTATATTATTTTCAAGTAGTTTAATAATTAATTAAAACATATGATGGGATTCATATGCTCAATATTAAATATAAACAATTGAAATTATACGAAGAAAGGAGAGAAACTAATTAACTACCTATGTTTTAAGTTATTATTATTAATATAGTAGTATATTATTAGTATTAACAACACGTCACAAGCATACCAGTGACCTGAAGTCATTAAGTTTTTGCCCTACCGAAGATCATTTAACGCGGCTAAAGAAGTTCTCACTTCTTAAAAATTTTAAATAAAATTAGTACGAAAAATACATCCACGGTCCTAATAGTTAAATTAAGAAAATTTCTGGTTAGGAAGCTAATGGATATTCAAGGAACATTTCTACCTTCCCACTTTTCTCAGGTTTAATTTACAGAGCGTTTATATTTTCTTTTTTTTCTTTTCCCAGGGTGTAATTAATCTCTCTTTGAAAACATTGCTCTCTCTCTCTCTCTCTCTCTCTCTCTCTCTCTCTGTTTCCCTCAGAGGGGACTTAAAAGAGAAAAACGAGAACTTCTATTAAGAACTCAAGGCGGCGAAGAGTTGGGGGGAAGGGACTGTAAGAGGAAAGTTTCGCGAATGAAAAAAATAAAAAAGGACTGTTAAAAAATAAAACGAAAAAGAGGAAAGATGTCGAGAAGGAAATAGCTGGAAAAATGTTTTAAAAGCAATAAGAAAGACCTCAGTTGGCAGCTTCCTCGCTTAGTTCCAATTCTTATTCTAAAAGGAAAAAGAGAGTTGAAGGGGAATTCTATTGTATTTCTTTATTTTTTTCCTTCTTTGTTTCTCTTGATTTCTTTATAATACGGAAAGGAGGAAATAAGATAAAACCGAATTATATAAATAGTAAAAAACTTATCCAATAGTCTACATTGACAGGGCAAGATTCAGAGCCATCCAAAGCGTTTCTTATAGCCTAGTATCCGAATACTAAAACATAAAGAATAAACAGGTATGAATAATAAAATAATTTTCTGAATACCAGATATTCCGAATCACAATTCTATTTTAAAAGACATATCTATATATAAAGGATCTTCAAAAGGAAGAAAATGGTCTGGGTGGAGATAAAAAAAAAATTATATCATATACGAAGAAATGTTTATGGGAAACCCGACGTTTCGATCTTTATAGCAGGTATTTTTCAGGGCTAGTCTGATGGAAAAGATACCACAGAGAGGTGAAAAACCCGGGTTCGAGTCCCGGTCCTGGCCATATCTTTTCTTTTCAAATAAAATATATATAAAAAAAAGAAAAAGATATTTACTATAATGCAATTGGGAAAAACCACAATGCAAAGCCTTATGTTTCAAAAATACACCCACTTACCAGCCGACGTTTCGCCTATTCAGGCATTATCAAGACACAAAAACAAAAAAGGGTTATGTGAATCACATCTGGAAGAAAAAGGTGCAATACATCCCAACGATCATCAGCCCAAACAGGCTCCAAACATAAGACAGCACCCCACCACCAAGAAGTTCAACATACAACTGAAAAGAAGGTAATACGCAACCAGCTTTGTAGCAACATGTTTGGAGCCTGTTTGGGCTGATGATCGTTGGGATGTATTGCACCTTTTTCTTCCAGATGTGATTCACATAACCCTTATTTGTTTTTGTGTCTTGATAATGCCTGAATAGGCGAAACGTCGACTGGTAAGTGGGTGTATTTTTGAAACATAAGGCTTTGCATTGTGGTTTTTCCCAATTGCATTATAATAAATAATAGTGTTTCTTTTTGAGTTTTTGGCTCTATTTTAGTGAAAAGATATTTACATTTGAAAAAAAACAGGTAACTTTAAGACAGACACATAATTATTTGTAATGAAGATATTAAATCTAATATAACAAAATTAATAAGGTATTTTTAAAAAATTGGAAAATTATTAGGAAATAGAACATTTATGCTGCTATGGCTAACACTAGTTTTTTGTATCTGGACAAAGATCGTTATTTTTCATCTTATTATACCAAAATATGTTTGCTTTTATGGCGGGGAGCTTGTTTACTCTTATTTGGAATTAATTATTCGAGTGGGAAAACTCATTTTTAACTGCAATGACTGCTCATTTTTTATTTATTTTAAGAACATTCTGAGTTTATTTTGTTTTGAATACAAGAAATTTCAAGTGTTTTGTGTTTGAAATATTGTATTTGTGTTACAATTCGAATTGATTACAATACGGATATTTTGAGATGTTTATGTCTATTAAAAATATACTAAAAGCATACTCCTGGCTTCAAAAGCAAATATTTTGAGGAACCCTGCTCATTTTTCTCAACGTTAAGGTCTAAACAAAGAAGCACAATCGCTTTCAACCCAGACACACAAAAAAAGTTCAATTTCGTCGTCTAGTGTAGTTAATCGAGCGATGCTACAGTGGAAGTTTTAAATTTTCCCTATTCAGTTATAGTTAGTTATATGAGGGATCTTTAATGAGTTACCTGGCACCGCACAATTTCGGGATAACTATTTTACGTTCCCATCAAAGCATGGCATAACTAAGAATATTTCATTTTTTTTTTTTTTAAATCCTAAAGCCACCTTTTAGGCTATAAATCCGCGATCTTTGGATTAAGATAACTACTACGTCACAAGTGAAATATAGCAATAAGATATATTGCTAATGTGACCAGGGCAATAAAATACAAACTGTTAGTCCGCTACCTATAAAATACTATTTAACTGGAAATATGACAAAATATACGCTTTTTTAAGGTTTGGTAGTCGACTTTGATTAATATATTTATATATATATATATAAAGGGAGCAGAGTTACAGTGTGGAAGGTTCTGGGTTCAAATCCTGCTGCTTGGCAGACATTAATTTAATCTGTTAGCAACCCGAGATGGATCCCACGGGAACTAGGATCCTCCTGGATGTCATCCTCTAAAAAAGGGTCCTAAAAATAGGGGGAAATTTTGGCTGTGATTTAGGACAAATCATCTTTCTGCAGAATCGTTATCCAAGAAACGGTACAGTCTCTACCATGTATTGATCCCAAGACCCTTCAGGTGTTGTAGTAATATTTTTTTAAATATATAAATTGTTTACTAGATATGTTCTAGGAAACAATGGACTAATACTACGCAGTAGACAGCCTGGCTAATCTGAAAAGAGAAGATATAGCAAGCCCTCGAACTGTTGACTTAGTTCAGCTCCTGTTTGTTCCTATCTTGGTGTCCATTACGAACAACCTCTCACGAGTCCTCTCAAAATGTCTACACATTCTCGCATTTTCGACAATTACTCTCTTGTTTACGATAGCCTTTGCACTTACTTCTTCCTGTTCGGCAGGATACGGGATGTCCTTGGTGGAATAGCACCGATGCGCTCATATATATTCTTATCGGGGGATCGGCAATGAGGGAGAATTGTTAAATAGTTATTTACAACTATGTAAATGAATGGTTTCAATATGCGATGAGAGCGCATTGTTGCTCGGGAGCAACATTCGAAAATAACAATCCCATAACTGCCTATAAATTAACATAGCAACACGAAGATCTTGAATAGTAAAATCAAATTAAACAAATATTTGAACGAGTTTGAAAAAGTTGTTTGCCATTTTATTCAAACCAAGGTTAATGGATAAATCTATAACCATTAAATAAAGCTGTTAGGACTATACAGTGATTGAGCGGAATGTTTTTTTGTAACATACCTAATCATTTACATGAATAATATAACAGTTGTATGTATGTATTTAAAAAAAAAAGTCGCTGAAATGGTAGAAAATAATTTTAAAAAATAATCACTTTTCAGTCGAAAGTACTTAGACTTATCACTAATGCACCATGGTAAGTCAATAACAAAACTCTGCATACTGACTTAAAAATACAAACGGTTGACGAACACATACGAACGTACTACAAACGCTTTCAAGAAAAACTATACGGACACCCAAACCCATTGATACAAAAAATGGCCACGACTCTCATGCCTGAGAACACTAGGAGGAGACTAAAAAGAACGTGGATGAGGGATCTATTACAGTAGGAAATTAAAGTAAGCCAATGGAGCGGTACTGCTGGGTACTGTTCTTCGTTATTTTATTCCGAATTTAACATGATTTGTATTTTAAAATTACTTAAAGACTTTTAGTATTTTTTTAAACGTTTAAATTTTGCATAAAATATTTTTTAACGGACTAGAAATATGTATAAATTACACTATATGAAATGTCAGGAAAATAATAAAAAATCCCCAACATTAAGTAAATGTTTAAAGACTTTCATAACCAACATTAAAAATCATACATAAAATTAATTTCTCAAGGATATCTATAATTAAACTTATTTTCCTTCCTCACATCCACGGATGATGCTTAACCAGCTTGTATAAACTGAGTACCGTAAATTGGCAGCTATGCATGATTTCGGACAAATCGCTTCGTTGTATAACCGTTTCCCAACAGTGCGGCCTCTATCATGTACTGAACCCAACGGTTTTAGTGGACAGTTTATTTTAAAAACTAAACTATACAAGATCCATTGTTCCAAGAATAGAATTCCTCACCAGAAAATTGATGACTTTTTTTAAACAAGGATCATCACCTTATTTGCAATATTCTGCTTGTTTAATGACTATTATAAATAAAGGTCCTGTTACATAACTGATTGGGAGTGAAAACGTAACGAGAACCCACTCCGGAACACGACTACACTTAGAGACGACAGACGGTAGAGACCAGATAGCTACAGAAGAGCAGGAACACATGGTCCCTTCGAGAACATAAGGCCCTGAAGATAAACAAGAGATCCCCAGCAGGTAGCCCCAGCCCTTAGGGACACACCTGGCGTACCTTTTTTTACGACCTTCTCCCCTCCACTCTGAGTAGATTAAATAATATTACCCCCAACCCCCGTATTTTTTTCCTCTCTACTTTTTCACTTCAACAGCTTTCGACTTTTTAAATTAAATATAAAACCTTCCCTGCTTTCCCTAAGTATTTTGTAATTGCACGATCTCCCAGCAATTTGTATTCGTAGCAAATTATAACCATGCCGAAGTTTCCGGATACAAATCCGAATGTGGCAGATGATTTATTTAATCCCTAAACAGCCAGAGTTGCTGCACTGGGCTGCATGTTTTTTTCTATTTATTTATTCATTCATTAAAATTTAAACTGTATCATAATAATACAACAAGTAAATGGCAGGAATGATACATAAAGGGATAGACAAAGACAAGTACTCAAATAACAAATTCACCACCACCTTCTTTTCAGACGCCTGGGAGGATTATAGGGAATTGACGAGGTTACTAGGAGTGAGTTGGAATAATGTTTGTCATGAAAACATTGATATCGGATTAGGGCCAAATCAGCAACAAACACGACATTAAGGTCATTAAGGATTACTTTGTTCGCCACAAAGTAAGGAGTATTTAGGGTTTCACGACGGATTTCAGATTGGATACGAGAGGAATCCGATGGCTTAGTGGAGTGCCAAACCTCTAATACTTAAAAGGAAGCAAGTTAATGTACCATTACGACAGAGAACCTGCTTATACGATTTAAGAACATATACCTATTACTATGTATCCACCGATGAATAAAAGGCATCTTCAACACTCCAAGAATTTTTTCTTAGATACCTACGACATGCCTGCACCCGAAGGCGGCTTATAAGGATTTCTCGGTTTCTCCGGCATGGCGTCTCAGTGGAATGGAAAGGAAATGGGTCAACAACCTGGAGCACTGGATTCCTACAAAAGGTCAACCATCCAATGCACTTGCCTCACGAGGATTCGGCCAAACAAGGAATACGTTTAGGTAATTTGAGAAGAGATGAAGAAGCTTGGTAAATCAGTAGGCTATGTTATTTCGGTATGTAAAAGGATGATTCGACTTTGCTGTATTATTTATGTAGGATGGTCGACTGTAGTTTTATTAGAATAAAATATGTGTATAGTATAGTCGACATTATTTTTAACTGTTGTTGAAGTTAGATTGATACAACTTGTCAATCTGCTGAATAAAAGCTGAAAAAAATGTCCGATATTAACGCTTATCATGATTTTTTTTTTTAAATTTATGTAAATGCAAAAGATTGCGTATTTTTTTAATAGAATTTATAATTTTTACGTAAAAGGCATTTTTTTCAGTAATGGCCACATTTTTTTTATTATGTCGAATACATATCCCATAAGATAAATTTCATAAAAAAAAAAAAAAATCGAAAATTACGAAGATCCTTTACCGCAATAGGAATATACTCGTAAAACTAGAGTGTAATTTCATTGATATTGTTATATATATGCATATAAGTTACTAAGAATGTATTGTTAATATTTTTGTTTATTATATTATTACTAATTTTTTTCTTTTTTTTTTCTCTCTGTTGGAAGTTTTTTATACATTTTTTCTTTCATTGTAAATTATGATTCTCCAGAAATATATTTAAATTTGTACAATTATTTTTATTTGAGACTGGCCTATTGGTACATCATGTCTATTTTGTGAAATGTAGCAAATTATACAAGAAATAAATTAAAAAAAAAAACTAGTGTTCCTAATAATATTCCTTAAATTTGTTGATTTCTTTATCATCCTGTCTTTTTCCAAAATTTTGAAAGTAATTAAATTTAGTTTACAAATTTAAGTTTTGATGGGAAATTAGGAAACTATAAATTAGGAACAGATAGTCGTATAAATCGTTTAAAACTTTTTTTTGCTTTGAAAAAAGTATTTTAACTTTTTATACATCGGTATATATTTGTCTTTGACACTTTTTTTGGCTTTGAAATATTTATATATATGTATTTTTTTTTTTTTTACTAATATGTTTGGATTTTGTACCTCCAAACCATTATTTAACAAATACTTCTGCTTAAAAGCATTAAAAGCTAATGTATTCGTAATTATATAAATTACAAAAAAACATTTATTTTTTCTTTGGTATTTATTTATTTTGTTCTTTACAAATCGGTATGGATTTTGTATTGCCGAATAATTATTATTATTCAAATTTTATATTAAAGAAAAATCTTTAAAAACTCATGAACTACAAATTGCATAAAACCTTTTATTTTTTCTTTAAATAACATTTATTTTTTACAAATAGCTATTTATCATTTATTTTAAAGGTATTATTTATCACATTGTAATATTCTAAAAATAATCATTAAAAACTTATGAATCGGAAGTTGTTTCAATTTTATTAGCACTTTTATAATTTTACTACAAACTTAAAACGCATTTTTTTTTTTTTTGAAAATTAATATGCATATTATAGCCAAGAATATTTACGAAATTCTGTAGTCATCGTTCGCAATTCCAAAATTGTTCCGCATTGTCCTAACTTTTATGAAAGGTTACGATTGAAATATAGGAAGGCATTAAGTACAAAATACTAGAGGCATTTTGCCGTCTCTCTCAGAAAATTAGCCCGCTAAATTATCGTGGAGCGGGATGTGGGTTATTAGACCCTAACTACTGGCCTCTAACCCGCGGGTCACGAAAACAAGGCTGCCTCTATAATTATAGCGATACGCTCGCAGAGATAGCACGGCTGCCTTGCCGAAGCGTTTTACGCAACTTCCGTGACACTTGTAAAACCCCCTACTGATAACATTGATAAACACGTAAACCGCCGTATCGTGTCTCGAACCCGCGCCAGTTAAAAATTAACGCGTCTGTGTATCGACATAGCCTCCAAATATTTACCATTCCTCTTAAGGAGAATTTCTATGTTCTCTCTGTATGTACAAGAGGCAGCTAAATACTGTTTTGCATATTCTATACTCGGGGACTTATGAATTAAACATCTACAATGGGAGAGTGGGATACTAAAGATTTTATTTTATTTTTAAAAATTAAATTATCTCTCTAAAGATATATTAATATATATCTTATGCGATTCATTTAATCGTCATATATACTAGCAACATGACACGAAAACTAGTTCATATGATTAACGAGGTACGAGCAGTAATAAATAAACTGTAAATAGCTTTTATGATTATTTTTTTCTCATAAGATTATAAAGAATTAAAGTCTGTAAATATTTTATAAAATGAATATTTAGAATTATGCTAGGCGACTTTAACTCAGCTACCATAAAGGAATAGTGTTCCAAACTAATGAACTGGACTATTAATAATACATTGTATAAGATTCCTACCAATGGTTGAGAATATGTGAACCTGTAAACAATTTATTTTTTAATTAGATCTTCTGTAACACTACTTAAGACAATTTAGTATACTACACTTCTAATGGATCTTCCTGGACCTCTCATAACCTTTTTATAGGTTGTATCCTTAATAGGGGTAAAAAACCTGGAGCTTGAGCGTGATTTCGCAGTAACGTTGTACTAGAAACATTATGTCACTATGATGTACTGAGCCCATGACTCTTAATGGTGGTGATAAAGATAAGGTTATCTTTAGATATTTATAAATCATTATTCCAAAATTTGTATCTTTCTTTTCCATAACTAAATACATCTCTATGCTTAGGACATAAACATGGCCAATTTTTTGAGATATCAACTTGAAACCACTTACTGAAATGACTAATGATCCCTCAATTCTCCTTCCTAATGTTCAGACATCTCGACTGATGCAGGAGTCCATTAGAAGCGGCACTAAGGGAGAAAATGATTTGTATTAATAAAGGTGATTGGTGATAGGGAGATGCAACGGGGCTCCTGATTGGTCTGATGAAACGGCCAATGAATACAGATGACCGGCAAAAACAACCCACCTGTCTGCTTGTTCCTCTCTTCTAATTCGTCTAATTATTCTCCAACTTAATAAGGGCTGGAGGCAATGGAGGCTAAATTGTTAATGGCGTAGTTACGGAGTAATTTAGTCCGCAACGCGCTTATTACGTTGCAACTTAGTTTAAGAGAGTGTGTATAACGCTGAGTTGTTGAGCTAATATTCCAGGGTTCGAATACAGCTATGGTTCTAAATTATCTGTTAACAGGCACAAATGAAGCATGTGGGATCTGTAGATCCACGTTGAGGTTCGTCCTGTCTCTATAAATTGGGAAGAAAGCAGTCCATTAAGTGTGATTTAAGACAGATCAACTCCCTACACAACACTGGTCCTATTTATTAACAGTACAGTCCTTACAATATACGGAACCCAAAAACCTGCACATGTAGCGGTAGTTTAATTTTTTTTAAACTATATAGACACTGTGGAATAGCAGATCTTTCTGGGATTCACCCAATCTCTATAAAGTAGGTACTGCTAATTCGAAGATTAATCTACTAGTGATTGAATGTGATCTCGGACAAATCACCTTCCTGCACAACAGTACAGTCTTTATCATGTGCTATACCCATGATTCTTCTAGTACTACTTTTTTTTTTATATGTACAAGGCTATACAAGCACCATTGTTCCACGAAGATTCAAACACTCTACAGCAGTATACACCAGGAAACTGTATAAAAAAACCTCTCGATGTCTCAAACCAAATGTAGAAAACTACAGCACAATTTTACATTTGCTCAAAGTAAGAAAACATTTGTGAAAAATATAAGAACAATTAGTCAATTGGAGACCGCAAGTAACTGCAATAAACACTAGACTCAGACAGACTTGGCTATATAGATCTTTGGCAGATGTTCAAGGTACTTGCCTTATTCGTTTTAATTGGCTTCCACCTACTGTTTCTTGTTGTTTATTTTTCACCGTCTGTTTCTTGCACGATATTTTAATCCGACAAGGAATTATAATGCATTAGTTATGTATGTAATAAATTACAGAATGTATTCCATCCGAAAACACGCAAAAAATAAACATTTAGTGTTCCGGTGAATTAAAAAAAAAACTTGTACGACAGCCCATGAAGGGTCATGGGTTACGTACATGGAAGAGACTGTTTCTAAACCAACGGTAGTGCAGGAAAGTGATTTGTCCAAGATCACGCTCAACCAGTAGGTTTCTTCTCACCACATTTAGAATACAGCACTTATAAGAGGCTGTGTGAGCCACAGGAGGGTCTTAAGATCCATTATTTAACATCCATATTAAATCAATTATCTGCCACTGCCCGATTTGAATCCGGAACTTTCAGCATAGCAACTCAGCGCTCTAAACATTCTCATAAAAAAAAATAATAAGTCCTATCATCAGAATTTAAGAATACACATACACAAATCTAAACGATTCAGAAATAATTCAAGTTTATCAGGAAATTCGAGACTCAATTAATAACGATATCACTTTGACGGTGCGATTAATCACACCACTTTTATATAACAACTCGACAAATATTTACACATCAATGAATACTCGAAGTAGTCATTGGAAATATCTCTGAGTTCTGTTCGTTTTATTTAATTTTTTTCCTATAAAAGAACTTGTATACAAAAAAAAGTGTATACGTTATATGAGGAAGAAATTGGTCCGGGTTGAGGTCAGAAAACTCCCTAAACTAAGGAGAACTATTTATTTTAAACCCAACGTTTCGACGCACATTGCAGATCTTCTTCAGTGTTGAATATACAAGATACACAACCAAGAACTGCGAGAATGATGCGATTTCGGTTATCTGAAAGCAGTTAAATCTCTCTGGACAAAATCTGACTTATTGCTGTGGAGCTGTAGATATAAGCTCAACTAATATTAAAGAAGATATGTATATATTATAAGTTTTAATGACCGAGAATTATGTAATTTTAAACGTGTGTTTTAATTACAATGTAATATAACAATAATGGGAATACATGTAACAATGGGATAATGACTTGAAATTTTTTTTCTGCTTACACTATATTGAAAAAAGAAAATCTGAATTACAAAATATGTACATGAAGATTGCAGATATACAATTTGATCAAGGAGTACAATTAAAAAAACGTTTGTATAATTTGTAAAATGGCGGACATGAGGCACTCCCTAGTATTTATAAAAAACCAAAATACAAACAAAAATTAATTAAATAAAATCACAATTTACGTCACACAAATTACCATTTATTCATTTTTTTCTTATAACACTTTATTAATAACGATATTCAATACAAATTAACATTATTTCTTACATGAAAGCCTAATTGGAAACTAATTGGCCCGTTAAATATTAAAAAAACGTTAACCTCGAAATTATTGAGATTAGAACAGATTTTGAATAATTATCTATTTTATACGATAGATATAATGACAGAGTTTAATTCCGTCCTAATCAATGGCACTTCAATAATAGGAAAGTTAAAATAATCAGTGGAATTTCCATGTTAGAGAGAGAGAGAGAGAGAGAGGGGTTTAAAAATAAAGCTTTTTTTTTTATCTGCTGATGCTTTTGTAGTCATAAAAAAAAAATTGTAATCACGTTTTTTATTTATTATTCCATTCAAAACGAAATTATTGAAGTTTTCCTCACTTAACTGGGCCTTGACATTTTATTTGGAATGCTACATTTTATTTTAATTCGTGCCATTAAAAACTAATGAGTTCAAATATAAATAAAATATAAAAAACACTACCAGTTTTTTTAAACATAATTAAAATGTTAGTCTAGTAAAAAAAAAAATTGTATAGGAGCTGTAAAAATTGTATAACCCTGGAGATCCTTCTGTTCAATACATGGTAGATAATGTACTGGTTCTGAGACAATCGTTATACAGCGAGCTGCTTGTCCAAGATTAAGATTAGTCGCCAGATTTATCCCCAATTAAAAGTAACGACGTTATAAAGGCTGAGTGAGCCCCAGGATATCCCACAGGGCCCATGTTGTTAAAAGATAAAACAGTATCTATGCATAGGTTGTCGTTTCGAATTAAATCACAAGTTTTAACCTTCCATTCGTTTCCTTTTTAATACTCTCCAAAAATACAAGAATGTAATGGCGTTGTAAAGGTTGGTATCCCTGATATTTTTCTCGGAAAATGTAAATATCAGTATAGAAAAAAATACATAAATAAAAAATAGAGTGAAGAAAAGAAGTTGGTTGCAAGATTGAGGAGTAGGTAATATTGTTATTTGTGAGGTGCCTTGAGTTGACTGCTTTCAAGAAACTTAACTTTCTCTAGCTCATTGTGAAGGCATGAGCTTCCTTTTATTCATGTCTTCAGAACTTTAGCGTATTTTAGTTGTTATTTTGCGTTATTTGTTATAAATTTCATCCCATTTCCATTTAATTTCATTAATTAATTTAATTTAATGTTGTCATCAAAAAGGATTTTTTTTTAAAAAAACCTTCAGATCATGTTATGTTCGGTTATTGGTTTGAGTGGTAATTTTAATATTTCTTTTGTTTAAAAATTAATTTATTTTATATATCAGTTCCCCAGTTTGTCGCTTCGAGTCAGAAGTTTTAACTTTTCATTCGTTTCCTTTTCAGTATTCTCAAAAATGAAAATAAAAATAATTCTATCACGGACTATAAATAGATTGGAGAACCGACGATTACCTATACTTCGAAATGTTAGATGGAATATTCATTTCTTAATGAAATGATTACCGAAATATACACTTTTCCCTTAATTACACTATTTTTTTCATACTAAAATTCAGGATTATATTTACTTTTGAGAATAGTAAAAAGGAAACGAATGAAAATTTAAAACCCGTGACTCAACTCGAAGCGAAAAACAAACTACGGAACTGATACCAGAAGCTGTTTTTAAAAAATATTTTACTAAGAGGAAACCGATGAAATTAAAAAGAAATCAGACCAAGCAAACATTAAAGTTTAACAGGAAGCAATCAATTGATTCTTTCTTAATTTGTATTTCATGATTTGATTCAGAAGTATAAGGAAGTCTTGAAAAATGATTATTACATGACACAATCTGATTTCTTGAGCCTTGAATGAGTTGGATTAAACTTGAACCATCTTGATACCTTGTAGCATTCCTTCTAATCAACGTTTTTTAATCATCATTCATCATAAAGTACTCAAATAATATGAATACGTAATTTTCATTATCAACTCAAGGAACAGGTTTAATTGCGTAATTATAGTAATGTAAAATAAAAACCCTGTACCACTGGAACCCATAGAGGGTCTTGGATTCTTGGCAGAGAGGATACTTCAGAGATCAAGATCAACTGCCACGTTTCCCCCATGAAGGGTACCCATTTTAAATAGGCATTAGTGAGGAGGGTCTGCAGGTCCCATCCGTCGCTTTAAACATATAAATTATCTGTCACAGCTGGATTTTAACCTTTAGTATAGCAACTCAGTGTTCTATACACTTAACTACCCCTCTTCTATGCGAAATTTTAAAAAATTTTAAGAAATTAAGTAATATTATCAATGCAGGAAGGATAAAAATCAAGTATGCATTAGAACTAAAATTACTAAAAATGCAAGTAATTTATCCATTTACTTATCTAGCTAAAAGTATTTAAAGAGAAAAAAATAAAAAGTACAAATCACATTTCGATTGGTTTAGAGACGGAGGGAAAACACACAAGAACAAACACGCCAAACAATAACAGTTGCTCCAAACGTTTTCAAATATTTACACGGAGAACAACCAAACCCTAAAAATATTCCCGTCTAGTCATGTTTCAATTATTACTAATTAATATTTGAAAATGTAATAAGATACACATCAAGCATAACACTAGCATGGCCTCCAACAGTTGGGTATCGAGTGGTCGACTCAGCATTTTATTTACATTCTCACCTTTATTTGTTCAAGGTTAATCTGAACAAATACTCGGTCCGTGTAGATAGCGAAATTATATTTGAAGGGATAGGATAGTTACATAAGGGCTAAGATTATTGCATAAATAAAGGTATAAAATTAGCAAGGATAATTCACGTTAAGAGTTTCAACCAATTCATTAAGTTGCAAGAGATAATTCATAAGTGTTAAGCAAAATGTAGAAAGAATGTAGTTTATAACTGCCATAAAATTATTTGCATAGAACTATGCAAACAAAAAGTTAAGTAACATGTGTGATCTAGAGTTAAAATCAATAAGAAAATAAAAAATGTTTTTTATAAAATAACGGATTTTTTATTTATTTTATCTACAAGCAATGTACTCTTATGAAAATTAAATTAAAATAATGTATATATATCTATAGCCCCGGTGAATAAGTGTTCATTTTTTTTTCTTCCAAAAATGAGTTTTTTTTTAACTTGAATAACGCACATGGCATAGTCTTAAGGTCAGAATACGTTAAAGTAAGTTGTAGAACCTTTCTTTAGTTCTCATGCTCAAATTAGTTATAAACGCCTTAATTAGGGGGTAACAGTTCCGCAGGCTGTCACTTCGAGTTAAGTAACTACGTTTTAACTTTTCATTTCAATACCTTTTTTAATGCTATTGAAAATAATTTTTTTAAATAAAATTTATTGACTGCAGCTCCCCGATTTTTAATATTTTTAAGGTATTTCCAATCAACCATGTCCACATCGACAAAAACCGCGTGTGAAGCTTGAGAAACATTATACAGTCTTATGGCCAGAATACGTTAGTGACTGTAAGTCGTACAACTTTTTTTTTTTTAAATACTCAAACTAATTAAGAATCCCTTAAGTAGTGTTTATGTTAATGTAAATTAATAATATGTTAAAGGTCATTTATTTATTAAATTTTAATATTATTGAAAATGAAGTATAAATATTATTTTATAGATAAAAATAAACGCTTAGTTTCATACAATCCCCTAAATAATAAAATATAAACCGGTATGTAATGCTAAGAGATTGAGAAACGCATATTATATAGTCTCATGGTCAGAATACGTAATTAGGACTTTTTTTTTTGCTCGAATGTTCAAATTACTCATAAAGCCATTAATTAGCTATGGTTATTAGACGAATGGAAGTACACGTGGTTAATAGCTCACACGTGGAGGGAAAGTAGGCTAATTACCGGAAGTCACTGGATTGTCGTTATTAGAGGATATTGTTCCGTATGACTCGGATATTGGAGATAATAAGAGTTAAAGACGTATAGGGGACGCGTCATCGTCAAGACAAATGGCGGATAGGAAATAATATTAGGAAATATTTACCGGATGGCGAGCCGCGGCGGCAACTGCTGCTGCTGCATTCATTCCTGCTGTAGGGTACATGTTACGTCAGAACATCACTGGACACTCTCCACACACTCACTCACCACAGAACAGCACTCAGGGGAAGGCACCACTCAACAACTCAACACGAACTCACGGCGAAACTATCGACTCTGACTCTACGGTGGCTGGCACTCGACTGAGCTCCCCGCTTCCCCTACTCACTACCCCCACCACTCAGTCTCGCCTCTTCCCCTCCGGCGGCACTCGCCTCGACGAGCACGCACTCTTCTTCCCTTTGAACCGAAAAAAAAGAGAGAGAGAGAGAGAGAAAGAGAGAGAAAAAAAATGGAAGGGGAAATGGCCGCCGTACACTTCCACCCCCGCCAATAACACAAAAGGTCCCTCCAATTTTTCCCCTCTCGCTCCTCGCATCCCTCCCTATCGCTCCCTATCCCTCCCCCCCCCACCTCCCACTGATTTCAACCCCCTGTCGGTTTGCACAAATATGGCAGCCGTATCAAGGGCCCGACCACCCTGATTACCAGCCTCACTAGTCTCCCCCTCCCACCGCCCGACAACACTTCCCCGCACACATTTTTCCCAGCGGTAAAAACCCGGCTCCACGTGGAGCCCGCTCGGCTCCTAGGAAACCGACCAATCAGAATGCCGGAAAGCTACTGGAGGGGGTTGACGCTCTCCTAAGCCACGCCCATTTTCAATATAGAAAGTACAGCGTCAGGCGGAGCAGCTCCTAACCATCCGACCAATGGGATTCCTCCTGCGTCCAATCACCTCCCGTTCCTTGCTCGCGGTCGACTCAAGCCACGCCCAGTTCACTGCTCCACGTGGAGCCCTATTCCTCTCAATAGCGGTCCCACACACACAGACTGAAAAAAACAAAAAAAAAAAAACAGTAAGGATGGATTTTCGCTGCCTCCAGTCAACTGTATACTGGTGGAATATAATAATAATAAAAAGGGAAGATATATCTCGGGATCCGGGTTTAAAGAATTCCATATTAAGCAAAATTCTTTATTTCGCCCTGGCAAAACAGTTATTTCTTTTATTTTAAACCGAATATTTTTTCTCGACAATGAGTGACCATTGTTCCGGAGCGAGATATAAAAAAAAATTAAAACGGAAATCTGCTGGAATACAATTGGGAATGAATCACAATTTATATATTTTTGAAAATATTATTAAAGCATCAAATACCTCAATACAAACCCTCCTAACTCCAATCAAATATACATTTGTATATATTTAATACCTGAATTTGAAATTTGTTCGTACTCATAATTGACTTTTTAATTTAAGTTATAACTAAAAATAATAATAATAATACCACTACAGGCCATGAGGTAGAACGGTTGTACAGGGAAGAGATTTGTCCTAAATTAACCTCAACCATATTTCCCCTAATATAGAAATAGAAAACTTGAATCTAACTCTTTATAAATTATCTTTTTAATTTAAAAAATAAGTATAATATTTAAAAAAAAAAAATTAAACTTATAGAATTGATATTCCTTCCTGTATAAATTGTCTTTTTATATACAACGATTTATGTAGGAGAAAACATATAATAAAAAAAAACTGTACCACTACAAACCATGGAGGTTCAGTACATGGTAGAGACAGTACTGTTTTTAGGATTACGGCTTAGAAAACACTCAACCGTATTTCCCCTAATTAAAGGTAAAGTTTATAGAGGTTGGGTGAGCCCCAGGAGGGTTTTCAGATCCCACAGGGCCAATCCCCAGCGATTAACAGATTAAATAAATTATCAGCGACAGCTGGATTAGAACCCGTTTGAACTAATGCTTTTATAATCCCATGATGATTAAATAAATTATCACCTCCCAGCACAACCGTTGTTCAAGAAACAGTACACATTCTCCACCATGTACTGAACCCCAGACCCTTCACGGGTTGTTTTGGTACAGGAAAAATATATATATATATAGTCTGACAAGATTTCTATATTATAACTGACCTACAGTCCTGTGTAGGATGAAACGGGCGTGTGAAGTCAGAAGGCTCGAAAAGGGATGAATCAATAAGGGCGTATGAATGCGAGGGGGACGTCATTGGGAGAATAACAAGTCTGTAGTTGTCGATTTAGGGTTCGATGGGGCTTGGTGGTCGCTAATAGAGCCTCTCTTTAGCGGTTAGTGTGTTTGGCATTCGGTTCCTAAGCCTTTTTGATATGTTAAACATTTTTATTTATATTAATTATATTAAATAAATAGGATATTAATGAAAAACACGCCTTACAAACTAGTAAAATAGTGTAAATCTGCTAACTTTAAAATCAATTAATTATCTCCTAAGTGGTCTTTAGATAAGAATATGATAAAAAAAAAATTAATTTTTTCTGATGGTACTAGATTTTTTTTTAATTTTCAATATGCTGAATAAACGCGACCTGGTGTTTCGTTGATGGCATCCATATATATTAATATAAGTTTTTCCAGATACTGCAGTATTATTAAGAATAAAAAAAAATATTTTAAGACATTTAGATACAAAAATATAAATTACAATATTTTTTAAACATTAAAAAAAATATAATGTAAAATATAAAAATAAATATTTTACTGTAGAAATCGAAAAATTTGGAAAAATAATCAGTAGGAAATTATCGCACAAAGTTACATGGCTAATGACAATTTCTTTTAAAATTAATTTTTTAATGATTATTTTAATAATATTTATTTTATTAATTAGATTTTAGTTTATTAAATTATTGAAATTATAGTTACTATTTTTAATTTATATTAATCATGTTTGTTATATATATTTTTTCACCAATTCGTTAAATACTTAACTATTAAAAATTAAAGGAGTACATAAATAATTACTTATATTTTTTATATAAAGAGAAATTTTATATAGATAAATAATATCGCTTTTATATTTGATTTTATTTTATAAGATTCATTTTTCTTTCTTTTTTAAAAAAGTAGTTATAATATCATATTGTATTTTTTTTTCATAAAAACCGATATTTCCTTTTTAATTTATAATTTATTCTTGTATTATTACATTTTACTTATGTAACCTCTAGAAGTCTGGTATCATACCATTTATATCTATAATTAAACTAGTTTTTTCTAAATCTTTCATATTCCAACCTTTTTCTATATTTTAATCTTCTCATTTTGTATCTTTCTGTTTACCTCCTCATTTTTCTTTCCCTTTATATTGCGTATACATTTTATCCTTTCTGTACATTTATTTTCTGTATTTTATATTCGTTTTCTTTAATTATTATATCTGTCACTATTTTAATTTCTGTTCATCATCTGTAATTTTATTATTATCTGTCACTACTTTAATTTTAATATATTCTGTAACCACTTTAATATTCGTTATCTTTAATTATCATATCTATTCACTATTTCATCATATCTAGTCACTATTTTAATTTCTACATTATATGTCACCATATTCTTGTTACTGCAACGTTTTTATATTTTTTTCTGTTTGTTTCTCTCTCTTAGCCCTGAAGATGGCCTACATTGTAGTCGGCACACAATAAATAAGTATACACTTATTAAGGTGTTTTTATTGACTGCACCCCTAACTATTTCTTCCTTACATTAGAAGTTACAGTCAACCATTTCTTCTCTCTAACAGGAATAAGATATAGTTTGTTTTGTTCCTTAAATCGATGCATTTTTTTTTTATGACTATTTTTTCCTTTTTTATGTATTTATATGAAAAATATAAAATAAAATTTAGAAGGAGCTGGTATCCTAAATATGCTCACGAGAGGAAAAGTATGAGGGTTTAATGAAGAAGAGACTCCTGACAGATTGGTCGAGATTTCCTCTGGCACTGGCTCAACCAGAGACTCATCACAACTAAGACAAAAATATCTTCTCTTCTGGGATGTTTTATACCGATTGTCACCTCTTGTCTCTGAATTATATTTTAAGACCTAATTAATTTTAATGTCTGAGAAGAAATGATTAAATTAGCTCAAGTATTAAATTTTATCGACCGCGAAATAGTAAAAACTAAAAAAAAAAATCAGAACAGTTTGATTTATTTCTCTCTAAAAAAAAAACTATTAATACTATAAAAAAAAAATCTTATTTAAAATTGAAGAATATTCTAACATAGATATGGAACATGAGGAAAAGACGACTTACATAATGAGGCTTCACAATTACAGATTTACAAAGAGAATAGTAAAATACTTAGCATCCCTTGTTAATGGAGGGGAATGGATCCAAACTATTAAGAAAGACTTGGAATTAGCCAAAATTACTAATGAAGGCATAAACACAAGACACAATTTTAAACTTAAAGTTAAAAATGGGAGGTGAAGCCAGGGACTAAAGCGACGAAAACAGGAGCACCAGGCGATTCCTAGGTTTCATAGAATCCATCTCCAACCCATAACAAATTAAATTAAAGGCTAGCCAGAAGTGGCATTTAAGCCAGGGATTTCGGCATGGCAACTCAGTGCTCTACCACTGAGTCACTCAGCTTCCTAAATAATATTAATTATTATTAAATTATGTCAAATTTACTCGCAACAGAACTAACTATTTTTTAAAAGATGGATATTTTTTGAGAACCCTCTCCATTCAATTTTGAAGAGCTCTGTTTGAAAGAAAAAAAAATGATTTGTACAGATCGTATAAAGTGCTCATTCAGATTACATGTCTCAAGTGTCGCGCGTTTCCTCACAGGTTCAAATAAAAAGTGTTGAGAGCATTTGTACAGAATAAATAACATTGAAAAAAATATATATACATAAGTTTAAAAACTAGGAAATTGTAAATATAAGAACGACTTAAAATTTATTTTTTATCAATAACAGTTTTGAATTTAAACGCAATATTAGCTTAATAAATAAGAATAGGATATGGATAATTTTAAACAAAACTTAATTATCTAATAAATGTTAATAACAGGAAACTTTTGTATTTAAGGGGTGGGGTTCAATGTACTCAGAGTAAATCTGATAACTCACACTTAATTATAAAAAAAAATGTATGCTTTAAAATTTTCATGTTATTTTTTTAAAAATAATATTAATGTCCCATTTCTCTTTTATGATGTAATATTTTATCGACGTTGCTTAGCAACGAATCGAGGAATCAATTTATGTTAATTCTTTTGTCGTGCCGGATTAGTTAAATTATAAATATTTTTAAAAATTGGATAGTCACAAAGTCACTGTCCTTGACCTCTTTAAGCCGTTACGCAAAATATAGCAATGTTTTTGAATTTAAATGAATAATGGAATGCATCGATAAAAACAAGCTATAGCTTTTTCCAATATATCAGTTTTAGGACTGTTATTTCAACAGAGATTGCAATGAAATAACATTTTTCACAAATTTTTCTAATAAACAATATTTTTTCATTTTAATTCATATATATAGTACACTGGACTGCAATCTTTTAGTAATTATAATCAAGCAAGAAAACCAGTTTCCACTCTAAGCAATTAATTATTATTTAAAAGCGTTGGTAACAATTAATAAACCAAATATAGCTAAATACCTCTTATTTATGAACTTAATAATAATAAATTAATAAATAATGAACTTTTACATTTATCATCCTAGGGATCAACTTATACCCCATGGTCAAATGTTGGTCTAAGAATGATTTAAAACTTTTTTATAATTATTGGTCAGCTGTACTGAATTTTTAAATATTTTATTTTAAAGAGAAAAGGTATGCCCCCGGCCGGGATTCGAACCCGGAACCTCTGTCTCTCCGTGACAGCGCTCCAAAAAAAAAAAAAATATATATATAGTCAATATCTGAAAACAATACCTAATGGGTGGGTACTCATATTTTAATAGCCTCGCTAGATGGGTACCTTCCTAGGTACCTACAAAATAGGTCCTAAACTGTACTGCAATTTCTCAATAATATCGGGATATTTCTACTTAAGCATCAAGTACCTTCTTAATTATGTATTCTTAACAATTAATTAAATGAATATTTGTATGATTTTTAAAATGGGATTTATACATTTTGTATATATTTTAAAAAAATGTTCCATTTTAGTCTTTTTCAAAGGAATAAATATTAATAAAATATAAACATAGACACTAGAAAAAATAAAGTCCGTGGGCGAAACCATAAATGATAAATATTATAAACCATAAACCATAAATATAAATGAAGAAACAAAATATAAATACTACTTCTATATACTATATAAACCTGTTTTTCGATTTTTTGCTGCACGTTTATTAATTTTGTAAAATTCCATTACTCTTCTAATAAAAAATCGACACACGACGAAACTAAGTATCTAAGATGAACGTAGTATACTATTAATTGAACTTATTTCTGCAAGTATTTGGAATGCTATAATTAAAACAATTAATTTTCTCAAATATTAAAAACCGAAAAATTACAATGAAACTGAATACCCACTCGTATTAAAATAACCACAGATTTTCAATAAAAATATTTATTAGCTTATTAAGTTTCGAAATTTTACATAAGGAACGAACTTGCAAACTCATTTCTTAATAACTTAAACAAACGACAAACCAACAGATTAATTCAGAAAGTGAAGTACAGTGCAAAACAAGGGGCTTATAACTTGAAGAGAGATCTTTCTTAAGTAGGTTAATTAAAGAAACTGAGTCATGATTTTTTTTGTCATTATTTTCTTTATGCATTTTGATTATTGCAAATTAATATTTAAATAAAAAAAATTATCACTACTATATAGACTTATATTGCTTTTTAAAATACATTACAGTAAAAAATCATATACAAATACATTTTATATCTGGATATTTTCTTAATTCTTTTTTTAATTTAAAGAAAATAACCAGCATAGAGTTAATATTGTTTAAAAAAAAATTAAATATGGCAGAGATTAATAAAAACAAAATTAGATACCATATTGTTTATTAATAATTACTCACATGCATGTAGTACATTTTAAAACGTCTTTTTTTGCAGTTATGTTGTTCATTCAACGTAATATGAACAGTTCATTAACATACTTATGCGAACTTATGGTTATAAGTTATATATCATAAGATATATGACGAACCATGCACCAACTTTTATCCTTACGGTCTCAACCTGAAGACAAAACTACCTCATTGTATCAACACACTTGATTCCAAGACATTGTGTGTGTGTAAAACAAACTTAATTCTAAACAATCAAATGTTATTTTCGTTTTATGAGTTACCGCGTGAGGTTGTACAGAATATATATATATATATATATATATATATATATATATATATGTGTGTGTGTGTATTATATGTTATGGTTCTTGAGTTTCACTCCTTCTTTAAACTTGTTTAGGCGACGTTTCGAGACTAGGTTAGTCTAATACTCATGCCCTAACAGTGTATACATATATATATATCCATATAGTGATACGAAGAGATCACTGACATCATTTGAGCTATTTGTGAGTGAATTTTTTTTTCTTATTTATTAAACACTTTATTTAGACATTACAATCTTCAAGTTATAGGCAATAAGTAATGGTGCTATGTAGCTACAACCATTTCATAACAAAACAAAAAAGTGATATAACCAAAATAAAATAACATATACATACGCAAACATATATACATGCGGTAATAAAAGGAAATTAATGCAAAAATAATAATTAATAAAGTCTAGATGGAAAATAATAAAAATAAAAATAAATAAAATATGTGAGTGAATTAATAAATTGTTTTCTGTATGGTTTTTTAGTGTTTTCGTCCAGTCATTTTGTTTATTGTCTTATTAAATTTAATTTAGTGTATTTGCCTTATTATTTTTGTTATTGCCTATTTAAAATTAACAGAAGAAAACTTCGGGAAAAGCCGTCTTTAAAAGAACCTTTGAAATACTTGCAGATGTTCAGAATAATTCTAAAGATGAAATTATGCGAAAAATATTAGCAAGTAAAGAAATGGAAATTTTTTCTTCGAATGTGTAGGGATAACATTTATTTTAGAAGGGGAACATGTCTAAAGGTGACTAGAATTAACATTTTATTATTACATTTTATATATTTCAATTTCAATTAATATGAATAAGAAGGTAAGTATCATCATTATGAGAATTATCAGTGTTCATGTTATAAACAATACCGGTTAATAGTCCCTGCAGACCGGCTAATACACACGTTACGACTAATACAATACACGGCTAATATGTTTTATTAGCTAACATAAAGGATTTTAAAAATCTCATTTTATTTTTTGGTGGACATATTGTTAAATTATTTAGTGGTAGATTTATTGCACGGTTAAAAGGATATTATAAAGGCTTGTCGTAGAGAGCTGAAAGAATTTAAGTGTTCATAAACGAACGTTGGCGGGCGACTAACAGACAAAAATTGGGGTCAATGGGGAAGTCAGCTTTGTTATCTCTAAATGGCTTTTTCACACGTTGTACCATCTGTTTTCACTTGTTTAATGTTGATTCATATCCACTTTAGCGACACTTTTAAAAATAATAAATACAAATAAATAAATATAATAGAATAGAAAAATAATTCTCTTCAGGGACCAGGCCCCTTTATAATAACAGATGTGTACAAAATTTAATGAATATATGAGGTTTGGTTTCAAAATCAGGTAAATCCATTTAAAAAAAAAATGTTTTTGTAAGTTTTTAACGCCAGAAATTATGTATTAAATATGTTTGCTTCTGCTGAATAACAAAAGATTCCATATCATTATTATAAAAAAACAAAACCCTGTACCACTACAACCCGTGAAGGGTCTGGGGTTCAGTACAAGGTAGAGACTGTACTGTTTCGTGGACAACGGTTCTGCAAGGAGGTGACTTGTCTAGGTCACGCTCAACCGCCAGATTTTTCCCCTTATTTTGGGTACCCTATTTTTATTATATTTTATAGAGGCTGGGTGAGCCCCAGGAGGGTCCTAGTTCCTATATGATCCATCTCCAGCTGCAACATACTAAATAAAAGTACTGCCTGCAGCGGGATTTGAACAAGCATTTCCGGCATGGCAACCCAGTGCTCTACCACTGAGCCACTCCGGTCCCTCCATATCATATTTATTAGAAATTATGCTACATTAAGTATCAATGCAGTTATTAAGTACACTATAATATAAATGCTATGTAAAGTATAAACTACAAAATTAGAAATATCCCTATTAATTTTTGCGCAGTATATATTGTTTAATTATAGTGACTAAAGTGATTTTTTAAATATAAATTCCCATTTTATTTATTTATTTGTTATCAACCATCAACTTGCCAGATATCGATATTTTATGATAAAAGTCAAGTATTTTATATCCAACATATTTTTTATAGTAAATTATATTTACAAATATAGATCATAAAAATTATCTGTAATTAATGCTTGAAGTGCATTGTTAGCAAAATAAAAAAAAATAGTAAAAATAATTTGTTAAATTGATTATTTTTAGTCCTGAAAAAAAAAAAATGAAAATGGATGTAACCGATTTTGAAACCAAACGCCTCATACTGTTTGGGAATTTAGGAGTCGTAGGAAAATGTTGGATTTGTTTTCAAATATCCTACAAAGAAGTGAAAAAAATCTGTTGATAAACCGTCTATTGCCAGAATAATAAGACCTAAAACTGAAAAATTAATTTTCATAAGCTTGAAAGATAAAAATATTAAAATAAAAATACAGAGAAAACAGGAGGAGAACTGGATAGCTTAGTGTGTAGAGTTTTAAGTTGCTAACCTGAAGATTCAGTTCTCAAATTCTGCCGTGGAAGATAGATTATTTAATGTGTTAACAGCCACGGATGGACTCAGGGGATCTAAAGACCCATTTGGGGCTCATCCAATCTCTATTCTGAGGGAAATGAGTGATTTGTTGATAAATCACCTTTCTGCAGAACCGTTGTCATAGATACAGTCCATTCTCTACTATATACCGAACGCAAGGCTATTTATGGGTTGTAGTGGAAGAGGTTCTTTTAAGATATTTTCATAATGAGAATACTTTTACCGGGAGGGGAATGGCTCAGTGGTAGAGCACTGAGTTTCCATGCCGGAAATCCTGGTTCAAATTCGGGCTAGACTTTTACATGTAGGACCTAGGACGCTCCTCAGGCTCATCCAGCCTCCATTAAGCGGGAACCCAAAATAAGGTGGAAAATCAGGCACTTCGTGGTTATTTACGATAAAATTACTTTTTTATTTAATAACTCTGTTCTTATTTTCAAGTTAATGAAAATTATTTTCTACTTTTTAATTTTGTTTCTTATAAAAGCGTGATCACCATTGTTTAAACTATTGTCTATTAAAAAACGATTGATATAAAATTAAAAATAAAAAAGGCTAGGCAAAAATGTATATCAGATAAAAATTTAATTTAACAATTAATTATTTAATTAACAATTTAAATTTGTTATTCATACCACGCATTAATGTAATAATATTGCCTACCTTTTTCAGCTCAATTTTTTTCGCAATCTTCCTGGGACGTACCATTGTAAAATATCGATTATTACTACTCAAATCAGTTATTATTACTTGTAGTGTTAAGGTATTCAAACTTTATAATTCTTTTTATAGATAAGTAATCTTTACAATAATAAACTTCTGGGATATCTTTAAAAACAATTAAAGACACTACAAACCCGATAGCTTGTTTGTGATCTATTATTTTTTGTTTTCCCTTGAAATCATAAAAAAACATACACTTTCTGTTGGGGTATGAAACGTTTTCATTTAAGATTTTAGTTTTTGATTAAAAATTAAATTAAAAAAAATATATGATCGGGCAACAATGTTACTCGATTTTTAACAACGAGCTTATGACAAAAATGTCCTCAAAAACTCAGAAACAGCATTCACCAAATCAAAATATCGAGAAATTTCTTTTTCCAATGCGATTTCCAACAGTATTCAGTGCAATACGAAGGTTTTCGGATCTACGAAACGACGATTTCAGATTATATAATGCCAAATTAACACGATAACCTCCTAAAATATGCATATAGCACTGTACTGCCAATTTTCTTTTTTACCTGTACCATTGCTACAACCCTTAAAGGTCTGGGGTTCAGTACATGGTAGAGACTGATCTGTTTATTGGACAGGGAGGCTCAAATCACGCTCAACCGCCAGATTTTCCCATAGGTATCCTCTTTATACAGGCTGGGTGAACCCTAGGAGGGTTCTAGATCCCATAGGGCCCATCTCCGGCTGCTATCAGATTAAATAAAAGTCTTGCCTGCAGCGGGATTTGAATAAGGATTTTTGGCATGGCAACTCAGTGCTCTGTACACTCCGCTCACTGTACTGCCAATAAATTACACAAAAATAGATGGTATAAGAAAGATAAGATGGCGTTTTGGAACCCAATCACTTAACGGTCAATAATCACAGCTGTTCAAAAAAATGTTCTTCCAACCAGTGTGCAATTTTTTTTTATAGTTTGTTAAGTAAACTAAACACGATCAATAACGTTTTTATAAAAATAAGAGAACTTTTGTTAACCAAAAAGACTACTCAGAAATTCATGTTAAAAAAAAAAATTGAAACATACCAATGTTCAAAAATATCCCCCCACCAATTTCGGGGACGTATAAGAATTTTTATACGTATGTTATGAGTATTTATATAAGTACAATAATAAAAAAAAATATATGTAGCTCTATGACCCAGTAGGGTCTTGGGTTTAGTACATGGTAGAGACTGTACTGTTTCTAGGACAGCGGTTGTGAAGTTAGTGATCTGTCCGAGATCACACTCAACCGCCTGGTTTTTCCCTCCAATTTAGGGTATCGGTATAATAATGGAATGGCAAGCAAAAATCTTTATTTTTCTTTGGTTTTTTAATTTGGTGTGGATTTTGTTAATTTTTTTTTAGTTAAAAAAGTATGATTATAACGTCAAAAATTCGACTTTTAAAAGAACCAGATAAAATAGTAGTTTTGGAATTAGTTTACGATTTATTATTAGTTTGAATAGTCCAAGTTGAGTAATTATTTTATTGCTTTTCAGCTGAAAATAGTTCAAATTGTTGAACTATCTTTAGTTCAGGATTACAATACAACTTCGTTGAACAGTATTTGATTTTTTAAGTCAGCGATAACCGATAAATTTCTCACATACCCTCCTTCTTTTCTGGGTTATGGTTTTTTTTTTAAACATCCCAACAAGTTAAAAAAAACATTACTACAACTGGGTCAGTACATAGCAGAGACTGTACTGTTTCTAGGACAATGGCTGTGCACCGAGAGATCATGCTGTTTCCGAGGACACAGAGCTCCCTACACAATTCTGCGAAATGTAGTTTCAAGATCAAACAAGGTATTCAATTGCAATTTTATTCGAAATTACATTTTTTTCCTAGGCTGACTTAGCCTTTCTAAATACAAGGCATGTTTATAAACCTGTTGAAGCTCAAGGCTGTTCGCCGATGACCAATTAGAATACCCCGATCATTCTGTTTGGCCTGAGTGATAAGTGGAGCTATAAATTAAAAACCACTCTAAGTGACGTGTATTTAAAACATTGATACATATGTATGCACATACATCAACGTTATCGGATAGCCTTCCTTGAACCCCCGCTATAAGAAATTCTTGTTCCAACATTTTACTTCTGGATTTATTTTGTATACAAACACACACACACACACTATGTATATATATACAAGTTATAATTCGTATGACTAAGGTGGATGGATATTCACATTCAAATCCATGATTTTCCTACATCTCCTAAATTCCCAAACAAATGCTTCGTAATCTGCTATAATTAATAGCTCATATCCATCAGAAGTAATAGATGAATTACTTCTTTTTCGCCTGAAGAATTCTTAATGCCGCCAATTAAGGGTACCCACAAAATAGAGATTGGGTGAGCCCCCGAAGGGTCTGTAGAGCTCCCAGGGTCTATCCGAAACTGTTGAAACATTAAATATTGTATCTTTCACAGCAGGATTCGAACACGGAATCTTCAGGTTAGCAACTTACAACTATACACACTCAGCTACCCAGCTTCCTTTTTTCTATGTATTTTTTTATTTTGGTATTGTATCCTATCAATCGTTCAATAAAAATTAATTTTACAGTTTTAGGTCTTAAATAGTGCAAATAACTTTTCTAACAATCTAATCTAACAACATACGGTAATTTTTTTATTTTATTTAAATAATTCATTGAAACATTACAATCTACTTGTGGGCAATAAGTAATGGTGCTATGTAGCATACAATCATTCCATAATAAAACTAATAAACAAAATAAAATAAATAAATCTATAAATAAATATATGCATGCAAAAATGATAATGAAATAAAGTAAAAAAAAAAAAAAAAATGAATGTACACATTACCCTATTTATAATTAAACGATAAATAAACAAGGTTTTTAACTACTTAATAATACATTTGAAAATGATTTCTCTCAAATTTATTTATTTATATGCTCTTCCCTATCCAAATCCAAACCCAAAGTTTTTTCTACACCTCCCAAATTCCCCAACAGTTGCTCTCTAATTAGTTATAATTAATAGCTCATATCCATCAGAAGTTAATTTTCTGGTGTTTTCATTTACTGCACCCCCAACTATTTCTTCCTTACATTAGAAGTTCCAGTCAACTATTCCTTCTCTAACATTTACACAAGTACTTTAAAATAAATAAAAACTAAAAGTCTTTATAAATAAATATAAACAAAATATAAGTCTAGTACTTATTTGGTGTTTTTTTGACTGCACCCCTCAACTATCTCCGTTCTCCATAAACTAAAAGGTATGTTCTGGTAAAGAAAAAAAAATGGAATAAAAATCTGAAAGAATTAATCTGAGAGAAAAAAAAAGATAAATAAAAGCACCATTATAAAAAATAATATCGTTTTAAGATGATGAACAGAAATTATCTGTAATTTTATTATATCTGTCTCTACTTTAATTTTATTATATTCTGTAACTATTTTAATATTCGTTATCTTTAATTATCATATCTATTCACTATTTTATCATATCTAGACACAATTTTAATTTTCTACATTACATGTCACTATATTCTTGTTACTGCAATATTTTTTATAGTTTTGTTCTGTTTGTTTCTCTCTCATAGCCCTGAAGATGGCCTACATTGTAGGTCGAAACGTCGGCACACAATAAATAAGTATTCACTTATTATGGTGTTTTCATTGACTGCACCCCATCTATTTCTTCCTTACATTACTTGTGTAAATATTGTATCATTCTAATAATGTAGCCCTAAGGATATGTAAAGGGCCTGGTCCCAGAATAAAATTAGATTTCTATTCTGCTCTCTCTCTCTCTCTCTCTCTCTCTCTCTCTCTCTCTCTCTATATATATATATATATATATATATATATATATATATATATATATATATATATAGATATAATATATATATATATATATATATATATATATAAGATAAATTGAATGTAGTGAGGCTTAAAGGAGAGGGATGAACTATCCAACTGACCATTAGCTCCACTGACATTTCTTAATTCTTTTTCCCCTTGGCCACTTGGGACCGTGGCTAAAGGCAAGTCGTGCCGCAACCTCACTTTTTCACATTTTATACGCCCTTGTTTTTTTTTCTTCTTTCTTTTTTTTTCTTTTTCCTTTTTCCTTTCCGCAAGGCCTGTGTGTAATCGGTGTAAACCTTCCACGAGCGTCTCCCTTACTCCGGTCGGATTGGTTTCCATTGTGTAGTCTTATGGGACCAAGCAATATTTTTCTCTTTCACGGTTCTTCCTAACAAGTCATGTGTATTCCCAATGTCCCTACACGCGGCTTTGAATAAATAAATAAATTAGTATTCTTTAAAAGAAGAAAAAAGATTATCGTATTAGTTTTTGGAGGATTACAAATAACTGACACGGCAATCTTTACTTTGTTAGAAGTTGGTCGAATTTTTTCAAGACTCTATTATACCGTTATAATTTCATGGATAGATAAACAATTAATTTGCCACATGTTAGACAATTATTTTATCTAATAACAGCTATATATAGATCCTGTATGACATATACCCACCCAGCCTGTAAAAAGTGGGACAAATCTTGTGTAATCTTGGACAAAACACCTCCCTGCATAACCGTTGCTCTAGAAACAGTATGGGTTGGAATGGTACAGGTATTTACAAATTTAAATAAAAGAAAGAATAGTAAAAATTAATAAAATAATAAATCTTCAGCACAAATAAAGTATTTAAATAGTAAAAAAAATGTATTTATCTACTTAACTTTGAATTATATACAAATACAAAAAACAGAGTATTTTATAATTTAATTTTGGTAACTGTATGTGTGTATGTGTCAATAAAGTGGAATGGGGGAAACTGGAGGTTAAGCGGGATTTTGCTCAAATCACCTCCATGCACAACAGTTGCCTTTGAAACAGCCTCAGATCAGTAGATCCCAAGACTCTTCATGGGTTGTAGTGGTACAGGTTTTTTCATATGCTAGACAAATTCTATAAGTTAACCATAACTTTATATTCTGATAATAAATATCCCAAAAATTTTATTAAATTTAAAATTTAAATAAGGCTAAGTTGTTAGGTTTTCTATTATTTTTTAAAATAACAACCGACACATAAATTAATATATCTCTTTATAGTAATTTATGTGACTGGGAGAGAAATGCTAGTCTCTGTTTTTCACAAATATACATGGGAGCTGAACTTGGTTTAGAGTTCCCTGTTTAGATAAATATTGTATAGGTAAGTATAAACATTTAAATAAAGCAAAGCTGCGAATGTATTTAAAATTTATTTATTTCTTTACTTAAGATATCCTTGTTTTGTTATTACACAGAGGGGAGTAGCTCGGTGTGTAGAATACTAAATTACAGTCCTGAAGATTTCAAATTCGGATATGATAGATAAATTAGTTAGTCTGTAAACATCCAGAGATGGACCGTTTGGGGCCTGGATACCTTCCTGGGTACAATCAGCCTCTATAAAGTGGGAACCCATAATTAAGGGAAACCTAGCTGTTGAGCGTGATCTCGGGACAAATCACTTTCCTACAATACCGCCCTCTACAGTCTCTACCACTTACTGAGTGGTTCAGAAGATAATAATACCATGTTAATGTCTTAGTAAGAAGCCCTAGAACTGTATCGGTGGTGAAAACGCGATACACACACCTCATGTCGGACAACTATTGTCCCGTAAGAGGAACCATGTCTCATTGCGCTACGCAATGACTACCCATTGAGTTCCCTAATACCCAACAGTTAACTATACTCAATGCAATTAATTTATTTAGATCTGGAATGAGGAAGTCCCCATTCCCATCAATTAGATGGCTCATTGGTCCACTTACATCTCTACATCTCAGTTCTAACCTCATACTCGACTTCTGTGTCTGGTGTCAAGAAGCTACTAATGTTATAGGAAATTCCCGTATGCTTATGTTATTAATTATTTATTGAGGCTTTCGAACTATAAGATGAAAATTAATTATCATTAAGTTTCAGATAATATATAACATCTTAGAGGAGGTTCTAAGCAATAAAAAATAATAATAAATCAATTAATTAATTTTGAAAGTTGCACAATTTTGCTTACTATTGAATAATACTGAAACTCTAAGAGGCTATTAAGGATTTAATTTTATTTTAAGAATTTTTTAAAAATAAATAAATAAAATGATGAACTCTCATATTAATTCTTAAGTTACGGATAGTACTACAAAATCTTAGAGAAAGGTCAAAGTGAATAAAATAATAATAATAATATAAATGATTAACTAAAATCTTGAAACTTCTACAATTCCGCCTACTGTTACTCTCGGAAGAATTTTATTTTATTTTAAGAATTTTTTTCAGGTTTAATTAAATAAATAAAATAATGAACTCGTATATAAATCATTAAAAATCCTTTAATTTAATTTTTGGTCATTTCAGTTTGTGTATGAAATAACAACAGAAGAGGTCCACATTATAATTTAAAAAAAAAAAACAACTAAAATTTCGGAATTTGTTCAATTTTACCTATTATTAAACAAAACAACCTGTCCCAATACAACACATGAAGGGTATTGGCTCCAGTAGTAGAAATAGACTGTACCTTTTTTAGGACAACGATGGTTAGAGAAGTAATTTGTCCTAGATCACTCATTTGCCCTCATTTTTGATACACACTTTACAGAGAGGCTGAGATTGCCCCAGGAGGGTCCTAGATCGCATAGGATCCATCTCAGGCTGCTAGCAGATTATATAAAAGCCAGACAAGTTTGGATTCGAACTCAGAACCTTCGGAAGTCTACATGATCACTGTAGCAGTTGAGACAGAAAAATAAAATATCGGATATTATTAATTAAATATGATGATTCCACTATGTTTTATCTTATATTAAAAGAAAATGTAATATCTGTTTTTATTGTTATTATACGACATTATCTTGTGTTAGTATGTTATTATGGCTTATAAATGCCAAGGTCGTCATACTTACTACCAAGGAAACACAATGGAAAGGCCAAAGCTATGATTGTTGTGAACCACATCGTATTATTTTCAAGAGCCAGTGGAAAGTGGAGTTGGATATATTCCCTCCTGAAGTGGTAAGGCTAAATCCAATCTTTGAATCTTATTTATAGAAGAAATATGAACGAGATGTTATAAAATAAGTTACATCCTATTATAGTATGTAGCTGAAAGGAAGATGTACCTTTAGCAGAAAAGTATTCTTCCAACCTATACGGAATGATGTTGACAATCCGGATGAAATTCCTATTGTAGCAGGCAATCTTAATGGTAGAGTAAGAAGAGACATGACTAACATACAAGGTGTAAAGAAGCGCTCTGACAAGAAGCTAGGTAAGCCCCAGGAGGGTCTCCAGATCTCAAAGGATTCCCAGGTGTTAACAGATTAAATAATTTATTTTCCACTGCCGGATTTGAACCCAGGACCTTCGGTACAGTAACTCATCGCTCTACCACTGAGCCACCAGGTCTCAAAAATAATCCATAAGTTTACTAGAATCAAGAGCCAAGGAGTCCATAGTGGATTACTTCACGATCCAAGAAGATTTGATGAATAAGTTAATGGAGATTTGGGCTTAATGAAGCCACGAAATAAAAAATCATCATGGGCTATTATGAACAAGATATAATTGGACCAGGTTAGAACTAATACAAAAAACTAAGAAAGTTCTCTCGCCGTTTCAGGCTACTCCAACACTTACTGGACAAACGCTCTAAGCTCCCAATCAATTACTAAAGACTCATATAAATGAGTATTGTGAGATTATTTGAACTTAAGAAGTAGAGGATTGGGGCTCCACTAAGCCATTCCTCTCGTATACAATCCTTCAAATCCGAAATCCTTCGTAAAATCCTTAATGCTCCTTACTTCATTACGAATAAAGTCTCTAAATTACCTTTTAAAGTTCATACAAGACTGAAAAGAAAAGAAACTGCTCGACGTTTTCGCCTACTTCAACATTTACAGGACAAACGCTCAAAGCTCCAAATTAATTACAAAAGACTCATTTACATGACAGTTATCAGACCTAGTAGAACATAGGGAGTTGAGCTTTGGGGCTCTACTAAACCATCCAATTCATCTCGTATCCAATCCTTACAATCCAAAATCCTTCGGAAAATCCTCAATGCTCCTTGTTATGTCACAAACAAACTCATCCATCTTGATCTTAATCCCATATGTTGCTGACTTGGCCCAAAATATATACCTATCCTTCCATGACAAGCTCCATACTTATACTATACGTACTTATTATACAAAATACTTTTATTAAAAAAACTGTACCACTACAACCCACGAAGGGTCTGGGTTTAATACGTGGTAGAGACAGAACTGTTTCTTAGATAACTATTGTGCAGGGAGGCTTGATCTATGGTACATGCATATGACTACTGGCAAGATTTACTAGGGATATAAGCATATTTAAAAAACATTTAAAAACACGCTTCTGTAGCTAACCAAACTAAAAGTTAAAAAATACGCTTTATTAGGAACCCAACCTACAATATTCCATAGTAAAAAAGCGTGGGATGAATATTAAGATATTTTCATAATGACTCTATTTTTACCAATATCAGTCTATAAACCATTTATAATAACTAACATCAAGCATCCTACACTTTTTAATGATACAATGACTTTTTTATGTTCATTTATTCTATTCGCAGTTTAAATTTTTGAAAATTATCTTCTACTTTTTAATTTCGGAGTTGAGCTTTGGGGCTTTACTAAACCATCCAATTCATCTAGTATCCAATCCTTACAATCCAAAATCCTTCATTAAATCCTCAATGCTCCTTATTATGTCACAAACAAACTCATCCATCATAATCTTAATATCCCATATGTTGTTGATTTGGCCCAAACTAGATACCTATCCTTCCACGACAAGCTCCATACACACTTGAATCCGCTAGTCTCTCAACTTGCTTCCCATACTATTCCTGATAACCCTCCGAGGCGTCTGAAAAAAAAAAGGCCTCGGGACCTTCTAGTATAGAACTTATTGGAGTGCTACCGATGGGTAGTTTTCCACAAATTATTTATTTATTTTTTTTATGTCATTAGTTCATATAGCCGATTTACTTGTAATATTATTACAGTTGTAAATATCAATAAATTAACCTAAATAAAAATGTAATAATGGGAATAGAAAAAAATATAATAATGAATTGAGGTAATGATTAACGGATGTTTCTTGAGGCATTAATTAATTATAAGGGAATTAATGTATTTATTATATTATATAAAAATTAATCCCTTAAATAGTTTATTACAAATCCTGTACCACTACAAACCGTGAACGGGTCTAAGGTTCAGTACATAGTAGAGACTGTACTGTGTCATGGACAACGGTTCTGCAAGGAGGTGACTTGTCCTAGATCACACTCAACCGTCAGAGTTATAGAAGCTGGGTGAGCCCCAGGAGGGTCCTAGATCCTATATGATCCATCTCCGACTGCAAACAGACTAAATATAAGTCTTGCCTGCAGCGGGATTTAAACCAGGACTTCCGGCATATCAATTCAGTGCTCTATCGATGAGCCACTCCGCTCCCAATCATTCTAGCGAACCCTAATAAATTCTTTAAACAAAAAAAACAACCAAAGAATTATAAATAGTATCGAACATATATTATTATAATGTAATAACATTAAAAACATCCATGGAGTTATGAATAAGCTATTAGCTCTACAGAGGTTTGACTAAGACCGCGAGGCAGAAACATAAATTGTTTTTAATGAAGTCCTCAATAGAGCCCTATTCCTAAGGTGGTTATAAATGGATGATTGATAGTGGCGAGGAACACTTGTGGAGTTTTCTTCAGGACCTCTCTTCTCGTTATAACCAGGGGGTTGGAGCTTATTGGAGCTTAACGACATCAATTGATAATTAATTTAAAACACGTTAACTGCTTGCTTGTCTTTTTTTATAGAAAAAATACTATTTTTTTTAAAAATTATTATTTATTCATCATGAATTCTTACTTATATTTTTTTTTCATCATTATTGTTATTAACCTGTGCCCTATTGTTTTAGTTCAAATTTAAAAAAAACTTTTATTTTATTTTATCATTTAAATTATTTTTACTTCTGTCCCTTTATATCAATACCTTCATTTTTATATTTATTATTTAATTTATTTTATTTCTTATTTATTAATTTTTATTCTTAGGTTTTCTTTTCTATTCCAATCACTAATTATCCTGATGCAAAAGTAAAAATAAAACTTGTACCACTAGGGTCTTGGATTCAGGAAATGGCACTGTGTCTACTATTTCCAGGAAAACGGTTGTGCAGGGCGGGCATTTTTCATTAAATCACGCTCAACGACCATTTTGTCTCCAATTGAGTGAGGGTAGCTACTTTAGAGTGGCTGGGTGAGCCCCAGGGAGGTTTTCAGATTCCACTGGGTCCATCTGTGGCTGTTGACAGATTGAATAATTTACCATTCACAGCTGGATTAAACTCGGAATCCTCAGCAAAGCTACTCAGCACTCTATCACTGAGTTATCCCGCTCCCATAATCTCTTAACGTTTTTATAACCATAATCAATATCCAAGTATTAAAAAGTGAAATAGCATTATTATATGGATATATGTGCGTGAGTTTTGATGAGTATGTATTTAAATTTGAAAAATAGTGTTAAATTTTATTAATTTATAATAAAACAGGAAAAAACAAAAAAAAGCGAAGCATTCGGCCATCAAAATGCTGGAATAGACCATTTAGTCAAGGTTTTGCCAATTCAGAAATCAGGACACACACCAAAAGAAAAATTACACCAAAGAAGACAAGGTGGATCACACTCCCCACTTATAGTTCAGACTCATCTATTTGATGACCTAAGTTGTATTTCTTATTGTGTACTGCCATTGGGTAGTTTCTCTACGTGCCTTTATCTCATACCATTATTTAACCTTAATCTTTAATTATATTTACTTGATGTCAACAGTTGTAAACTTCAATAAATAACTTTAAAAAATAAAATAAAATAAACTTTATACTAGTGTTTCAATGGGGAGTCTAAAGTATCCTTCACGGATCTACACCGCTCACATTTGTAAAACCGCCTTGACTCGTGATGTTATCCACCCAATAACGTCACTCTTTCCGAGAGCAATACCGTCCTCTATGGGCACGGAGCACATGAAAGTTTAATCCTGGGTGATGCCGTAGGTCTCCATGAAACATTAACGACGCCGGCCGGCCACTACGTCTTGTTTACACGGGCAGTATAGCCGTTTAGGGGGAGACTTCCGTCGTAAAAGGAGCCATGTAAGTCGATCCTGGAGTCCCCTCGAAAAAGGAAAGAAAGAGGTGACTGGAAAAAGAAAAGAAACTGGTCGAGAGGCTATCTGGATGCCGACCGCATAACGAACGAGGCAAGCCTTCGACTGAGTTGTCCCGCCGCTAAACAGGTTTCTGTCCTTACAGTGTCAACTTCTACCGACGCACGATGCACTTTTAGACGATTTATAGTCCTTTTTGGATGTGTATCCTTTTAAGATTAAACAAATATGTGACTGAGTCGGAAATAAATCATATTATCATTTAAGATAGACGTACTAGTTTGTCGGTTAAGTGGTACAAAGTGCAATACATCCCAATTGGAACAAATAAATGAACATTTATTGAGACACTACAATACAATATCTTAAATCCTCTAAGTACGGTTACTATGAATAACTTAGCAGAACTACTTACTATGCCAAACACTATGCTTCGGCAGGCAGCTTTAAGATTTTTTATTGTGAGTAAAAAATCTCTCGAAGTGGACATAAAATGATGAAGGGAGTCTGTGTGGTGCCAGATTCTCGTTAAATATACTTTTCTTAATTACACCTGGATAGGCAAGATTAAGGACTCGGACTATAGCATCGTCCGATTTGTTACAGTAACATAAAGTCACGTTAAATGAATCATCAATTACAATTAATGAAGGTACAGTTTTTCAAAAAAGGACTAACAGTATATTTTTGCAGCCTCAATCAATGATGTTGGTAAAAATCATTCTAGCAAAACGGTAAAATTTTATTTCTCTATGAAGTGTTGTTAACTGTCAATTTTCATACAAAGACATTTTTAAAAGTAGATATTTTTAACAGAAATATAAGTGGAAAAAGAGGTATCAATAAATTCTCAAATATTAAGAAACTATTCATCATCATGTAAATTAATCGAGAATAAGACACACGAATAAAGAAAATTTTTTTTTTTTAATAATTATTAGTTGAGTTTATAAATATGGAGAAGAAAATGGGCCTGGGTGGAGGTCAAAAAATTAATTCCTTAAATTGTAATTATATGTTTATTAGTAACCGACGTTTGGACCCAAAATGCAGATTTTTTATAATATAGAATAGATTTTTTTCTAAAAATAGACAAAATATTTTTTTTAAATGTGATAATGGGGATAGAGAAAATATAATAAAAATAAAATGAGGTAATGGTTAACTGGGTATTTCTTGAGACATTAATTAATTATAAGAGAATTAATGTATTTATTATACCATATAAAAATTAATTCCTTAAATAGTTTATTACAATTTAAATAATTCTTTGAATTCCGCCCGGACGAGATTCTTCCCCTAATTTTCATCTTTTTTTTCTTAATTATTTTTTAATAATCCGTTTGTGTTTTAATTATTAATTATACCTTTTTTTATTATATTAAACCTTTTATTTAAATAATTTTCAAATATTATTTTATCTCTATTGTTATTAATTTATATTATTTGATTTATATTTTTTTTGGTCCTATTCTTTCCTATTATTTTATTTTCATATCCTTTTTGTATTTTATTTATTCAGCCCTGATGAAGACCAGCAATTTGGATCGTACAGTTGATTTCTAATAAATACTTTGTATTCCGGAATTTTTTTTTATATACACCCGGAAAATTTACTATTCCGATATTTGTTCGCCCAATAATTATTCAAGAAAATAATAATAAATTGGTCTGTAGTAACAGGAAAAACAGATGGTGTTCTACTTTGAGCCTGAGATTGCTGGCCATCTTGGGTTTACTCTCGAGTACACTATTTACTGTTTCCAGATGTCGGAAGGGTCCGAGTCAACACAAAACCTTCGGGTCGCCTTCCTCCAACTTGGAAAACCAACAGCAAGAACACTCAACTAGGCAAAATAATTGTTGGACAATGGAGTATAAACGGCAATACATTCTGGACATTGTTTAATTAACATTTATGAAATTTTTAAACATTAAAAAAAACTGAATGTATAACGTATTTTTCTTTCGATTTGATATTTATTTAATATATATTAATAAGCCCTATCATCATTATTATACACGGCTCATAAGTATTTTTGTAGGATGATTTTATTTTTAAATATGATTTACAAAAGAAAAAAATATTTATAACCATTATTTATATATTATATATTTCATCATCACCCTGAGGTACCCACTTTATCGAGGCTAAGACTGCCTCAGAAAGGATCCACTCCTTTCTGCTGCTAACATATTAAATAAATTATTTGCTAAAGGCGGATTTTAACCTGGAATCTATATGGCACGCAACTCAGGGGAATTAGTCATATGCTACTACTAAATTATTACAGCTGATTCCCAGATCTGGCCCCTGAAGTGTTGAAGATACAGTTCTACCCGACCGTATTGTAGATCTCGATACGATATCTATAAATCGAAACGATCTGGTTGCCGAAGATATAGATCTACGAGAAGATATCCTGGAAGTGTTGTGTTTCCAGTAAGAGCAATAACGCTGTTTAATATTCGAGAAGGATACGAAGATAGTGGAATCGTGACTGGCGATGCTATCCCATTAGTAAGCTTAATTACCCAGCTCCTACTCCTCGTCTTGGGCTACTTAAATATCGATAGTAGTCTGAATCGATATTAATCATCTAGCGCCTTCCTTTTATCTTAGATCGATAATTAAAGGACTTTTGGCAGCTTGCGGCTCATTCCCTACCTGGTCATTTAAAAAATCCATTATGCGCCTCATCTGCTAACTTACTTGAGAATAATGATAAAATTACATTTTTATTCATCATTCTTTATTATGCCTACCTAAACCAGGCCTGGAAAAAATAAAGCTGATAGAATAAGATCAACAGCCTTGGATGGACAATGCCCCTCCTTGGGCTCACCTAGCATCTATAAAGTGAGAACGTTTAATCGGGGAGCTACATGGCAACGACCTGAAGTAAAGTGGATTTGCAACAAGGATGTTTCATCAATGTTTCCGTGTTGACAGCAATGAAAACTGTAGGCTGAAGGATTCGGGTTCAAACCCGGCTATGGCAGATAAATTATTTAATCTGTTAAATAACAGCCTCACAAGAACTCTTCGGATTTGCAGATCATACTGCGGTTGAGGAAATTTAGGGGCTGATTGTGATATCGGAGAAATCATTTCCATATATGTACGAGGTTGCAAGAATAGTAGAGCCTCTACCATCTACAGGGCCGGAGATATGTACCTTTATGGATTGTATTAATACAGTTTTACATATTTCTACATTTACTAATAGTTGCCCGTTATTAAGACTGCTTTGATACTAAATCATTCATTGCTACAGACTAATAATTTATTCATTAATTTTTAATAAATTATGAATAAACCAATATAATATAATATAATGCCAATATAATTAATAAATGAATAAACCAAGACAAAATTAAATCCGTATCTTTACAATTCACAATTCATAAACAACGAAAGAACTTACAAGAACATATATAGCGAATATTAACTCTTGGAAAAATCTTCCATTCTGAAAAGAACTTCTCAATCCTCAATGTAATACCGCCCGGGTGTTCAGATTAAGAATTGGGAATGTAGAGGTGAGATCAAATAGGTGGGAAAACCTCCCTTCTTGTTATTCTCTGCCATCATGATCGTAACTCTTTCCATTTGCCAGAACAGGCTCTGAATTGCCAATAGTTGATCTGAATCCGGAGAAAATATATGTCGATTCTCTCCCCCTACGGTGTCTTCGGATTTTATTCCCGCCGTGTCCTCTCTTCCTAGAGCATCTGATTCGGATAAACTTTTATTAAATGGATAAAGGTATAATGGAAATGTCAAAGATTTCGTTTATTTACGAAGGTCTCTTCGGTTTTTTAAAAAATAATTATCTTTTGAATTAGATTATACATTACAGATTATCAAGACACAAAAAAAAAAAACTGAATTCAGTTGTATGTTGAACGTCTTGGTGGTGGGGTGCTTTCTCAGGTTTGGAGCCTGTTTGGGCTGTTGATCATTGGGATATAGAAAAAGAAATAGAAAAATAATTTTATTCTTGGACCAGGCCCCTTTAGAATAACAGAGATGAACATAATTAAGAAAATATTTATCTGGCCAAAGGCCTACATCTGGTTAAAAACTTATTTACAAAATATCTTGAAAGTAAATAACTAAACAGGTATGTTTGGTAGAAAATCAGAAAAAGTGATGCAAAATTAAAATAAAAAAACAGACAAATTTACAATAAAAAGAACTAGGCTTATGGAAAAAAAACCCAGTAATTACATTATAGCATCTGGTAACAGAAATAAAAAATAAAAAAAATGATTTCATTATGAGTGAGGAATATTTACAGTAGTTCATCAATCAATAAAGTTGAAAATATTTATCAATTATTTATTGATTATAAAGCACCTGATTGGAAATTTAGAAGATGTTGGAAAAGTTTAGATTTAAATGAGGTTAAAGAAGACGCATGACGGATATCGAGTGGGAGTGAGTTCCAAAGAGAGATAGAACGGGCGAGAAAGGAACGCTCGAAAGTTTTGGTTCAATGGGAATGGATATAAAGATCGGAAGGGCGAGGTCTTGTGCCCTGGGATTGGATAGAGGATTTGAATTGTAGAAGACTATAGATGTAAGATGGATGTTGTGAGTTGATAGATTGATATAAGTAAGAACCATAGGAAATATATTGCACCTTCTTCACATAATTCACATAACCTTTTTTTTTTGTGTCTTGATAATGCTTGAATAGGCGAAACGTTGACCGGTAAGTGGGTGTATTACTGGAGAAATTTGAAATATAAGGCTTTGCATTGTGGTTTTTCTCAATTGCATTATAATTATTATTATTTATTTATTTGTGGTATTTTCTTACGCTTTAGTCATAGTTCATGGGTTCTTAAGTACCTTCTACCCACACATATACATGTTTATTAATATGCACAAATATCCTGATATATTTATCGTTAACAGCTCATTTATAAGTAATACCTATGTCATTGATATCACTCACTATACTATCCTCACAATATTCTCTTGCATAATCTTGCCCCGTAAACCAACACGAGGGATCTGTAGTGAGTGCCCGGGTTTTCTAGTGTCAACATCCTGCCAAACATTGAGTGGAGATATCGTGTTCACTGTCCCGTCTACAGAATCGATTTTGGGCAAACATCGATAACGAACTGTCCAAGTGTTAATGTGATGCGTCACCATTTGCCACAATTGGTTTTATCTTTCATTTACTCACTGTTGACATGTCTGGATGTTTGTACAGATATGATGGCTAGATATTACTCTCATGTTAGTATCGAGTTTTTTTTTTCATTAAACTATACACATTGTGTATACGTACTTAAATAGTTGTATCTGTATTACGAATACAAGACCTAAATATGATTCATTATTAAAAAAGTAATGCCCTTCGCCTGTTCATGTATGTATTCTTCCTCATCTCCACCTATTATAAAAATTATAACATATTTTTTTAAATAATAATAGTAATAAAACAATTGTTTGAGAATATTCTAGAAATTCAGCTTGGTACATAATGTATCTTTGTTTTTCTTTTGTAAAATTCCTTATAAAGGATTCGTGTAGAACCTAGGAAGGGGAAACCTCCTATTGAAAGCATTCCTTGGTCTCAAGTCAACTATATCCCACATTAAATTTATTTTTGTACTGTTTGTTTAAAGCAGAAATATATTTTATTTTTTTAGATCAATTTATTGATATTTACAACTGTAATAATATTACAACAAGTAAATCTGCTAATATAAACAAATGGCATGAAAAAAAAAACACTTGCGGTGAAAATACCCATCGGTAGCAATCCAATAAAGTTCTATAGTAGGAGGTCTCGAGGCCATCTTCTTTTCAGACGCCTCAGAGGGTTATCAGAAATAGTATGGGAAGCAAGTTGAGAGACTAGCGGATTCAAGTGTGTATAGAGCTTGTAATGGAAGGATAGGTATCTAGTTTGGGCCAAATCAGCAACATATGGGATATTAAGATCATGATGTATGAGTTTGTTTGTGACATAATAAGGAGCATTGAGGATTTTACGAAGGATTTTTGGATACGAGATGAATTGGATGGTTTAGTAGAGCCCCAAAGCTCAACTCCGTATATCCAAATAGATCTGATAACTGTCATGTAAATGAGTCTTTTGTAATTAATTGGGAGCATAGAGCGTTTGTCCAGTAAATGTTAAAGTAGGCGAAAACGTCGAGCAGTTTCTTGTCTTTTCAGTCTTGAATAAGGATTCCCAGTAATAGTTGGAATAATGTTTGTCCTAGGTCACATATCTGTTCGTCGGGGATCAGTGGAATATTATATAATATAAGGAAGGATACGGTAGGGCAGGAATTCGTAGGTGTACGACGAAGAGTGAAGGTAATTTGATGGGATTTATTTTAATTCTCCTATTGACACCATTCTTGAAGGTTTGAGATATGGACTTGAAGAGATTGGGATGCAACTAATGGATCCTTATTTAATAACAATATTAACCCCCCTTCGAACATTTTAAGTTTTTCTGATAATTAAAAAAAAACCTGCACCACTACAACCCATGAAGGGTCTTAGGTTCAGTACATGGTAGAGACTGTACTGTATCTTGGACAACTATTGTGTAAGGAAGTGATTCGTCCAAGATTACGCTCAACCATCATATTTTCCCCCTTTATTTTGGGTACCCACTTTACAAAGGCTGGGTGAGCCCCAATCGGATCCTAGATCCCATAGGATCAATCTCCGGCCGCTAGCAGATTAAATAAAAATGCCAATATAGATGGTTATTTGTATGACAAGTCTGCTGTTATGTTGTTTCCCAGGAAGTTAATCGCATGATATGGAGCTCCATTTCTTCCCCTTGTGACAATGATAGGATAATTGCTCCTTACAGATCCCTACCAACAGTGCTGTCTCTCACCCTTCTAAAAAGGTACTTTTTTGCACTTTTTGTTTGTTCAGTTGGCAGCACTCCAAGGGCTACTTCCCCTCCAGATGGCCCGCCTCTCTCAACAGGTATCTGGTTCATCTGCATCCTGTCAGGAGGGTCATAGGCTGAAAGGTTCACATGATGGAGGGCTAAGTCTTTAACTTGTCAACTGCTGAAATATTTCACAAGCAGTATTTTAAAGAGTTTTGTAGGAGCGGACAGAATGAGCAAAATCAGTCATGTACATGGACGTTGATTTTTTTATAGAAAAAATATTGTAACTTAAGGCAACTGTTTTAGAGAACACACAACGTTCATCCAACCATTTACTTGCAAATAAGTTCAAGTAGTTATTTACACAATTGTAAAGGATGATGTATTAATCAATAAAGATTTTATGATAGCCATGTTCTCAAAAAAAAAAAAAAAAAAACGCGAAATTTTGGGGTTTTAAACACTCCTAATATACATGCACAATTACAACCCATGAAGGGTCTTAGGTTGAGGTACATTGTAGAAACTATGCATCGTAAACAAAATATTGAAATCAAAATCAATTTCTCTTTAAATGTTAAATATTATTATTGATTATTTTATATTTGTATTATGTTGCCTCC